>VWZP01004413.1:186892-275552 GCA_013396995.1 Dicaeum eximium | reverse complement strand
TTTTCTTTTTTTTTTTTTTCCATTGAGTAATAAATCAGCTTTTCTGCCCAGCTGTGAAAAGAATGGATATCTCTGGATATGTGCTTCTGGAAGAACTGCACTGGCATATTTAGAGCTTCTCTGACTGGTCAGGTAAATCCATCAGTGACGTGTAAAAATGCTGCCCAAAGGGATCAGTTTGCAGGAAAGGCATAAGTCAGGAAAGCAAGCTGCTCAGATAACCCAGGATTAGTTAAGTGCAGTTCTTTCTCCTTAGAGAAGCTGCTGAATTTGCAGCTTTGGGAGTTTGAGTTATGCACAGCTCTTCCCAGAGCTGCACTGACAGCCCATCCAGCAAGCTGCACCTGAAAACTGCCTTTGTAGGCTTAAAAAACTGCAGAAATTGTCTTTGTTGGGGCTTCTCCACACAAGCCTGTGAGCTCCTGGGTGTGCTGTGCTGAAGATCAGCAGATGGCAAAGTACCTGGGAACTTCAGAGCCACCAAATCTCCCCACACACCCGAGAAACAGAGCAGCAAGTTGGTGTGCACAGAGAGGACAGCTTTGTGGCTTGGGGTAGCAGTCTGCCAGACCAAGATGGAGAAGGGCTGTGGATGTGGCCCCTGGGGTTTGGCAGCTCTTCCAGAATAGCTCCTCTCTCCAGCTGCTTAGCTGCAAGCAGGAGGAGCTGCGTGGCAGGGTGTCCCCTCTGCCTCTCCTGAGGGAAGCTGAGCTCCATCTCCAGGTCTGGGCCTTGAACCAGTGCTGCTGCATTCCTGCTGACAAAGAAAAGCTCCAAAAAAGGGTTTGTTTTCCATCCTGAAGTCTTTTGGGATCAATGCATGAAACAACAGTATGCTCTATACCTCTTAGATCTTCTTTTTGGCACAAACTGACACACAGCTCCGTGTTTTTCTTATTTCTGAGCAAAATAATTTCCAAGAAGAGAGAGGATCTGCCAGGTTGATTGGGAAAGGGAGCAAGAAACATCTGGGTGCAAGCAGGGAGACCTCAGAGCTCGGCCCATGAGCTGAAATCATCTGCCTGACAAAGTGCATGACAGCTTCATCCCCCAGAGATTGGGCTTCTCCTGGCTGGGGGGCCTGGGTGAGGCTGAGGAAAAGCCTCTGCTGGGAGCAGAGCTGAAATGGGAATGCTGCTGAAATGGGAATGCTGCTGAAATGGGAATGCTGCTGAAATGGGAATGCTGCTGAAATGGGAATGCTGCTGAAATGGGAATGCTGCTGAAATGGGAATGCTGCTGAAATGGGAATGCTGCTGAAATGGGAATGCTGCTGAAATGGGAATGCTGCTGAAATGGGAATGCTGCTGAAATGGGAATGCTGCTGAAATGGGAATGCTGCTGAAATGGGAATGCTGCTGAAATGGGAATGCTGCTGAAATGGGAATGCTGCTGAAATGGGAATGCTGCTGAAATGGGAATGCTGCTGAAATGGGAATGCTGCTGAAATGGGAATGCTGCTGAAATGGGAATGCTGCTGAAATGGGAATGCTGCTGAAATGGGAATGCTGCTGAAATGGGAATGCTGCTGAAATGGGAATGCTGCTGAAATGGGAATGCTGCTGAAATGGGAATGCTGCTGAAATGGGAATGCTGCTGAAATGGGAATGCTGCTGAAATGGGAATGCTGCTGAAATGGGAATGCTGCTGAAATGGGAATGCTGCTGAAATGGGAATGCTGCTGAAATGGGAATGCTGCTGAAATGGGAGTGCTGATAAAATGGGAATGCTGCTGAAATGGGAGTGCTGATAAAATGGGAATGTAGCTGAAATGGGAACACTGTTGAAATGGGAATGCTGCTGAAATGGGAATGCTGCTGAAATGGGAACACTGCTCAGCCCTCTGCTGCTCCTGCCAGTGCTGAGTTATCCTTGGCACGTCTCCCCAAAGCTGGAGTGATGTTTATAGGGGTGCCCTTTTAAATGGAAGAAAAATAGACCCCAGCTGAAGTAAATGGCAGACATTTCTTTAGAGTGAAGTTTGGCAGGGGATGTGGAACAGGATTGTTCTGGCACCATCCAAGGCAGCTCCACTCTTGTGGAGGTTTCTCTGTCTCCATTCCATTTATTTATGTACTTCTTGTGAATGTGTAGTTCTCATTTAGGGCTTGGCATGGCACAGGGTGAAAGGGGTCTCAGTGCCCACTGAGGGGGAACCCAAAACTGTCTGTGGAGAGCAGAGTAACCACGTGGGAGAGCAGATGCAGAGCTGTGGGCATATGAAAGTGGTCATGTCACCATGGAAGTGTTTGGACAAGCAACTGGATGGTCCTTTTGCGCTTGACAGAGGCAGAGGAGTGGGGTGTTCATGGCTGTGCATGTGAGCAAAAGCACCATATTCCTCCTAACCCACTGTGTTAACATCCCTGAGGGATCAGCCACAGGGATAACAGAGCTGAATTTCAGTCCTGGAAAGAGTAAGTGTATTCTTTGGGTAAAAGGTCCCTGGAGACATTCAAAACCCACCAGCCCTGACTTTCACTCACAGAATTTTCCAAGACTTTCCCAGCGACCTGTATCACATCTGCTTAGCCTCACCTCCACACCTCTAAGCACCTCCTGTGCCAAACCAGCTCAGCCAAGCCAGGGGAACACAAGAGCCTGGTAATAACAGCACCTAAAACCCCCACAGGGAGGAAGAATTTGCCCTTCCTCACCCCTGAAACAGAAAGATGTAGTGGACTACAGTGAATTTCTATTTTCTCTGCACCCATTTGTTTGGAAAAACCTCAACAGCAGCAGTTTGTCAGGAGCCCATTCCAACCAGCAAACCCAGCTCGAGCAAGGAGGGGACAAGGCTTGGGTTCTGCACACACTTGCAGGACTTTGCTACACCTGTAATGCACAAATGGATGTAAGGAGTGCCCAGGGACAGATCCAGTGTGGCCCAGAAGCTCAGTCACCCAACAGCCAGAGACCCCATCCCAGCTTCAAGCAGGTGACCTCAGTGTCCATCCTACAGCCCCCACATGTCTCTCCATCCTGGGGGGATTTCCCTCTCAGGAGGGGTTCAACCTAATGGGAATCCCCACACAGAGCTCTGGGCTAGATCTGCATCCCATCAGAGCATCAACACAGCTGAGCCTTCCACTTGATTGATGATTTTTGGGTAGCACAGAAGTCCCAGAAGATGTGGCTGGCCCTGCAGAGCAGCACTGCAGGAGCTCCCACACTCTGTGACTGGGGGGGCTGGTGCTGTCAGTCCCTGTGTGACAGCAGCAGGAAATCAGTGCAATTGGCACTGCAAGGCACGTGGTTATCCTGCAGAGAATTGCACCTTGCTGGACCAAACCACAATCAAAGAGCTCCACACAACCCTGCAGCTGGGTGCTCTGAGGCCCCACAGCAAATCACTGTTATTTGAAGTTCTATAAATATGGCACCAGTTCAAAGGCTGCTGCAGGTGGGCACGAGCACCCTGCTGACCTCTGCTGCTCCCCTGGGACTGAGCCCTGCTGCCTCCAGCCCTTGCCCACCTTCTGCAGCTCATGGATACATCTCCCAGAGCCCCACTTCAACAGGGGTGAAATTAGTGCTGCCCATTCTGGCACAGATACCAGCAGGGAAAGCAGGAGACAGCACACAGGAGGGAGCAACAATTTCTTTTTCCTTTTTCTTCCCCCCTGTCCTGACTACTGATGTTTTCTGTAAGCATCCCCGTGGCATTCACCACATGAGAAATTAAAGAAGCTGCTATAGGGAGAAACAGCAGGTGTGTACATGGGTGGGAAAGCTTTCAAATAAGCACTTTAAAATCAATTATTAGATAACAATGTTGTATCTGAAGCTACTTAGATAATGGCACATTAATAGCTGGCAGGACTGACAGTCTTTTCTGCTCACACAGCCACAACAGAAATATTTGCTTTATCTCATAGCCATGATGGGTGCAAAACACATTTCTCTCAGGATTTTGATTGCTTTGTCCCCCAAAGCACTTTGAAAATGAAGAGATCTGTTTGTCCCATTATACACCCAGCTCCTCCCTCTTCCTCAGTTTGGGCAAAAATTCTGGGTACATCATCAAAAATGAGCTTCTTTATTTGCAGTCCCACACACATTCACTCATGTCCCCAGTTCCCAGCCCTTTGCTCTTCTCATCAAACCAAGGTATTTACCTGCACAAGTTTGCCTCAAAGGATAGCAGAAAGAGCTACCTCATGCTCAAGGTATGGAAGCACATCCCAAGTCTGAGAAGTCAACCTCTAATTTTACAAACTGCAAGATAATTCCAAATATTTTCAGCGTTGCCCAAAGGAAAAAGAAGGGAATTGGTTCCCACTTCTTTGGGCAGCAGCGCTGACATGAAGAGTGACCTTAAAAATGATCACCAATCAGTGAAATTCCTATAGTCACTCTGAGGAAAGCCTTCCTGCAGAGCTGGGGCTGTGACAGCAGGCTCAGATACCCACCAAAGCACTGGACTAGACCTGGGAGGAATGAAGTCCTCCCTGCTGGCAGCAGGACCAGCTGGCCAGGACACTGGGATGAGGAAAGCATCCAGGTCCTGCCTTTTTTGAGGCCTGAGGAGCAAATGACCATTTCAAGGCATGGTGTCAAGAGATGGACAGCAAAGGCTTTGGCTCTTGGTGCTACTATAGCAGTGACAAGAAATGAACTGGACAGATGTTTAGAAATCAAGAGCATACACATAAGGCAAGAAAGGAATCTGAATCCTTCCCTAGAGGAGTGGATGTTGTCATCACTGATTTATTAGCCAGGAGTCATCCTGCAATGCCACATTTCACAGAAACATTACCTTGGCATCCAATATGGGGCCTTTTCAGAAGGGCTTGGTAGTGTAAACTTTCTCACAAGTGGACACTTTTCCACCTTATGAAGTCACCAGGGGTTTTAATTCCTCTCTCTGTCCAAGAGAGAGCACAGACTGAAATCCCTGTGAGGAGGAGGGCTTGGCCCAGCACTGAGACTGGGAGAAACCAATACTCACACAGTGCCTGCTCTGGAGAGGGCTCATGGCTTCATCTCCCACAAGCACTGAAATTTATTCCAGGCTTTTGTTTTCTTTCTTTTTTCTCTTTTTCCTCTAAGTAATCCTAAGTCTCTGATGGGACTCTGCATTTTGTTTATTCCAATCAGCTGCAGCTTTAGTGGCTTTTGGGCTGCAAAAAGCAGAGTGAAAAAGCAGAGAGTGGTGGGAGAGAGAACACACAGACATCTTAGTGCCAGCACTGATGTCACGCTGAATGGACATTTGAAAGAATTTAATGCCTCGGTATCATTTGCTCCCAGAAGCAGCAGCTATCCAAAACACTCCAGCATGATTTGCATCCAGGAATTCTGATCCCTATGTGCCCAGCAAGGAGAACAAGCTCTGGTTTGTATCTCACGTTGCAGGGCCAGGATGGTTAAAGCTCCCATGACTTCTGATGTCCAGCTGTTTCATGGCAGTTTGAAAATCGTCACTCCTGGCTCCAGTGTGGCTGTCCCCCTCCCCAGGAGGTGACCTGAATCGAGGGGCAGGACTTCATGGGGTGACACTGAATGGGACCCTCTGTGTCTCTGCAGAGGTTTGGGCTCACTCAGGTTCCCTCCTTCCCCAGGGACATGGTCTGCTGGCACTGAGGTGCTGCCAAGTCTGAGCTCCCCATAAAGGGCAGGGATGTGCTACAGACCCAGCAGAAAATGAGAATATCAGAAGGCAGAAGTAAGTGGCACTGGGAGATGCTGTCCCTACCTCATCTTCATTGGTCAGACCCCACCCCAGCAGAATTAGGGATATGCTGCAGAGATCAGGGATGGAGCCAGGCATCCCTTGGGCAGCAGGGACCTGATTACATCAGTCCTGAGCCCCCTCAGGGTCGTGGGCCAGCCCCGGCCCAGGCAGTGCCCAGTGCAGCTGGACAGGAGCAGTCTGAGCACAGAGAGCCCCCATGTTCCAGCTGTGGGCAGCAGGTGATGCCTCAGGTCTCAGTTTTTATGTTTTTCAGATTCTGTATTGCTTTAGTGTGCAGTTCTGGACTTCATATCAGGGGATGGTGAGCTCTCTGCACAGAGCAGGGAGACAAAACAATTCCTTCTCCAGCTGGGGACCAAGGACAAATGATCCAAATCTCAGGCCCAAGAGCACAAACAATGTGGGCTGAAGAGAGAAAAACAAGAAGGATGGGACTTGATGGGCTAAAGCTGGAATGGGACAATGAACTCCAAGATGCAAATGGAGCAGAACTTCTAAAAGTGCCAGAGCCCGTGCCCGGTGTCCATTTTGTGCCCATTTTGGTTCATCTTGGGTGCAGCCCTGGCTGGGCTCTTGTGCTGCCCAAGGTGGATCCATGGAGGAAATCCTTTTAATAAATCCCTGCTTTATTCTTCAGCTCTGTCCAGTCTCTGTTCCAGCTCAGCCTTCAGAAGGCATCACAGGAAGCTCAGCAGGGCCAGGAGCTGTGGCCTGGGGTGCTGCCCACACCACGGGGGCACACAGGCACCAGGCTGCCCTCGCACAAACCACTGCCAGCATTGCTGGTGCCAGCAGGGTGGGACACTGCAGAGCCTGGCATGGCTTTTCTCCACCATGAGAGCTGGTTTTAATGGATGGAGTGGGACCACTGACAGGGCTGGGAATGCTGGGAGAGAGTATCCTGCAGGATAAGAGTGCTCCTACTCCTGCTATTCTTCAGCTTTACCAGTGCATAAGCCTTGTTATTCTCAGCAGGTAAAACTCAACCTGTGCTGACAGCAGGCAAAAGGCATCTGAATCACAGCCTGCAAATGGAGCAAATTATACCTGGAGCAAAGGGCTCTGCATCATTCTGCCTGTGACTTGTCCTGGGATATCCAACAGGCACACACCCATACCAGGTTTCCTAAAAGCATGTGCCACTGGTCTCAGTCTAGTGCCACAGGTTTGGAATAGGTAAATTGCTAAAGTCATAAATCTGAAGAGGGAACAGGGAAAATCCTGAGGCCAAAAGCAAAACCATGAATGAGAGTGTACTGGAGAAACCTTTGGTAGGAAGACAGGGATCCATATTCTATGGCTGCCCCAGCCAAACTCAGACATTTTGTCATTCCAAAGTAGTTCCCTCCATGTATGCGAAGGACTTGGAGAGCACACACACCATCCCCTAAGCTACAGTACAAAAACACAGCCAGGAGCTTCTCTATTCCTTTATCCAGTATTTATTTATTACCCAGGTATTTATTTATTAAAGATCAGCATTTCCTCTGCTGGTGCCAGTTGAAACAGATCAAACAGTTTCATAGGAATGAGTAACTCTGGAGATAATCCAAACATAAAGAGAAATCAGCAGCTGTATTTCTCACTGTAATCTTAGCAGCCTGGCTGTAGGATTAACTTCCCTTGGATAGATGAAAGGAATTGTACTTTGTGCTGAAGCACTAAAGCCACAGGTACATTTTTCCCTCTCACTGCCTTCTCTAAATCAGTTGTTCTGCACTATAGAACAGAAGCCAAAAACTCATTAAACTAGCAGCATAATATATTTGCCCCACATCACTTTTTGCCTCTCAGTTAATGAGCATGGGGAAGAAGAAAAGGGCAAATATGGGAGCAGTCTGCAGGCACCACTATGGATACAGCAATCACCTCCATGCTCTGGGCAGCTGATGCATTAACAGTGTATCAGAAGTGACAAGTTCCAAGGATTCATGCAATGGAGATGTCCTCATTTGCCTTAATAAAACAGACCATGAAAGTACCTGTCATGATGCCATTAACTGGTTCCTGAGCCTGACTGTGCATGCTGTGACATGGCTTCTCTGCACAGAGATGCTTTACACTCCTTTGATGCCCACATAACTATTCAGCAAGTGCAAGGTGGCCAGAGCCATGTCTCAGAGTGAAGCAAAGACAAGAATTTCTAATATTTTCCTTCTTCTCTTCTCATAATTTAAAAAGAACCCATTATCATTTATTCAACTGGATTAATTTCCAGCAAGTATTTCTTCAGAGGATGCTCTGATTTTTGCCACTCAGTTTGGATTGGACTCCAGTGTCAGATGAGATTTCAACAGACTCACAGACCTGGATGTCTGATGAAAATTTTCACACTTGCAAATTGATACATTTGCTTCCTGCAAATCACTCACAGTGACTTTTCCCAAAGGCATTCCTGACAGCAAATGCATTAGCTTAGGTATTTGGAATTTCACCACAAACAAGGGTACAAAAGCCAGCAGAAGCAAAAGCAACATTTAATTTGACCAATATTTACCCAAAAAAAACCCCAGCACCCAGACCCTGTGGCAACCATACCACAGAAATTATACTGCCTGTCTAATTTAGAAAGCCTGAATGAAAGGAAATCATCAGCATTCTTTGGGGGAAACTAAATTTACCTTGAGTAAAACCTAGCTTATGCAACCAGCCACCAAAAGCCCTGCCAAACTCCCAGGCAGGCCTTGAGGACAAATTTTGCCAGCTGTAGGCTACAAAAGTCTGTGTTTAATAAAAGTTGACCCATCAGTAAGTCCCTGGCAGCAGCCTGAAGGGAGAGCGTGGCAGGTTTTGAAAGGCACCAGGCTGAGGGAGCTCACAGATTTACTGTCATGGATGACAGTGAGAAACCTCTCAAAGGCAAGTCTGAGAAAATAGGTTTATGTAATTACAGAGATTTATGTCTGTTACAGTTCCAGAAGTTTCACTGTGTCCCGGGGATCTCGGCACACTGGAGTCAAAAAAAGAGAAATGTAACGTCACCTTTGGGTGGAGACTGTAGGATCAACAACCACGGGGTAAATAAAGTGTTTGGTGAGGATGGAACACAGCACTCCCTCCCTTGGAGGAGACTGAGGTGGCAGAAGAGCCCCACTGCAGCAAACCACCCTGGTGAGCAGGAAAACCATCCCAGCTGGGAACCAGCAGCCACATTTTGATTTATTTCCATGGGGCAGAGAGAAGCAGCTCATTATCAAAGGCACTGGGGGCCAGGACTTCTCATCAGCAGTGCACAGTTGTGTGGTCAGCCTTGGTGATTTTCAGGGCTGGAATGTGCTAAAGTCAGAGTGTTGAGGTCTCATTTAGAGGTAGGGTGTCTAGAGTAAACACCTACAGCTCTAAACCACAAGAGTCTTTGCCACAGTCCTGAATTTCCCCAGTGTTGTATAACAGTAAATTCATCACTTAAATAGCACCCTGACTGAGATTTCAATGAACCAAATATATGAAAAATAAATGTCCAAGGCCATCTATGTTTTTCAGTGTACATACAAGGCAGAAATAATGACTCCACAGAGATGGAAATCAAGGACTTTTAAAACCAGATTTATCATTGCCCTATCAAGCTTACAACAGGACATTGTGCCACCAGCTCCAACAGTTTTCTATGAAGTCTCAGATGTAAAGTGATTTAATTTAAACACTCTGGTTCCTGAAATCCCTGAATTATTGGAAAACATCACCTTATTTTAATATACTGAATTACTAAATATACTAAATTACTAAAAAATACATACAGTTCAGTTTCTAGCCCCTCAGATTAGCTCACAGGTGTGACAAAGAAGATCAAGAGAAGCCCAGGTCTATTTTTTCATACTGTCCTGTGCTACCTCAGTCCCAGCTGGAACTGTGGCTCAGCTCAAGGCTGATGCTCCTGCTACCCAGCACCCATGGATTCCCTGCCCTGACCTGGCACATCCATCCTTGGAAAGTCATGTGCCAAAGACAAGGGCAGGATAAAGACAGAAGTGAAGAAGAACAAACTAAAAAGGCTTTTTGGGATCTTCCTGATCCAGCATTTCCTCAGAGAGAATCTCTGGAGAAAGGACCACCATAAAGGACCCAAACCAAAACCTTGGGATGGGAGGCTCGCAGGCTGCAAGGAATTTGGAAAGTTGGCTTTTGGCTGCACTTATATGTTGATGACAACATATTGGATGAGTAACTTTGGATGAATAACACTTTGAATTTACTGCCTGAGCTCCTGGCCGGGGCAGCAGCCCCTTCCCAGGACAGGAAGGCTCGCTCTGGCCACGGACCCTGCTCACTGAGGCAGAGGATGGGAAAGGCTTCACATCAGCTCAGTGCTGAGGTTTTCTCTGACTGGAAACGTTCCTTCTGTTATTCTGAACAGTCTGTCCACACTTCACAGCACAAACTGCTTTAAAAATTACAGCCTGGAATGTAAACCCAGGCTGGGCTGGCTGCGTGCCCTGGCTGCTCCTCCAGGCCTCTCTGCCAAGGGGTGTCTGGTGTCAGCAAGAGGGACAGAAGCATAAAAAAGCAAACACCTGGCTCCAGCAGCCATCCTCCCTACTAACCAGCCCTGTTTGCTTTGTGCCACAAGAGAGGGGAGAATAGAAGCCACATTTTGGACTATGGACAGCCAAAACCAGCACATGGACAAAACACCTCCTCCAGCAATTACACTCCCCTCGGGTTTCCATCCACATCTGCATTTTGTCCCAACACCACAGAACTGAGCCTCTTGAAATGGCTCCTTGATCTGCCAGCATTGGTGTGGAAAGCAAGCAAGGAGTTTTTGGGTGAGAAATGCTCAGAACTGGCACTCTGAGTGGTTTGGGAGGGCTCCCCAGCAGCTGAGGGCAGGGCAGTGCATGGCCATGAGTGTGCCTGCCCTGGCCCCAGCAGCAGGAGCAGCAGGATACCTGTCAATCCACCCCAAACACAGCCAGTGCTTGGGCACACAGCCAAGGGGAGCAGGGTCCAAGGCCCAGATGTTGCCAGATAAGATAAACAGCTTTGAACCACGGCAATCAGACCTTTCCTCCCCTCTATTAACCCCTACCTTACCAAGAGGGCTGAAGTTCACACACAATAATGAGGTTCAGACAGAGCGATCCACCCCATATTAAAGCAAAACCCCCAAATCACAGCCCAACTGAATCATGCTAAATGGTTGCATTCCTCAGCCCCTGTGATGGCTCCTGTTTTATCAACACAGCAGCCAGAAAAGGGTTTCTGGCCCCAGATGATGTGCAATAATTATATCTTAACAGCACGACTTGAAAAACACATCCTCCCCATTACTCCTGGGTTTTTCATGTTAAACTCTCTACCACCATATTTAAGACCAAAGAGGGTTTACAGGGCAAAAGCCAAATATGTTAAGAAGGTCTCATCACATGAAATTACATCTTAGGCACCAAAGAGAACAAATGAGAAACTGGGTGGAGGCAGAAGCCAGAGGGATGAAGCTAATGCTGGAACTTTTTATCTCACAGAAAAATGGCTGGGTAGCTGCTCATTTGATGTGCAGCAATTAAAGACTAATTTACACAGTGCCACTTAGTGACAAGTATAATTATGTCCTACTCAGGGTACATATCAGATAATAATTGCCTCCAGCTGAGCTGGAGGTTGTAACCCACTAAAAGGGATTTTAATGATGTGACCAAAGAAGGATTTCAGCTGGAAAGTTTATGACTGACCAGAAGAGCACAGGAGCTGCTCACAGCTTTTTTAGGAAAACTGTAGTAGAAGCTTGATCTCCTCTATATAAATAATTGCACTTATCTATGTGTAGATATATAACAAAGATTAGAAGGTACAAAACAAAATATATTTCTAGGGCAGATCATACAGGAATTTGTTTAATTCACAGGGCTCTGGTGCCAAAAGCTTTTTAAAAAAGTACTCTGCAGTGTTTTATCTGGCTGTGGTCTCTCCAAAAAACATCAACTACCGCTCCCAGGATGCTGCTGAAATTAACTTTTAATATCCCACATTGAAATAAAACCCCAAAGCACACAAAGAAGCCTGGCTTGTAACACTTGCATAAAAAATGAAGCCTCATCTTAAATTGTGGACAGACTCGAGCTCTTCCACAGAGCAGAAGTGCTCAGCTGCACAATGTGGAAGAGATGTTCAGCAGGGCTGTGTCACCAAACCTCCTCAAGGAGAAGGAGGAATTACAAAACATAATGGTGCTTTTGAACATGTACTCGGTATTTTTCTCCCCAGACTCCATTGGTCTTCCCAGCCCCCAGCTGAGGACTGCAAAGGCAGAGGGGCTGGGGTGAGGGTGTGGGAGCAGAGATGGGATTAGAGCAGCACCAGTAAAAGCCAGGTTGGTTTCAGAAGGCTTTGGGATGCTGTGGCTCCACACCAAGAACCCAGCTATGCTTGTCATGGCCATATTGATAAATTCCCATGATTTGGGGTGTACTCCAGTTGGCAGCTGCGTTGCACTGAGCAGCAAGGAGCACAAAAATACAGCAGGACAACAGCACAGGTGGTAAAAACTCAGGTCAGTAATAATTTGTGCTGTAAAGTAAGGCTGAGGGCTTCTCTGAGATTTTATCAGCCTGTTCAGGGGAACAGCATTAATAGTAAAGGTAGTTTTGATTAACTGCCATAACATAAGTCAAATGTGCAAGTGTAGAAATGCACAGTGGGATGTCAGCTCAATGGAACAATCAAAGTCACTTCAAATGAAAGCTCAAGGCATTTTCTCACACCTATTTTTCTTCCTCCTTCTCTGACATGATGAGAGATATGAGCCAAATTTGATCTCTAGTGCTAGTTCTGGTTTCTAACTGGAAAAGGATTCTCAAACAAATTCATTAAACAGGCGAGGTGGCCCAAGAGTTTTCCCTGAGTAGTTACACCCCCTCTCACTCTCCCCATGACCACCCCACAGAGGAGGCACAGCAGGGGCTGTAACTCCTCAGGGCTGCCTCCTGAGCAGGGTCCCAGTCCAGGACATCCCTGACTTCCCCATTCCTCACCCTGCTGGGTGAGAGCTCCTGAGCAGGCAGGACCTGGCTCAGCCAGAGCAGTCAGAACCTCTGGGCCAGCCCCTGCTCCTCCACAGCACCCAGATGCCACAGCAGACCTTGGGAAACTCCCTCAGGGTGCAGTAGGTACCAAGACCTGAGGTTTCACCTGGCACTTAAACTTCACTTGTCCTTGGAAGTAAGGGTCTGCTGAGGTCAGCCTGGGATGAGGGATTCCTGTGTGATGATTACCATGATTTTGGCAGGAGGCCAATAACTGTGATCATTAGACCAAAACTGGCTGAGCAAGGCTGGGTATAATGTCCCGTGACCCTTTGTGCACTGTTCCCACTGTAAAAATAACTTCACGTGGGCTCATATTCCAGGGTAGCACACACAGCCCAGCCAGTCCTGTCCCCAAGCTCAGCAGGGATGAACACCCTGTTCCTGCTGTTCCCTCTCTGCTATCCCTGCTTCCCTCACCCATTGGATTCTCTCTCAGCTATTGGGACATATCCAGGCTTCCCAGGCCATCTCTGGCTGGTCTCCCCTGACACAGCCATCCCCCAGCCCTCCTGTTCCCAGCCAAACCCTTCAGCACATATCATCTCAGATTTTAGGCCAATTCTTGATGGATTTTGGGTTTGCAGCACCCAAGATGCCAGCATAGGCTCTGGGATGGGTGTGTTTGCTCACACAGTCTGATCCAGATAAGGCACTTATTTACTGTGTTGATAATGAACCAAGAGGTGACCTGGGCTGCCTCCACAGAGCTTTGGTAATTAACGCCTTGCACTTCCCAAGCTTCACAGAAAACATTTACAATTAACCTCTTCTTCTTTCCTGCTGTATGGTGCAAAAAATAACTTACTCTCTCAAGAGCTCAGGAATATCTATTAAGCCATCTCAGTCAAATCAGGGCAAAAGCAATTTAAAAGACAATTACAGGCAGGAGATGTAAACTCCATTCTCAACTCCAGACACAGCACTGATGAATAAAATGCCTCAGCTCCCAGGCTCTATGCCAAGGGTAAGCAGCATGTGGAAACCTTTCCAGCTCACAGCACAACTCAGAAGGCCTTGAATTGAAGAGGACAGAGCAAAACCACTAAAACCTCTAATTATCTAGGACTAATTGTTCTTATAATTGCTTGTTTCCAGGTTTACAGCAAAAGCATCAGGTTCTTCACGCTTTAATCTTGGTAACTGAAGTCTGAATGTGCCCTCCTGTGAACCTCATCTCACATTTAGGAATATCTAATGAGTTGAAGCAGGATTGCTGAGGTGCTGAGCACCATCTCAGGACAATGGGAAGCACAAGGATAATGGGAAGTGCTGCTGGAGGGCAGCACTCTGGGTACAGCAGGGTCTGCAGTTGGGGCTGGAAAAACACCAGTGCCACTCTGAGAAAGTTCTGATTGTCTGTAAAGCTCTGAGGGGGGATGTGTGTGACCTGCAGGACACACACAAATCACTTCTCTTGGAGGGGATGTGGCAATGAAGCTATTCCCACATCCAGCACTGACCCCTGAGAGATCACAGGAGGATATGGCAGAGCAGACATCTGCAGTAGGCAAGAAAACACACTGTGACTCCAGATAAACCACAAGGTAAGCACATACAGCAGCAGTGTCAATACTGAAAGTCATGTAGAGAACCCCCCCAAGCAAACCAATGCACTCAATCAGTAACAGAAATAACATTTGAGATCAAAAATTACCAGCATGCTCAGCAAACATCACACCTCCAGCTGCAAGGGACTGTATCTCAACCCTTGTTCCAATTGTGCCCAAAAAAAGGATATTTTTTAGTAATTCTGCTTCATCTAATTGATTCAAAATTGATTCAAAATTGCATGTTCATTTTCAAAGCTGCCAGGCCAACAGCCCACCACAAATAAGGTGATATTGCTCCAGGTATTGCTGAGCCCTCTGCTGGCACTTACTGATCCTTCCATGGTCTTATGGAGTATGAAAAGGTCCAGCAGCTCCTTGAGTCATACATACTGTCTTCTTTTATGCCTTACAAAGGGGGAATGTTTTATTCAGAAGGAATTGAAGAGTTAAAGAAAACATTACTGTGGTACTGAAGCTGTTAATCACACTGTACCTAGCGGAAGGTGCACTGAAGGAAACCCTGAAAATAATCAGGAAAAGCGAGGCTGCCTCGCTGTCTCAGGATGGGCTTTGGCATCCTATACCACAGGTTTTCTTGGCTCTCTCTGACTTGATGCTCATTCCTCATGCCCTGCTTTGCATATTCCAGTCTACCAGAGGAAGAAAACAAATCCAAACAGCGGAAAACAAGAGCGGCGGCAAAAAGAACAATGAAACCAGCAGAAATATTTCCCCAAATGAAGCTGCAGTAGCTCCCAACAACACTGAGGATGTGTCCAGAGCCAGAGCACCTGGGAATAACCACGTACAGAGGTCTCTGCATGTGTTCCCAGAGCAAACCTTTGTTGTGTTTTCCCCGTGCCAAAGCAATCCCCACAGGCGGTGGCACGGACATGGGAAGGGGAAGCAACATCTGCACACTCACTCAACAGAGCAGTGGCAGAGCTGAAATGTGTCGAAATCCCAAATCCCTGAGCTCTGGTCCAACACTCCAGGTACCAAACCAGATGTTCATCCAGATGCCAAATGGCAAAAGGAACAGCCAGCACAGGATGTGCCCTCACTGGGAGGGGAAGAGCATTGAGTGGCAGAAGGGTTCAATATTTCATTATCACATCATTCCCTGTCACTTCTAATGTTAAATTAATCCCTGTCTGTCCAGACCAGCTAAACTCATCCTCGAGATAAATTAGGTCAGCAATAGCCTGAATTTTAAAAGAAAAAAAAATCTGCTTGAATGTTGCAAGATTTTTCCACGGCTGATTTCCCATGAATTATTCATCCCAGCAGCAGCTCTGCATTGCTCAACAGAAACATTCCTATAGTCAAGAAAGCACCTCACCAGTAGGGCAGGGCAAAATAAGCCAAATTACTCCAAAATGTGGTATTAGGGCACACTCTGGCCCATTGTAAATCATCCTTCACAGAGCTGCATCTCTGCTCACCACCTTTGCCTTCCTTGTTCAGTGAGCACAAAAGCCTTTGCCTTTGAAGACTTGGCCTCAAGGTCAAAAACAGCCAAGAAATTCCACTGGGGCATTATTTTTTTTCACCCTGCCAAGAGCAGATTGCTGCAACAGTCATTGATAAAGTGACTCAGAGCCTCTGTGAGCTACAGAAGAGAAATGGAACAGCAAAACCTTGGCTATTCCAAAGCTGTTGCAAAAACCTGTGTCAAATTATTTATTGGCTGTACCTACAAGCACTTTAGTTGGTCCTATAAGACTTTAAATGCCTCCTAATATAGTGATGGCCCAGATTATCTTTTTACCTTATATAAATGAATTTAAAACTATTTCAGATGGATAGAAAATGCTCTGCTTGCAAATGAATGTGCTTCTATCACAGAGAAACCTGAAAATATTCTCTAACATTAAAAATCCCCTCTTCTGAATAACAAAGACCTGGTTGTTTTAGAGCTATGCAGCTTTTACTTTAAGAATTAAACTATTCTCCAGGGCTTAAACCCCACAAGTTTTAATATAAAAGATGCTTTCAAAGAACTATTTAATTGTTATTAGATGGAAGAATTTAAGATACTGGATGGGAGATAAGCCTGTACAGAGACAGAAGCTGTTTTCTAGTTCTAGGAGACAATAAATCATGCTATTGGTTTGTCTCTGGCTTTGGCTGGTAATAGATCACAGACATTTTCATACCCAAGTTCAAAAAACACACAGAAAACCAGCCACGAAACAGTCACATTGCCAAAACACATCTTAAATAACACACTAAAAAATGGCCACAAACCAGTCAGGGTGCCAAAATGCATCGAATGTTAAGCAGCCTGTGGTCTTCAGGATGTCAGGGTGAGACAGGCTGCTTGATGATGGCTTTTCAAGAGAAATTTGGGGGTTTGCAGGCCACTCCTGACGGTCATGCCGCCGCAAAAGGAAAATGGAGTTCAGTTGTTAAAGATCATGATTTGTGGAGCCATTTTATGAACTCCCTCTGAGGTGGCTGTCTTAGAAAGGGAGGAAAGTGGTGTGAAGCATTCGGAGTTGTTAACATGTCAAAGACAAAGAGAACAAACAAAAGGCTGCACGAACAGAAGGTGGCTTCAGCTGCTGCCCAGACCTCTCCTTGTGGGGAAAAGGAACGTCAGGAGGAGCCACAGTAAAAAAGGCAGAAGGAGAAAATGGTGAAAATTAGCATGTTGGGATTAAGAATTCAGCACCTCTGGGATGAAAGCCAGCTCCTCGGGCAAGGGAAGCAGAGAAGGGAAGTGCTGTCATGGTCAGGACTCAGGGACATGTGGCCATGAGGAGCACGGTGGGGACATCCTCACACCTTGAGACAAACACCAGAGTGGCCTTGAGCTGCTCCTCAGGGCACCCCTCTCACCAAAGCAAACCCTTTGCCCTTGTGAGTGTAAAACTGCAGCACACCTGGGGTGGCACCCAAGAGGAAAGCCACCACCCAGGTGTGACACATGGTACACAGGCCACACACAGGCCACCAGTGTCACCCCACCAGGGCACAGCATGGTCACTCTGTAACCACAGAAGGGAAAGGAGCATGAGGAAGTTCTCATCTGGAAAATGATTCAAAGGGAAGCAGCAGGATGCAGTGAGTCAACCTTCCAGGAAGAGCCGGTGCTCCGGGGAGCCTCGCCCCGAGCCATCAGTGGTGATTGCAGCTGAGGGAAAGGGAACTGGGCTGGCATCACAGCACTGACCTTTGTGAAAATTGTGCTGCAGACAGAGCTGAGGGAACAGTGCGTGCCTTCACCCGCTAATTCCAGCCCTTCCGCAGCTCCAGAGCAGGAACTTGGTACCCAGCCCACGAGCACGTAAGAGGGCTCTGCTGGCACTCAGAAGGACTCATGTTACTGTAATTCTTCTGTGTGGAGAAGAGATGGAAAATAAAACTCCATTTTTCTGCAATGATCCTCGCTCTCCATGCTCGCACGGTATCCGTGGCATGTGGGCCCCACACCAGCTCCGGCAGCGTCAAGGATGCAGACACTGACTTTGGGAGCCCTTCCCTCCTCCTGCTAAATCCATCCAGCTCGACCTGCTAGGAGCAGTGAGCAGGCACAAACAACTGAGCACTGAGGGGTGGGGGTGAGGGCAGACAGGAGATCAGACACAGACTGCTCCCCACAGCCCGGATGCACCAGCAGACACGGGATGCTGTCCCATCCCTTCTCATTTTTACTTCTGTCATACCTGGAATTTCTCAGCAAAGCAAGAAGGAGAAAGCAGCAGTCCAGGGATCCCTCTGCTGGCCTCTGCTGCTTAGACCTACCACGGTGTGTGCTCCTCTGCACATCCCTCCTGCTCAAATGAGCATCCCCTTTGGAAATTCAGGCTTCTTTAAAAGCAGCAGGCAGTATGAAATCATTAATCCTCCTTTAACGGGGATGCTCAGTAACAAATGTGCTGTAACTGTCACATGCTGTATTCCTCAGCTCTGTTTTCAGTCCTCATCTCCAAGTTTAATACTCTCTGGAATTAGTAAAGTCTGAAAAATATCACTCCTCATAGGTTCTGATTGAGGACTGGGAGCAGGATTAGCTGACTTCTACCAGGAGGTGCCAAGCACCGTGGAATCGACGTGACAAATAGCAGAACAAACAGAGAGGCTGAGATAGAGCTACAGCACAAACATGACACTGAGATGAGAGAGAAAAAGAGCAAGATTAAAATAGAGAAAACATGAGACAGTCAGAGGGCAAGGAAAATATAAAGAATGCCCTCAAAAGTGACCAGAAAATAAGGGTCCCTTACCCCATGACCAACTCTCAGAAGCTGCTGCAGCCCTGCCATGAAGGGATACAGCAGGAACGGAGCTGGTCCTGTACATCTACAGCTGCCTTTTTATCCATATTTCCAGTTTTCTAATCCCAAGGGGACTCTACAGATCACAGCTATGCTGTATATTGAACTTCTGCTGCAGAGATCTCCACAGGCACAACTCTGAACTGCCAGTGTGAACTGAGAGAAGTCTCTGGGATGTATTAATATTAAGAATACCAAAACAAAGAGAAAATTCCAAACAAACAAATCAACCCTCAAGGTTAATCCCATCCTTTATTGGCTGCTTTGTGATTCATTCAGGTTCTAAACACTTGCAAGCAGAAATGAATTGACAAAATTAAACTCTCAGCTTATCATTGTGACAAGAAGTTGTACCTATCCCAGGTCACAGATGCAGTTGGCTGCAAGAGGGACCAGCTGAACAGCCTGCCTGGTTGGCATGTGGATGAAGATACTTGAATTTAAGTGCCCCTGTACCCTCCAGCAGGAGTGTTGAGGAGAGGGCTTCTTTATCCTCTAAAGAAAAGCACCAAGACCTTCCTGAAGTATCCACTTCTTTGTTTAATTCTCTCCTGAAGTATTCACTTCTTTGTTTAATTCTCTCCAACATAAATCTTAAGCAAAATAATATAAAATTTGCTTCATTGCCAGCATGGGCTCCAGCTCCAGGGGAAGCTCCTCACTTGCCTCCTTCCATACTAAAAGGACATCCAGCCCTTTTCCCCCTCAGTCTCCAGAGCTGCTGCAAAAGCACAGCTCCCTCGAGTCCCAGGCTGGTTTCATGGAACACCCCATCATTGAAAATCTTTCACCTCAGACCCAAAGCAGCTTGGGGGAGAGCAAGAAGATGAGCTGTTCACAAAGACCCAGCCCAGGGAGCACTGCAGGGACAGTAACACCTCTGACTCTTTGTTGATTCTCAGTCAGTACATGAAAAATCCAAATCTCACAGCACCAAGAATCTTGCTCCAAGCTACATCTGAGGGTTCAGCCTGAGCAAATTTCTGAGACTTTTCGCCCCCAGGCTTTGGTCTTGCTGCTGGCTGTGCTGACACAGGGCTTGTGCTGGCTTCTCATGCACTATTTCTTAGCCAGCAGCCACTCTTTTTCCAGCCCAGGTTCTTCAAGGAAGCAAGATTCCATATTTATTCATAAAGGCAAATCACATTTCCCTGTGTGGTGCAGGTGTTCCCATGGAAACTATTCAGACACATTTATATGAATGGGCAATTTTACAAACTGCACAAAAATCCTTGACATGATCAGAGACTCAGGGACTGAACGAAGTTCTTAAACCTCAGCAGCAGCTGTGTGGAGATAAATAGCCATGCAGCAGTGGCAGGCAGACACAACAGAGTTGGAATTTCCACTAATGCTGACTTTGAGCAGTGGGATAGAGCAGGCAAGAGTAGCATAAGCAGAGGATGCCTGAAGAATTTCTTTACCAATAGTTTCTTTTACCAGGTTTTGGACTCATATAAATTGTAGTGAAGTCTCCCCCAAGAGAGACCCACACTGCCCCAAGAGAAGGTTCTCCATCACCATGAGCACTTGCACCAGGGAACAAGGGGCTGTAAAGCTGGTTTGCATCATGGAGCTGCAGAACCCTCACGAGGAACCAAACCAGAGAGCAAACCAGAGGCCAGCAAGGCCTCACAGTGCCCAAGTCTGCTCCAACAGAACCTCTGCTGTGCACAGGGAAGCCTTTGGCCTTCACTTGGGCTGAGTCCAAAACCAAACCTGGGGGTTTAAGCTTTTGCCTGGTCTGTAAAGAAATTAGGACTGAAATGAGGCAGTGCATGTTCATCAGCTTGGTCACCTAAGAGTGTTTACTGGGGGCAGCAGGAACTGGGGACAGTGGCCTCAGCACGGGCTGGTGGCTCCCAGGAGTGTTAGCTCTGAGGCAATGGCCACATTATTTCTAGTAATTTTTTCTAGTAATTTTTCAGCCACTTTAAACTGGAGTGCAGTCTCCATCGCCCCCCCAGTGTAAGGGGAGTCACCCAGCCCTGGGTTAGATCTGCAGGGGAAGGAGGCAGCCTCTCTTCACAGGCTCAGGTGTGCCAGCTGCCCCACTGACTGTCTATCTGGCTTTACAGTGCTGGATTAGGGGAGGAGATTTCCCCTCAGCTCTCAGCAGAGCAGACACTGCTGGTACCCTGTGGCTGGGAAGGACAAGAGAGCCACAAGCAAGTCCAGAGACAACTGCTCAGAGACACCCACAGCATGACACAGTCCTGCTTTCCTCTGCCACGGGCTCTCAAAGGCCCCAGAGCTGCAGAAGAGGCAGTAAAACCATTCTTAGCTGAGGCTGCTGAGAAAACAGACTCAGATCTGGTCCTACAGCTCCGGCTGTAACTCACTGCAGCTTTTGTGGCCACCACCATCACAGATGTGGCCCTGCCAGATGGGACACAGTTGCCATGGAAGTGTTCATCGGGCACATCCAAAGATCATGTTCCCAGTTCCCACTAACCCCATCCAAAATCCCTCCTACTTTGCAAAGCTACTTTGCAGGCCAGGAGGATGGGCTGAAGTAATCAGGCTTCATCTCAATCTGCCAGCTGTTTTCCTCCTCTCATTGAGATGTTTTAGTGGGCAGTGCAGTGATGAGACTCTTACTTCCTTCAGCTGGGATTTCAACAGCAGCTCTGCAAACTTCATCTTACAAAACAGAGACTCTCAAAGCCACACACTGCCAAGGTTATCAGATTTGGGCAGCACTTGCCAAGTAACACAAGCAGGGCTTGGAGATGAGGTTGTTCTGAGTGGCAAAACAAATTTCAATTCCTCAGTGGGAAGGAAAAGTCCTTTCTGTGAGAGATAATTTCTTTATTTGCATATCAACTAATGATCTTTTGACATTCACTTGAAAGCTGCTCTGGAAAACTCTTTCTGCTGTAAAAAGTTTGAACTGGTCACGCTCCAAACTGCACAAAGAGCAGGCTGTGTCTGCAGTGGCAGCACTAATCAGCAGGGGTCCAAGCTCAGCTTTTCCATATGTGCTCCTGCAGTGGTTGCTCCAATTTACAAACCAGAAGTTATTTTGTGAACTCCTTTAAATTATATGCAAGCGTCAGAACTACTTTAAATTATATATGTATGTCATCAAACTTCAAACTGCTCATGGATAATTCACTGCAATTGGGAGAAGCTCATCACTTGAATTTTTGGCCAAATTAATTGCTTCTATGGCTTTGCAAACATATCAGAAGTCGAGAAATTTACCAAATATGGGGCAAATTTGCACTCTGGGTTAGTTCCAGCCTCACCCATAGTATTGGTTGTGGCTACAGCAGTGGGAACCTCTTATATAAAATGAAGGGCAATGAATACTGAAGAGATTGGCAGAGAACTACCCCCAGAAGTTGTCACAGATCAAGCACCAGGCAGGTCTGCAGCCTCCTTTCCATGATGTCCAAAACCACTTGGGGTCAGCAGTTTGGAAACCACTTGTTTGTACCAGAAAAGCTTTTTCCTCCTTGAAATCAGGGTAGAATGAGCTGTTGGTCTCTTGCAGTGGCTGCTGGTGAGGTTTGGTGCTCATTCCCAGTGCAGGGTATCAAGGGTTGCTGGATCTCCTCACCACTGTGCTTTGTTTAACATCCCCACCTTTGCCCCCTCCTTTCTGTTATTTGCCACTGGACCAGCCCTTAATGCAGCTGTTCCTAATTTGTGGGGAGGAAAATTGGGATTAAGCCAATTTTGGAGGCTTTAATGTAGCATGATAATCATTAACAAAATCATTATCAAAATGCTACAACTAATAAACAACCCTCCAGTGACGAGTTTGATCTGTGACTACTGAATAGTTTGCCAACTTGGATTTCTGAATTTGCATTGATTGCTCTTTGCATACACCCAGAGATTCCTTCAACCAGCTGCTGACACATAACAAATTCCCATCTCCAACCCTCCTGAGGCTGCAGGGTTTTAAGGAAGCAGGGCTTGCAGGGTTTATACAGCTAAGATCCTGTCACCTGCTGAGGAGGGGCAATGGAAGGAAGCACTGCAGGCACACCAGAGCCCAGCTCAGTGCTGGAGGACAAGGAGTCATGATCTACATTTATTTGAAGGAAATGGGACAAAAGAGTCATGATCTACATTTATTTGAAGGAAAAGGGACAGAGACATGGCTCAGTGCAACTGGAGCTAAAGGAGAGCATTTATTTGTGTCAGTCTATCTATACAATCTCTTCAATTCCTCACCAGGCTGCAGGATATAATTATTTAGCTGATGCCCACCAGATACAGAGAGTGGTGACCCCAGCCTGTTCCCCAGGAAAGAGCTCTGGGACTCCTCTCTCTGCTCCTTTGGGACACTAACCAGTGTTTGCAGTGGCTGTTCCCTGAGATCCTGAGCACCAAGCCATCTTTAAAGGTGCTGCCAGGTTTTATTTCATAGACTCTGAGTGCTCTGCTGCTGACAGAACAGCCCTAAACAGCACACACTTGTTCCTACAGCTGCAAGGAGTGTCAAAAGATCCTTTTACTAAATAGCATCACGCCCAAGGGTTTTGAAGGATTCATTTAGCAGATCTAACCATCCTCTTCCTCCAACTATTTTATTCCTGCAGTGGAAGATACTGCACAGGGCCACACAGCCAAACTGTGCTAATCATGGCTTTACTGCATGCTCAATACACACCTCAGCTCCCACTGATCTGCAGTTTGTCTGTGCCAAGCAGATGGCAGGAATCCATGATGTGCATAAAAACATTTATTTTGTGGCCATTTGTGTAACTATAAGAGTGGTGAGGCATCACTGTGTTCAGGCCCTGCTCAGTTAAACTGAGATGGGGACAGTGGCTGCTCTAAGAGAATTCCTAATTCCAGAGGAGCAGAAAGGAAGGCAGGGTGTGCCCAGGTGGGGAAGGGCAGCACTGCCACTTGCAATGACAAAGGACTTTGTGGCTGGGCAAGAGGTGAAGCTCTCCCATTCTCCCTTGTCGTGACTGACCAAGATCCCACCCCTGCAAGTGTTCAAGGAGGGAGTTTTGAGCAGCCTGGCCTAGTGGAAGGTGCCCTGCACATGGAGGGAAGATTGGGTGTTCTTTGGGGTCCCTTCCAACCCAAACCATTCTGTGGCTCTAGAAGATACTTCCCCAGCCTAGTGATCCTCCACTACTGATTATGGCACATTCACACATGCCAATGAAAAGCCAAATGCAGTGTGGAATTATTATCTTCCAACATGCCACATTGGAAGGTTTCTTCAATGTTTGTTAAAAAGTGTGCAAACAGCCTCTTGCTGTGATTGAACTGCCTTAATTCCCCCAAAGCTCCCTTAGCCAGCCTTTGTCTAAAGCACACAGAGCAGGGGCAGGATAACCCTAGGGCAGGTTGGAAATAGTCACAGTCTCCCACTGATCCCTCACTGGTGCCACAGCCCTCACTGATCCTCTCCAACAGCACAGCAGAGCCAAGCAGCATCCCTGACCCCAAACAAACCCACATGGGGCACCAGAAATTCATGCTATTGCTTTTGTTTTCTTCTGTGCTGTCTCTGTGGGATTTCTGAAAGCTTTCTAACCTGTGTCTGAGGCCACTTAGAGCCCAGGTGGGGACAGCCCCTGGGAAATCACTTTTTGTAATTCAGTCTCATTAACAAATTGGTAAAGGAAAAATATCTGATGAAAAACAAACAATACAAATGATGAAACAACTGACATGACCCAAACCCCCAAACCAGCGTGAGATCTCAGAGGAGAGGAATGCAGAGATTAAAAGCTTTCCCCTGAAGACAGTACTTAGAACAGGGGTGGTTTCCTTCCAATTTGGGTCACTAGTCCCATTTTTCAGACTACTGCTTTGGATCTATTCCACCTGATAGGCCAATTCTTTCACTTGGTCACATTCCTCAGGGAAGTCATAACCTTCTGTCTGCACTTTCTCTGTTTGCTTCCTTGGGAACAACATCAGCTACAAACCCAGATTTACGACTTGGCTGAGAGAGGAGAGCTGAGGGAAGCAGAGAGGGAACAATTCAGTCAAACAAGACACGGCTGTGATCAGTAGCAGAAGTGCCAAGGGAAACACTGGAGGAGGGGAGAGAGGTCTGAACATGCTCTGCTCAGAGATTGCTGATGTGCAACACTTTGGGAGCACTGGAGAAACAAAGACACATCCAGTGAACTGCCCTGGCCCAGCCCAATGGCCCCAAAGGCCAGGAGGAAACATTGATGTCTCAGGTTTTGGCTTTTATATTTTTCAGGTTCTGTGCTGCTTTAGTGTGAGGGTCTGGGCTTCATATCAGGGGATGGTGAGCTCTCTGCACAGAGTAGGGAGACAAAACAATTCCTTCTCCACCTGGGGACCAAGGACAAATGACCCAAATCTCAGGCCCAAGAGCACAAACAACGTGGACTGAAGAGAGAAAAACAAGAAGGATGGGACTTGATGGGCTAAAGCTGGAATTGGATCATTAACTGCAAGGTGCAAATGGAGCAGAACTGATCAAAGTGCCAGAGCCCGTGCCCGGTGTCCATTTTGTGCCCATTTTGGTTCATCTTGGGTGCAGCCCTGGCTGGGCTCTTGTGCTGCCCAAGGTGGATCCATGGAGGAAATCCTTTTAATAAATCCCTGCTTTATTCTTTAGCTCTGTCTAGTCTCTGTTCCAGCTCAGCCTTCAGAAGGCATCAGGGAAAGGTGAAAAGCAGTGATTCCATGCACACACAAGTCAAATGACACAGATATTAATTAACCTTGCATATTATCTTAGCACTGAGACACCTTCGTGGCTCTCACTTGAGCTGTGCATCACAGCCACTGGGACTCACCTCAAGAAATTCAGTGCTGATCAGGGATAAGTCAAACCTTAGGGTGATGTATCATCTCAAAATGCTTGTCTCTCCTTTCCTTGACCAGACACCAAGCAGGAGTTTCACATGCTGAAAGTAAAGCCCAGGCTGCCATGGGCTTTTGGACCCCACTAAAATGGATCCAGCACCTTCTGGTTGGTGACTTTGGCTGCCACACTTCACAAAGTTAAGGCAAAAAAGCCCCAGCTTTTCAACATTTTCACACAGGAATGGTGGAGGAGGCCACAGGCACATTTCATCTTGTTTAGCAGCATGATTCAGACCTCATCTCTGGCTTATGCAAAATGGCTGGAAACTCTTCCCGACCCCAGCTGACATCTCTTGATTAACAGCCTCTGTCACTTTTATTTTGGTTACTCTGAACACTGTTGCTATTCTGTGCCCTGATGTAATATCACCAAGATCCAAGCAATCAATCCAGCCTAGGAAGTGGTGTAAAAAAAACCAAAACAAAACCGTTTAAGACTAGCCAGATGAAAAATAGAAAAGGCTGAAAAACAGTTTGGTGGCACTTTGAAGAGTGGGGACGAAGAGTGCCATAACTCATGACATAACCAAAACTCCAGACAGGACAGAATTAGCTCCCTGCAAGCTCAAATTAAACCTCCTCTCTAACAAACCCTGATGTGACACAGGCTGGAGGTGCCAGGGAAGCAGCAGCCTGTGCCCACCAGCCCCTCAGTACTGCACAGCCCCAGGCTGGCAGCCACAGCCTCTTCTGTCTCCAAATAGCTTCCAGAGGGAGCATTCCCAGAAAACAAGGAGATGGAGTGCAAAGATAAAATGTGACATTGGACCAGATCCCAGGTATCCTCTCAGCTCTGTGATTGCAGTGCAAACCCCACAGAATATTTATCATGCTGGGAAACGGATCACATCTGAAATTAAAAATGGGTTTTCCCCAGGGCATAAAAGCCCTGTTCCTTTCCTGTACCACACACACACATTCAAAACCAGGAGAGAGCCAGGGCTCCCCACCTCAGACTGTGGTTTTGTAGACACTTTGTGTGAACATGGAGTTAGAGGGCTGATCCATGGAAATAGTTCAGCCACTGCCCAAACTGCAGAGGGAAAAGGTGCTGGAGGAGCCTGGGCAGACCCAGAGCTTCCCCCACGGAGGGACAGCACTGCCACAGCAGCAGGACACGAGCACAGCAGGTTTAGGTGACATGTGCCACTCCAGGCTGAGATGGACACAGCAGCTTGGGCTGCAGGGTAAGGCAGGAAATGAGAAGTAAAACAGAGTGGGATGCATTAACCCAGAACATTTCAGGTGGAGAGGAGAGCTCCAGCCAAGCCAAACCATATCTGCATTCCTGCACAACAACTTCGGTACAGGGCGTTGAGACCAAAGACAACCAATAAAAGATAATTATTTTGGAGACTGACTAAAATATAACCATCTGTGCCAAGCTCTGATTAAGTACAGCCTTCCAAACTAATCTTCAATGGAGTGCTAGTGGTTTGGGCTCGGACTCAGCCTCTTCTGGCCAAGGTCTGATGAATCAGAGACAGCTCACAGCCAGCTCCCAAAGCCCTTCTGACATGTTCCCAGGGCAGGAGGGGAGCAGGCCGAATGTAGCAATGTGGTTTGGGGATTTCACATGGATTCTTTCCACTTGTTTAATTACGAGAGGAACTGATGGAGAGAGAATTTCACTGTCACTGCAGCAGTTTCAGTGAGGAGGCCCAGTGATGATCCCTTACAGGGACAGAGGCTGACAAGGAACATTCCTTGGGTGTTTTGCTTCAATCTTTTACCAACCTGTTGCTTTCTACCTTTTCTGCTTTCTACTTCATGCCTTGCTCTTCCTTTGTCTTCCAGAGACTCACCAGGTGGCTCTTTGGCTCCAGTCCTTGGCTCAGATTTCATGAGGCTGTTCCAGCTCTGCAGCACTGCTCAGTCAATGCCACGCAGGCAGAAGAGCCCTGACCACAGAGATGCTGCTTCTGAATTCTTCTCAGCACCAAAGCTGAGAGCTTGTGTCCAGCCCTGGAGACACCTTTCATCTTTGTACACCTCTGATCTTCAAAAGTGTGAAAAATGCTTCACACTTACTTCTTTTTTAAAAAATTTTAAAAGTTTAATAATAAAATTAAGATAATACAAGTTGGGATAATTAGGTTTAGGTCAATAACAGAGACAATAAAAGCAAATAATTACGGACGTCCGGGTGCTTCTCTCAATGGAAAAAGCACGAAGCAATAATAAATGTTACCCCTTAAAAGCAATAGTCTGTTGCATATTCACATTTCTTCATGCATGATTCAAACATTCCTCTCAAACAAAAGGGTTCTTCAGTTATATATCTGTTTCTTGTCTTGTAATCCTTTTCGACTCCAAAGTGTCTGCTAAGGTAGAGATAAGGAAGCAATGACTCTTTCCTGGTGTCTTTGTGTTGTTTTCTTTAGGCAAAGAATTTCTTGGTTATCTTATTCATTCTTTGAGTTAGTTACAAAAATTACCTTACATTACAAAGTTTCTATTTTAATATTATGCCTTAAAAAAAAACTACATTTAAAAGATTAATATAGCATTACAAAAATTAATACCACATAACTCTCTAACATAATACATGTAGTATTCATTCTAAGATTTGCGAAAAGCCAGTCATATAAAATGCATTTTTCACAAAAAGCATGTCACAGAGGGGTGGCCTCAGACCAGCAGGACCTTTCCATGCTCAGAGCTGCATTAGGCCTGCCCAGCCCACAGGATGGAGCACAGCCTGCTCCACACCCACACACCCTCTCCTGCTCAGGATTCAACCCTTCCTTACACCACAACCAGCACTTCCACCCCTCCCAAGGAGAGCAGGAGGGCTTTGGCAGGAGCCCTGCACCCTCCTGGTGCCTCTCCCCGCGGCAGCTGGCAGGCACAGCCCGGCCTCAGCCTTTCCTCAGCTCGTTTGCTTTGGAGCCCAGGCTTATTTTTACAAATCCCTGCCCCAAGAACGTATTTCTAGCAGGCCATTTAAGAGCCTGGCATTTTCCCTGCCCAGATGACCTGCTGTCTGTTGGTTCACCTCCCAAAGCCCAGCTTGGGACCCCCCCTTCACACATTCTGCTCAGTTTACTTGGTAAATGTTAAATTTAGCAGTTTACTTGCTAAATGTTATGGTCAGCATCTTGACCTGACCCATCACAGCACTTTATCACTCCTTCCTGCACAAGTGGCATGAGCCAGCTTTGCAGGAGAGTGTTTAACCAAGTAACTGGAGCCATGTTCTCAGCAGGGGCAGCCTGGCAGAGAAAAGAATATTTTCCTTGGTAGCAAACACCTGGCAGCCAAATCGGTTCCACCTTACAGCTCTGTCTTGCCTCTCTTACTGTCAGAAGCATCTGGTTTGTGCAAAATTATCAGAACACGATTCTGTGCACTTCCCATTCCTGACCTTTTTTCCTCATTTACATCTAAAATACTCATGGTATGTGAGATTTATACTTTTTGCAATATTTGATGTTGACAGCTCGTCCTTTGCATTGATAGCAGGCTGTACCATCTGAAGTTCATAATCGCTTTCATAGCCCATTTCTTGGTAAACACTGCAAATAAAGTACAGAGCAGATTTTTCAGTCTATTCCTGTCTGCTGCTTTTTGCCCATAGATGCCAAGCACTTCAGGGGCCAGCAATACATAGCAGGCAGCAGGCTTTTATGGCTTTTGGCAATAAAACCAAAACAGGGGCGAAGTGGCTTGGAGATTTTGAGGGCCTGAGAAGCCCTGTGTTCTGAGGCTGCTTCTGTCCTCACCTCCGTGCAGTGAGGCTTTCCCTGGTCACTCCCCAGTGTCCTGGCTCTAGAGATCCCCAGTAATTCCATAGATCATGCAGCTCAGATTCCATGAAATTCCCAAAATCTAGGTGGCTTATGAACACTGTAACACTTCATCAGCACTCAAAAGTCTACTCTGACCCTCTTCTTCGTGTTTTGTCTTCCCCAAAACCCCCTGAGCCACAGCCCACGTGACCATCTCCTCTTGATTTGCTGGACCTGCTTTGGAGCAAATTTCAGCCTCCTGCACTCATGAACCAGCTGCTTACATCCCCTCCAGAGCCTTCCATTATTAATGGCTTTGCTTTCTTTTGGGTCTGCAAGTTTCTCTATTCCTCATTATTTTGGGGTTTTTTTCCATTTCACTTCCCTGGAGGTTGATATATTTCTCCCACTCCTCCTTGAAGATCCTGTTGCAATTCACAGGGCTAGTGATTGAAAAAGTCAAACCACACTCTTTTTCTTACAGTACTATGGATGATTCCCAGTATTTATGAGCATTTTTTCCTCCAAGGAGGTGCACAAATACAGAAAAGCTAAACACACTGAGCTCTGCAAGGGAAGAAATCCAACACAGCTCAGAAAATGTACAAATCTATTTCTCCACAGAACAGTTATCCATGTTCCTAATTGGACTTAATGTTTATAATCACCCAGTTCGTGTCGAAGAGCCCTGTTAACTCACCAGAGAATAATTATGCCAAGTCACCTTCATATTTCTCATTTAACATATTCCAAGTGATAACCAAAGGAATTAGGAAAAAGACAACTACAAAGGACAGTAAGCTGGAGACAGGCAGCTGAGTCGGTGGCAGGCAGGCACTGCAGAGACAGACCCAGAGCTGCCAGGTGTCCTCCTGCTCGGGGAGGGCTGGGAAAGGTCTGGCAGCAGGGCTGAAGTGTCACCTCCCAGTGCCTGGGAGGACAGGAGGGTTGTGTCCGTTCAAACTGTGACACACCCCAGTTCTGCCTGGGGACATCTCCTTACAGTGTTTGTACAGGTGTGAGGTGATGCCAGCCTGGTCAAACTGGCCCAGTTTTCTGCACACAGGGTTTTATGCCAGTTCCTCTTAGAAGAGTTTACTGAGCTTTGATGTAACCAGTTATGAACAGGCTCCAGGGCACAGGAGAAGTGAAGCAAAATGGCAGAAGTGAGTTATTAAACTTGTCACTGACCAGCAACCTCAAGCTCTCAAATGAAATGCCTGATGCCAAAGGACTTTTCTGGAAATGGACCCAATCCAAAATTCAAAGATCTCTTGTTCTTCCATGGTTTCTGTGTGGGTATCTCATGGCTGTAATGCACAGAAGGCAGAAGGCAGGGCTCTGCTGTGGATGATGTCTAGCTCAGGGCAGGACTCCTGTCTTATTGTTAATGATGCCCAACTTAAAAATATCTTTAAAAAAAAAACCAAAAAAAAACAAAAAAAAGGAAAAAATCCTACCAGAAAAACCCCAAACACAAAACAGCACATAAAACCTTGATGTTACAACATATATCTTGACACTATAACATCCTTGTGTGCTGCAGGCTCTAAGCACCACATGAAACACTTCCCTGCAGGCAGATCTTCAGCAACACCAACTTGCTGCTCAAGTCCAAGGTCTTTTTTTTATGTGATTTAATTTTTTTTTCCCAGCTCTACATTAACAACACCATGCCAGAAGTGAGATCATGACACCCATCCTGAAAGGAATGCACATGTAAAGGAGGATGATAAGTGAAAACAGCTTAAAGAATGAAAGGTTTAAAATACCATGAGAGGGACATTCAGACTTTGTGGGTGTACAAAGACAAGGACACCAACCTGGGCAAAACAAGTCCTGAGTGGAGCTGGGCTCCAACTTGTTTGTGATTTCTTAAATGTTTAATGCCTTAAATGTTTAATGTCTTAAATGTTAAATGCCATTGATGCAATAATGTTGTCTTGCCTACCCAGCTGAAGCCTCTCTGGTATTTGGCATCTTGGAGGTATTTTCCAGCCTTAATAATTATATGATCCCATATCTGAACAGTAGTGCTTGTTTGGATAGCTAAGAATACACTACCCAGGGGAGGTAGTGATGTCTCATAATATAGGAATAATATCATCCAGACAAAAAAAAAAAACACAAAGACAGAAAATAAATAAAAATCTCTTCCCATTTCAGCTTCTATATTTTGATCAATTAGAGATAGGGTCAGAATTTCTCCCTGTCAAATGATACTTCTAGAAGCTCCTGTGGCTTTCTCCTCTTCCAATTATCTGGACTCATTCTTAACAAACAGCTCCATCCATAAGGAATAAATTTCTAGCAGCATCATGAACAATAACTGCAGTTTTTCCACACAGGGAAAGAGTTGTGTAGCACAACTGCCACAATATATCCTACATCAGCCCCAATTTCAACAGTGCATAAGAGCTGACAACAAGATTATCCAAAGCATTTTAAATCTCATGGCTCTTAAGAGAATAGGAAGGATCTGAGTGACTAAAAACAAACAGCAACCATCCTGCCTTTCATGCACTATCAAAATGTAGTCCCCAAATTCCTCTACTTCTTTTAAATACTGGCCTCACACAGTCCTTGAAACCAAGAAGCCAGATTTTCTCTCTGGGTAGTGAGTTTCTGATGTAAAACCAAGAGCCACTAAATGCCACTGATTTTCCTCCTTATGTGTAGATGCATCCCAGGCTTTTCTCCAGCAAGGCAAATCCTTTCACAAGGTGCCACAGTGGGACAAAGCAGGTCCTGCCCAGCCCTCCCTGCAGGCTCACAGGCTCTGCAGCTCACATCAGCTTTCTCAGGAGATTTATTTGCACACTCAAAACTGTGGATATCTGGCCTTTGGTTTCTCCCCTCTCAATATTAAACCATCTTTTGTCTGCATTGTGAAAACGTCCATTATGATAAACTCATTAATGCACTCCCTGGCTCTTTCTGAATTAAATCACTGATAAATTCTATTCTTTAATTGTGCCTTGGTGGGGTTGCTCATCCATGATGAGCACCACAAATGACTAAGAAGGCAATAAGCTGCTGCAGCTCAGTGTTAGCAGCTATTATCAGAAACAATGGCCCTCCTCTGCTTGGATAGCAAGGGCAGTGAGTGATCTCAGCGCCTCTGCCTTGCCTGGCTTCCTAACCAGCAGAGCAGGAGCTTAGATAGTTCACCTAAAGGGGAAAGAAAACACCAAACTGCAGCCTCAGCACCAGCCCAGCTCAGCCTCTCAGTCAGTAATGTGATGTGCCAATCATCACCATGTTCTGGGGTCAGGTAAATTCTAGACACATTCACCAAATACAATCAACAGACTGAATTCTTTGCCAAAGTTTAGGAGTGACTCAAACGCAAATGAAAGGCAACAAATCTACTTGTTTCTTACCTCAGATGGTATCACAAACTCTCATCTGAACCATTTTGCAGTTCAGAAACCACGCTGCAAAAGCCATTTCAGAACTGAAATATTTGTGTGGCCAGCTGGTGGGAGGAACACTTCACAAATCTCTGATTTTCCACCCAGTTGCACCTGCTGTTTGTCAGCACATTGTCAGGGCTAGAGCATCAAGGAACCATATGGTGTGGGGAAGGCACTGCTGGAATGATTTTTACTGCATTCATGTCAAGCACAGCCACACCAGACATGGCTCTGATGCCTTGAGAAGCTGCCTGGAACAGAGGCTGGACAGAGTTAAAGGAATAAAGCAGGGATTTATTAAAAGGCCTTCAAAAGATGCATCCTGGGGAGTACAAGAGCTTGGCAATGGCTCCACCCAAGATGGGCTCCAAGCCACAAGTTTTCACAGTTTTATAAGTTCTGCTCCATTTCCATGTTGGGGTTAATTGTCCAACTCCAGCTCCAGGTGATGCAGTCCCACCCTCCCAGTTTCTCTCCTCAATTCTCTGCTGTTTGCACTTTTTGGGCCTGGAGCTGCAGCGGTGTCCTTGGTTCTGGGGCTGGAAAAGGATTGTTGTGTGTGACTGAGCTGTGAGGAGAACTTGCTGACACTTTATATGAAGTTCAGAGTTATGCACCAATGGAGTACAGAATCTGGAAAATATGAAAGCTAAAATTTAGGGCATCAGTTCAGGTGAGTGCATGAGTTGTTCCTCACACCCTTCCTGAGGAAGCTCCCCAGCAGTGCTCCCCAGCCAGTGCTGCCCTTCCAGAAGGGACAAGGAGATGCCCAAAATCCCCACGTGGTTTTCCTCCACCTCACAGCCCTGGGGTGCCAGCAGGAGGAGGATGAAAAAGGCTGAACGTGGGTGAGTGACCTTGATGGGAGCAGACAAGCCCCTGCCCACAGTGAAATCCAGCCAGAAGATTTTTCAGCTGGGATCCTCAGGCAGGGCTGGTCCCTGCTCAAACACTTGCCAGCTGATTTTAACCGAGCTGTTTGCTCAGCTTTAAACGACTCTGAGCATCTTGTTCGTGGCTGGTAATTTCACAGAGAGATGATACAGAAGCTTGGGAAGCAGTAAAGAGTTTACCCTGCTGAGCTGAGCAGGGAGAGAGACAAAACACACAACACTTAAAAACAGACAATCTGAGCAAAGCCCATTTATATGCAGAATCCACAACTCCCTCTAGGGATTCATTAGAGAAGGAAAGGAAATGTGCTTCTGTTTGTTTGGAATCCAGATTTATTAATAGCTGTGAAAAAGTTAGCACTTGCCAGCACTTCCCCAGATAATTTCTTGCAGACCAAGTCTAGTTTAAAGGGCAAAGAGCAGTTCACAGTTCAAAGTGAGAAAAGGATGAGCAAAGATTCAGGCTGGCCCTGATTTTATTTTGAAAGGGACGGTAGGCCACTGCAAGACATTACCATCACTATTAAAAGGAATTGCATCATCTGCGTGTTTTCTAACCAAAATATGCTTAAACTGTGACTCCTGGAGTGCACTTTAGTTCTGGGTGTGAATTTCCAAAGATCCTGAATGCTTCTAAATTCCTCCAAGAGAGGAATATTCAAGCCAATCCTCACTTTCCTACGTATTGAGATTAGATTTGATCCACATCTTGGGGTTCATGTCCCCCAGACCCTTGGGACAGCTGTGTCTTTTCTCTGCAATTGTTTTTACTTAGTGTCATTACAGTTGTTTATTCCTGGGACAAGAAAAGCAGGATTCTCAGCCTCTGATTCTGGCACTTTCCCCATATAACCTGTGCTCTCCTCCCCTCACTGAAGGAGTCAGCTTGGTGCCTCAGCAACCCCTTGCATTTCCCATTAGGAGTTACCCAAAAACTTTAAAACTTCCCTTTTCCGAAAAATCTGACTGTCTCTAGGACATCTAAACTGTTAATCAAAATAAGTATCTTGCCTTTTTTTTTTTTTTTTGCTTGTAGCATTAAAGGTTTTCATGTAAATCTTCTCCACAAGTACAACAGAAGTCCCAGGTGTTGTGCTCCATGTACAACAGCATCTGTGATGCCAACCTCTGAGCTCTGCAGCTCACAGAAAGGAACAGACAATTAATAACACCCAGCACTTAACCCATAATAATTTTCCTCAAAGGAGACACGGGGGAATATTCACTCAAGGGTTTTTGACCATTTGAAAAACCTAAATGAGCTATTTAATAAGAAATGCTTTCTTTCCACTGTCTCATCAGTATCAAATGTCTCATTGTCATTAGACCAGCTTGAGTAATGGGATCTTAAATTCTCATTAGGGTCTCTAAATGTGACTTTCACACAATATAATTATAAAGTAAATGCTAGTCAAAAAGACACGAAAGTGTATTTCATTAGAAAGTGCAATTCCTTCCAAAATCATGTCAGAAATTTTTCAGAAGGAAATTGTGTCCTAGATCCTCATGCCCTCAAACAATTCAGTATTTTTCTTTCTGAACTAGAGAAGCTCTTTGCTGTTGTTATTTCGGTATTGGTATAGCCCAGGTAGCTCAATTGCATCCTTTTAAAATTCCAAAGAACTTGGCTGGGCATGTGGGGCAGTGTGACCACTTGCCAGTGCCAGCCCTCAATTGTTCCAATACAATTATCAAGTTATTGAGGGCTCCACATTTCCAGGGCAGGAGCCTTGCCGTGGTCCAAGAGAGAGCCAGCAAAGAGGGATGAACCTCACAGCCCTGAAACATCTGATTCTCCAAATGGAGATGGGTCTCTGCTCAGAACAGCCCAGGAAACTTCTGCCAAAGAGCAATATTTCCTATTTCCAGATGTGCATCCAATCTGTTTCTCTCTGGACCCACAGCTGCCTCCATTACTGCTGTTACAGCACACTGTACCAATAAATTAGTATTTTGGAGCTTGGATGAATTATTCCAGTTACTAATATATGCAGAGTTAATGCTTCACTGGTTTTGACTCGTTGCTAATAAATAATTTTGTTCCTGATCAGAGGAGTTTCCAACAGTACAATTGCCTGGGAGAAGCCAATAAAGGCCATTGCTGCAGCACAATAATGAATTTATAAATTAAAGTTTGCTTTGCCCTTGAGTCAGAGCAATTAGCATCACACAATCCCCCCGTCCCCAGAGCAGTGATGTGAGATTTCTCAGAAGCTCCTTATTGTTGCTGCAGTCAATAGCTTGCTCTGGGGAGTCCATTGTGCCCACAAAGAGCAGCTCAGATGAACTCCAGCACAGCCAGGCTGATAAAAGAAGCCTCAGGTGAACCTGGTTGCCAGCCCAGACAGAGGCATCAATTAACACCCTCCAAGTCCAGGAGCAAGGACAGGGTGGGAAGTGCTGCAGGGCAGAGCTGGGAGCAAGGGCAGCAGGGCAGGGCAGGGCAGAACAGCCCCAGCTCCATCCCAGCACAGCCCAGGCTGCTCTTCCCACATCTGTCTCAGTTAAAGTGGCCCAAATGCCACTGTCACCTCCAGCTCTGAATGGGCCCATACTTCACCATTAGCACCAGAAGTGACAAGACAAGTTACACCTAGGCATCCTAATTCATGGGTTTATAGAGAGATCTGACAGCATCCTCCTCCCATGCTCATCAACAGCTGACAATAAAGGCCCCCTAATCGACTCCCTCCAATCTGCTTCCCTTCATTTCTTTCACACTCTATTTTTTTTTTTTTTAATGTCACAAATACAGAACCTTGTTCTGGCAAATTTATCGTGCTGCTCTACATCCAGTTTTCCTGGGCAAGCTGAAGACAAACACATATTCTATTGACCCAAAGAAGGCATTGCACCAACCAAAGATACCAAACAGAAAATATTATAGGTATAGATATATTGCTCCCTGTCCAGGGCCATGGAGACAGATCTGGGGATGGAGATAAAGCTTGAGACAAACAAAGGAAAAAGGTGTAATGAAATCAAGTGCTTTAAGACTAGAAATAAAATTCCTCCTTATTTTTTCTTTGCTGCTAAACTTCTTTATGTTGTTTTGACATGCTGTTTGGTAAGATTACCACCCTAAAAAAAACCCAGGAAAAACAGATTCCTTGTTTCAGATTTGATGTGAAAAAAGCCCCCAAAGTCAAAACCTTTCCATTGCAACACGATCCATAACACACCTCCAACATCCACCATCATTCCCCAGGCTCAGCATGACAAAAACAATGAATCTAATGGCTCCACTGATGCTCACAAGCTTCACCAGTTATTTTACAGTGAAAAAAGACTGCAGGGAAAACATTTTATTTCTAAAGGTCATCAGGACACGTGAACAGGGACCTTTCCTGAAAGACCATGTTGTGGGGACACACAAGCTGCGAGGACTTGCTGGAGTCTGAGCTGCTCCAAGGTGAAAATTGTACAGTCCTGAAAATGAGTAAACTCTGGGATATGAACAAAGAGAGAAAGAAGGAGAAGAAAATACAACTCTGAGACTGGAGTGGAGGGTCACTGGAGCATTGAAGCTTTAATTAATGGTCTTTTCCTGGCAGAGCTGCAGAGAGAAAAAAAATAGCTGTAGCACAGCAGTGGCACAGTCATTTGCAAGTCTGCACTTCTGATTACCTTACAATAGCCAGGAATAATTACAAAGTTCCCACATTTATTATAACTTTGGGATACACTCACCTTGCTGTGCTACTTTAAAGCACACTGCTCAAAGCATTCTTTTGTCAGCACCACCAGCAGGACTTAAAAGCTAATTTTATCTTTCAAGTTTGGCCTTCTTCTTCATGGTTAGATATGATTTTATGTCATGGTAAGAGACAAGAGCTGCCTCCCAAAGCTCTAGAAAAATCAGCACTGTTGGATTTTGTTGGAGGATTCATACCTGGTGATGAGTGTGGGGGTTTTCTCTTGAATGGACAATGCCCACAGTACACATGGACATACTCAGCAGGCACCACGTGGGGGGAAAATGCTCTCAGAATAATTTCCGGGCCTTTTATTGGATGAGTGGTGCCTGATTGAAGTTGATGCAGCAGGATTCAGCAACCTTTCAAGCCCCAGCATGAAATAGTCACCAAGAAATGTATTTATAATGACACCCAGCAACTGCAATCTATGTCCAAAAGGGTCTTTCTCTCCCTTTGAACTTGAAATGACAGAAATGAGAACTATGGTAGCATTGTAATTGGTTCAGAGTTTGCTCTATTTGATTCTCCTTCATCTCACACCCAAATTATTGTAAAAACTCATCAGGATGTCCCCAAAGGGTATCAGATCAAATGATACTCATAGTTCAAATAGAAGTCACCTGTGCAAGAGTCCTAAGGCTGAAGGAATAAGGCTAAACTGAAAAGGGAAATATTAATTAAATAAAAAAATTCTCCCCTCAGTTTGCATCAGCTTTATTCTATCTAAGACCAGAACACAGCATAGATGTGAAAAGATTTATTAAATCACCTCATGGTCTCTGCAGGTTAATGAAATATTTCTACCAAATACAGAACCTCTAACAAGTTTTTAAAAGATTAACTGATTTTTTTTTGTTTTCATCCTTTCCAAGCAATAAGTGCCACTCAGGGTTTATAAATAATTAATGCAACTATCCCATTTGATCCTTTGGAGCAAAACATTTCCTCAAATCTATGTGTCAAAAATTTTGCCCATCTGATATGTTTTCTAAAATCAGAAATCAGAAAAAAAACACCAGAAATGTTTTGGCTGTGTTGCTTTGACTTTTGAAATAAGGCCATTAGCTTAGTTTTCAAAATGTCCATGGTTTTGCCTTCACAACAGCCTTTTTGAGGAGGGTTCTTTTGTCTCTCCATGGCACTAGCTCTTTTTCAACCTCTTCTAGTCAAAAGCAAAAGAATCCAGCTTTCATCTGCTTTTACATGGTTTTGATTGCTGATAAATATGGGCTACAACATTTAGAGATGATTTCACAGTCTGTTACAAAAACAGAGCACTCAAAGAAAGTCTATCAAACATTCAGGTAAAGGAAAAAGAAAAGGAACTTTGAGCAAGTTTTCCCACTGATAAATGGGGAACCATTTCCAAGCTCTTGAAATAAAACTGAAATGTTCCCTTTTTAAGAAGGGATGGTTTCAAGCAGGAGACTTGTGAGAACCTCCCTGTAACAGAGACAACAGGAACCCCAAGGAGCTGAAACTCCATTTTTAGGGTGAGATTAACACACCACAAGCCTTGAATTATTTTAATCCTGATGGAGTCAGAGGAGAAGGAAGAAGAAAGGTACATTTAAAGAAAGCTTCTAAGGTCACTTGAGGTTGCTTGTCAGTGGAATGATGTTTGTTCACTAAGCATCCAAAAAAACTTCCAAAACCAATAAAGACAGACCTGTGTGAGAACATCCACAGAATGAGGCTGGTTGTGCTCCCAAAACCAGCTGGGCTTTTCAGGACAGCTGAAGGAACCTCGGAGCCTAAACCCCACAGGGTCCAACCTTTATTAGCTTGAGCTCTAAGAAATAGTTTGTGTTTCTTACAACAACATGTGTCCATTCAAGGCTCATGAGTTTCCCTTGGAAACTCAACCTTTGTGTCCCCATTCAGAAAGATTCCTGAAATGCTGAACAGAGAGATCAGTTCTGCTTTTTTTAATAATAAAACCAAACAGCAAACCAGGTTCTGTTTGCCCTGAGTGAGCACAGCAGGAGGACCTGGTGATGCTCAGTGCTCTCAGAGAGCAGATTCCTCTCTCTAATAAAACCCAAGTTTAGCAACAAGTGTATAAATATATATTCAGATGCCAGGGGCTTTTTCCCCACACCACTTTTCACCCACACAAGAATCCCCACATAAGCTGTGTAATTGCTGCCCAAAATGGCAACACATGCTCTGCAATTATCATTAGAGTTAATTAAAACCTCTGAGCAGTAGGCAGCTTGAATTTCTGTTTACTCTCAAGTCTCTGAAAATGCTGCAGGTAACTGAAAGAAAGCATCAACCCAATATTGCTGATTTTCTTATTGGCAAGGCTTTGATAATTTGATTTTGGCCATCATCTAATTCTAAAATTAAAAAATTAATTTTCTCTGAAGGCCTGAATCTCCCCTGCAGCACACTCCACTAAGGTATTTTCATATTTCTGGGGCTTTTGCTATCCTGAATCTTGGAAGTTCTAAGAGAATCAGGTGAAAAAGGAGATTATATAGGGAAAAAAAAAATCTCATGTGTAGAGGCAAGAAAAGTCTTTTCTGCATTTCAGAGCACTAGGCTAGTATGTACCCCAGGATGTCAGTCAGAATGGGAGGGAGGCACAAACTTGGGATAATCAACTGGAGACAATCCATTTTTGCAAGACCTGAATATCCTCTGTGTCCATTTGAGTACAGAAGAAAAAGAAATGCTCAACAACTCTATCCATCAGGGCAAAATATTTATAAGATGGATGCTTGGAGAAGTAAGATGTGCCTAAAAGTAGAATCTCCATCCCACAGCAAGGAGTGATGGCTCTGGTTTCTGATCTAGCCCTGACACCAGCCCCACATCTGCATTCTGCTTCCCAGGCCACGTGCTCAGGACTCTGCTCATGAAAACTGGGGGTCTGGAGCACAGGGTGACGAGGCTGGAGGAGGAAAACCCAAGTAATTTCATTTCTGCTCAGCTGTCTGTGAATTAACCCTTGCTCTAAGTCCTGCTGGTAACTTTACACAGATGTCACACTACCTAGACTGGACATTTTGTGCCTCCCTTTCTCCAGGAAATGCTGTTATCCTTCTTGTCTCCTGGTAAAGCAGCAGAAAGGTTGTGATTACACCAATATTTTGCTACCAGTGCTGGAAAGCTGAGCAGGTTCTACAAAAACGCCCAAGGTCAGTTGCTGGCAATGAACCTCTGCTGGCTCCTGGACATTTTAAAACACTTTGCAGGCTGCTGATGCCAACGTGCTGCTGAGCATGGAGCTATTTCTGGGCTGAAAGGGGCCCTGCCAAAGGACAACAGTGGTCACTTAAAAAGCACAGACTCCTCCATCTCCACTAAAACTCATCTCTTCCACACAGCCTTCCTGCCCTAACTCCTCAAAATTCAAACAGGAGTGCACACAAAACTCTTCAGCTTGAGATAGAAGGGGAAAAACTCTGCCTCAACTCTGCCTCAGCCATTAAGAAAAATGTTCTCTGAGTCTCTATTAATTTCCTCCTCAACCACAAAGCTGATTTTCCAAGAAGAAGCTGCAGGGAGTGACATAAAAATAAATTGGTTTGCAAAAAGCCCAGATGAAACATTACCTGGACACAGGAAAGCACTCCTCCAGGAAGATCAAACCCCAAATGCTGCTGAAAACAAAATGGGTTTTAATGAATGGCAGATCTTAGGTCAGCAATAGACAGAGAGATTAGTGGAAACCTGATTAGATCAAAGTCTCTGAACATGGCTTAGAGACCACCACATCTGGGCATGGTCACTGAAACCTGGAGACTGAATTCTGTGTTAAGAGGAATCTTTTTGTGTGTGTGCCTTTAATCAGAGGAAGAAGAAAAGCTGTTTGAAAAGTGTTTTGACAGGTGTGAGGAAGATAAGCTGGAAGCAGATCAGAAAGACAACAGTGTTTGATAAAGAGAAGACTGGGGATTATCACCACAAATATGCATAAGCTCCATTCTGTATAGCAAAGCATGACATTATTAATAAAACTACTTATCCCTCTTCAAGCATTTTAAGCTTTCAAGTGCTATACAAATAATAATCACTAAGCAAAAGTGCCAAAGAATCCTTCCCATATCCTGCTGATTGCACAGACTGAAAGCACAATAAGTACAACGTGTACAATGGCAAACACAGGCCCGAACAATCACCGTAGTTCTTAATATTACAAAAGAGATCGTGCTCCAAAGGGAAAGATATTAATGTGCATCCATTAGGAAACTGCTCCTACCTGCTGCTGGGGGGTTGGGAACTTCAGATTTGCTGTTAGTGCTGCTGGGAGGGAGCTGGAGCACAGAGGGGAAATGGAAAATTTCCATCTGCAACATCATCTATAGGAGATGAGAGAAAAACCCTCCCCAGAGGAGGAAGCCTGGGGAAACTTTGCAGCTGTACTGGACAGCAAAAGGTAAAGCTGGGACAAAGATTCAAGAGCAAAGGTAAAGTCAATAAATCAGCCAAGAAGGAAGATGCTGGATCTTGGCAGTTTTACTTGATCAGAAAGGAGGGGAAATCAGCGACTGGCAGTGAGAAGGGCTGATCAGTTCATCCCTTGGCAATGGGAATGAGGAATAAATTATATTAATTTTAGGTAATAATGGGAAACTGTTGCCAATTTTGGTGAATACTGGTTAGAAAGCTCACATGAATGAATCCTTTCTAGTCCTTGAGTCCTCAGGCTGCCCAGCAGCACGTTCTGCAGGAGTGCTCAAACAGAATGCACAAAAAGCCAGAGTCTGTCATCCCACAGTCATCCTTCTCACAGCAGCACAGAGAATAACCCCAATTCCCACTGCTCAGGTGTTAATCACTGCAGCTGCTGACCCTGCCAGGAAGGGCTGCAGGATCCCACAGCCTGTTCAGGGGCACAATGTGGTTTTTGGTTTAAGTGCTCTGCACCAAGGAGGGCTCTGTACTAAGCACCCATCTGCAACCAGTGCTAGTAAAAATGCTTTTTCAGCTTAAACCAGCTCTCCTACTAAGTGGGTACCATAAACCTGAGCTTTTTGGCTTCAGCTTTTAGTCAAATATGAACAGAAAACTCAGTTATTGGCAAACATGTCCATATTTATGATGTGGGAAGAACAGAGAGAACCCCTGCTCTGATCCTAAACCAGAAGCTGCACGAGCTGCTGGAAAGGTGCAGAACAAACTCAAGTGCACTTTTCAGGCAAATTCCATTCACATCCCTCCAGAAAAGGGTTGTGTTGTCTCCAAGGCAACAAGGAGGCAGACCTCAGGCCTGGAGTAAATGAAATTATCTCATTAACATTTGTTCCCTTATCTCATGTTTCACCAGTTGGTACAGAAGGTGCTACAGGTACCACAAAAAGACTTTTCCATGCACAATGGGGAAACACAGCAAGCAGTGGAGACATCCCAACCTTTTTTCCCTGAAGCTCTGGCAAAGCATCTTGGCCTTCAGGGAGGAAATTATCTCTGCATCAAAAATGATAAGGCAGAATTCATGATAAGGCATCAAGTTTTTTATACCTGTTTAGTGATTCCCAGTGCTTTGTACTTGTAAACACCCACATGGTTGATTTAATTAGTTACACTTGTAAAAACATCCTGAGGTTGACATTCTTCAATATTTCCTATCTCAGGCACACCCCAATGACTAAAGCATTGTGATATTTGTGGCTATGGCTCCTTCTGAAAGGTTTGACCCTTTTTTCCCCATTGTGCTGAACAAACTAAGGATCTTAGCAAGAGGGAGAAGAAAAGAACTGGTGGATGACAGAGAAACAACTCTTTGGAGATGCTGAAGTCTCACCCCTTGTTTTCTGCCTGCTGTCAGGGATCCAGCTCCATCCCTTGAATGCATAAGGTTAAAACACCAATATCTCCAAAATACCACATTTGAGTTTGGGTTGTCAAAAAATCAGGTTTCATTTCCTCGTTTCCTTCATTCAGTTCCTGGTGTCAAAGATTTGCTATGGGGTGCAAGTCCAACAGGCATCAGTGTCACTGGGAACAGCTGTGACCACCCACAGGGTCTGATTATACTTCAGCTCCTTTTCCCACATCACACTGGAAATGGTCAGTGCATGGCAGGACCAGCTCCTCCTGTGAAGGAAATTCAAAGCAAAGTATTCCTTATTTTTCTGTTTTATCTCCTTCGCTCCTAGCTGCTCTTTCTGGTAATTCATTGCTTGTAGCTTTCATTCTTAAATCTCAGAATATTTCCCAAATCCCTTCTCGTCAGAGAGCTGCCATCTACATGCTGTGGAATGTCTTCCCTGGGATTGCAGAAATCCTTTCCCCTTCCAAAAAACTCAACACTTTTTAGCAACGGACAGCAATACCACTGAATTCCTCCAGTGCCCTTGGATGTGTTTTGGATGTTTAAAATTCAAGGGAGCAGCTGTCAAGTGAGATGATAATTGTGCTGTCAGCGTACCCAAGGAGAATTAGTGAAATTATCCTCCAAAGAATGTACACTACATAGTCTTGTAAGCAAAAAGAAAAAAAAAAAAAGGTTTCCTTATCACATAGAAAGGGAGAGGTCTGAAATAAGAAACACTCCTCTGAAATCAATGGTATGTGAAAGATGAAGTGAACCACATCACATGCATTTACATTTGACTTCAGGCTGTAGAGAAAGCTTCTAAAATTAATTAATAGAACTGGGATTATGAGTGTGTAGTTTGAATAGAAGTGTGTAATATCAAGTAGCAAAAAACTTAGACTTTAAAGTTTTAGAATATAGTTATATATATAAAGTAAGATAGAAGTTTTAAGGCAGTAGATATTTTTCTTCACCTTCTTCTTCACAGGTTAGGGTAGTATTATATAATTAGATAGAAAAGTCCACATTGTGGACTACAAGTGATTAGTCATTAAGTTAAAAGTAAAAATAATTTAAGTGTTATTTCTTAACTAGACAGTTTATCCCATTTGAGAAAGACTTTGAAGGTTTCCACACTCTCTTGAGATTCACAAGGATTGGAATGAATATAAAAAAGTCTCATGCATGCAACTGCACAGTTGTGACCCTCTGAAGAGCTCATGTCACTGAAAATCCCTACTTGTCACATTAATGCCCCTTACTTCAGTATGACATTGCAGAGACAGCTAAAGAACCTCCACATCTGCTCAGCTGAGAACTGGGTGCTGTTGGACTCTCATTCCCTTATTTTCTGATCCAAGTAACTTGGTACAAAGTCATCCTGGCCCCTAAGAGGGGATACCAAGCTCAGGTGAGACCATAACACAAAAGAAATTCAGACCCTCTGTTGCCATTGAAAATTCCAGGACTGATCTCTCCAGCAAAATTTCAAAGGAAGCTTCCACTTTTAGGAAAATCCCAAAGAGCTCCAGCAGACACAAGCAGGTAATGCCTCAATTCCTACAAGGTGGATATGGCACTGAGCCAGGGCAGTTGAAATAAGATAAGGATCACAGAAACTCATTAAAAGACAAACTGCTCGAATAGGCAAGCAAGAGAGTCCAGCTTCAAATAAGTGATTTACCATCTCCAGCTGGAAAAATCAACAGCAATTTTCACATTTTGGGGAAAATCTTAATCAGGCAGAAATGAGAAAAATATGAAAATTGGGAAATGACTTGTGAAATAGCTGCACTTGTCCTGTGGATTTTCCAACAGCATTTGTACAGAGCCAAATGCCCTCATTGCCCCCCTAGGACCAAAGACTCCCAGGCAGTTTTCAAACTGAAATATTCCTCATTATTTCTCATATTGCAGAGGCAGAAATCAAGCCCTCCCTTTCAGTATTAAAGAGTCATAAATTGTGATTTCTGCTGCATTTGTATTGCTCCCACTTCCATTGAAACCACTGACCTGAAGAAAGGTTTTGTCTCCCCATCACATCTCCTCTGTGATGGGACAAGATCTAACCAGAAGCTTCAAAGGTTTCCACACTTTCTCGAGATTCACAAGGACTCTGGAATGAATCTAAAAAGGTCTCATGCATGCTAGACATAGGGACTTGAAAGTAGAGAGAAACATAATTTTCCATGGATAGGCACAGACTGGTTTTTGGGACAAGGGCACACATTGAAAATTGGAAACCAGAGCCAGGATGAGAAGCAGCAGAACTAGACAGAATTGTTCATTCTGGTTTAAAACAAACTATGAACAAAACACACCTAAATCAGTGCTGAAGTGAGAGGCAGCAGCTGTCTTCATTTTAAGGGGAAAAACTGAATTCTTCATCTGAAAGATTCTGGCAAGTGACAGCCAGTGTCAGAGCACACTTTGAAAAGCAGAGTCAGAACAAGGAGCCTTACAGAGCCCACATGTCACTGTCCTTGCTTAGCCAGAATTTCCATCACATTCAGAGATTTTTGTCCAGAATTAGGCTTTAGCTCAATAGGAGAGCCTTCATTTCTCACTATGAATATAAAGTCACCCCCATATTTTAGCAAAACTACCTTCTGGGAGGAAGCTGGACTTGAATCTGCTCCATTTTCCTTTCCCCACAAAAATGCTGCACTTGGCTGAAAAAAATGTGGTTTCCCCTTGTGTTTTTTGGAAGTCAGTACTTTCTGCTGGAAAAAGGGTGAGGAGGGAGGAAAAGATAAAAGAAATTATCACTTTCCAACAAGCAGTTCCTGGTTAGGTCAGAGTCTGCATTAAAGGAGCACAGGACAAAAAGGGGCAGACACCAGAGAATCATCCCCAAAGACAGCTCCACCAAAACCTTCTCCAGCTGCTTCTCTGCTTTATTCTCCAACTCCCCTTTGGAGAGGGAACTTGCTTCACCTCACCCCCTGCACACAGCCTGATGCTCCACCATGAATAACTGAGTTCTCATATCAGCTCAGCTGTCTGTTGCCAGTATCTTCTGCTGCCTTATGATTTTTTTCCCAACAGGGCTTTTCATTCAGTAGAAATCTATTTCAAAGAGTTTCACAGTAATTCTTTGCACTTTCAGATTTGAAGAATGGAAATTATTTCATCTTTGCAAGACTGATCTCTTACTAAAAAGCACCTTGCAGACAAAAGACAGAAAACAGACAGATGAATAAAATACAAAGGACAAGGGAAATGTGCCTGCTGGTGTATCCTTACCCTGAAGTAAAAAATCCTTTAGAACTCAGCCAGGTTAATTATCCATTGTATTAATCAATGTCTTGCCATTCATTTTTACAGGCTTCCTGTAGAAGACAGCTCTTATAAAAACCTGCCAAAAAATAAACAACCACAGTTTTAAACTGCCCCTTTTATTGCCATCTCCATGGAAGAAGAGAAAGGAGAACAGAGAGGTCAGGCACAGACCACAGGAATGCTGAAAAGCCATTCCAGGAAGCCAAATAACCAAATGAACCAACATACTCAGGCAAATGAGAGCCCAGAAGATTTGCTGAAGTGCCTACACAGATTGAACACTTCTAAGCCCCAAAAGGTCTTTTTCCACCTTTGGAGATGCCTCACACCCCCCATCTCCATCAGACACAGATGTTGGGGGAAAGGCTGCACAGCAGCATGAGGCATCATCCAGAACCTCAGCAGAAAAGGAATAACAAAACCAAATCAGTTTCCAAATGTGTTTGGAGCAGCAGGTGCTGATGGTCCCACACCAGCAAGGGCAAAACCAGTCTCTGGGTCTGGATTCTTTCTCAGCCAGAGTTATGTAGCTTGTGAGACTCAAACTACTAAAAGGAACATGTTGCTCTAATTTAGCTGACTCTTTCTGCAGAAAGATTGGGCTGGGTTTTCTTAAAATCATCATTCCACTCCAATTTTCCTCTTCCTCACTGAAGCTCACTATTCTCAGCAAGTGGCATTACACATCAAACTTGCTGCCTCTCACCTACATGACTTCCTGGCCAGGGAAAAGCAATCTTAGAGGGATTTATTATTCCTGTCCCTTATCAGTGGAAAGCAGGTGCAAGGGAAGCATCCATAAGCCCAAAGGGATCTTCCTCTTGGCAACTTTCCCCTGCTCTCACAGCATAATTGACAACCCTTTTGTCTTAGATTTGGTTACTGAAACTATTCAAATACATTTTGGGTGTTTCAGCCACACAAAAGTAGAAAATGTATATGTGTGTGTCCATATGCACATCTGTGGGTGGTCATATATGGTATATACATTTCCTCTGGAAATTTCTAGGCTGAGCATTAGATCTGTACATATTATTGAGATTTTCATTTGTAGTAAGCAGCCCATAATGTCGAGAAATGTATTTATGACTGTCTGAAGTATAGGCGGAAGATGACCAGCCCTGCAGGAGTCGTTGAACTACTTTTACCAGGAAAAGCCCCCCCTTAAAGCCATCAGAGACCTCCCACCCCAAAACTTGCTGAGAACAGGTAGGATGAAATATCAGAGGAAGATAAAAAAGCTGCCTCACAGAGGGACAGTGCCTGATGAGATACAGAAACACCTCACACAGCCCTGTACTTTTAACAAGATGCTGCCACTGGGCCCTTCCCAACCTCAAAGACACACATTTTCTTCCCAACATCTTCTTTTAAATTATTCCCATTTGTAACTGTTCTTTGCCATCTCATCCAGTAGGAAAATACTGACAGCAAAAAGTTCCCTATTATGCAGGAGGAGCTGATGATATTAAAAATTACATGGCAAAGTCTTAAACCTTCACAAGCCCTCACTGTCAGATGGATCTTGGTTTCCCATCAATAAATGCAAAGGAGTGTCTTGTGAAATCCATCTTTTTCCTCACATTCTCCCCTCCCCTATGCAAATTTGGAGAGGAAACCACAGGCTGCAGCTGGCACCCGTCCTTAGCAAGGCAAAGAGATACTTATGTAAAGTAAACAAATCACTATCAACATCTTCCTCAATATGTCCTGAGGGTCCTCGCTGTCAGACATCCTCAAAAACACACCCAGTCCTGCTCCCCAGGAGTCCCAGTTTAATTGAACACAGCCCCACAATCAGAATAATCTTTCATCATCCTCTCATGCCCAATTCCTTTTCTGTGTGATTTGCATTTCCTGTGTTTTGCCCCATTAACATTTTATCATGGAGCACAGAGAGTTGTGTTTGAGCCAGACAAAAAACCCTTTGTGCACTCCAGCCAGAGGAGATGGATTACACTTGAGCACAAGGAACTGCACAACCACAACAGGATTACATTTAAATACCCATCACATTATTTGAAATGGCCAACAGAGGTTCTCAGCTCTGGCTGGGAGCACAGAGAGCTGCACATCACAGGCAGGAGCAGAGGAACCACCTGGCACCTGAAGCAGCTGCTCTTGTAGATCTGCAGAACAAAGTGGGGTGAAAGAAACACCCACCACCTTTATTGTTATTCCCTGGTAGCCATGCAATAATCCTGTTCTCTAATGAGCAGAATATTCAACCTCAGTAAAGCACAACCTAACACTTCAAATAGCTGCTTCTTGTTCTCCCAGCAGGGAGCCTCCAGGGACTGTGCATTAAAGTCATGTTTGAAGATAAAGGAGGGAAAATTATGCAGGAGATAGAGAAAATTGAAGGAAGAAAGACTAAAGAACCTAACTTGAAAAAAAAAAAAAAAACAAACTATATGGCAGAGATAAGGAAGAGGTTTGAAAAGGAAAGTGAAGTGTTTAGGTGGCAGAGGAACTTAAGAAAATAGATATTCCTTTTGGGAACATGAGCTTCAGCCTGATAGGTAACACACCTTACCCACAGCTCCCTTAAAACCAGAGCTGAGCCTGAGAGGAATAAAGGAAATCAAAATATTTGACAGGAAACTAACAAAGCAACAAACTACAAGAAAACCTTGTTTGTTTTGCAGCCCCTGCTGGCTTTCTTTCCAGAGCATCTCCAGAGGAAACTCCTCATCCCATTTTGAGTCAAGCAGACAATTTCAACACTCATCACAAAGCCCTCTGGGCACTCAGCTGTGGGGACTCAGGTAATCAAGATAAAGGCCACAGCCACTTGATGTATCTGTAAATTGCTGTCGTCAGGGAAATAAGGATTTGGTTCTGGGAGCAAACAGGATCAATTTTGCAGTGGTAAACCCCAGCTGGAAGAAAGTGGTGAAGCGTTGCTTTTTCTAATGAAATCTGCAGAAGGGAGTCACTCTACAGAACATTGCCACAGGAATGAAAAGTAAAAACAAAAAGTGTCCTCCACACCCTAGTGTTAATTTAATGGTGAAAAGTTTAGGAAAATATTACAATAGACATGGAAAAAAGGACTCTGAAAAAAACTCCACTGCAGATTAAGCACCAATGCACAAAAAGAAATACACTTACAATGCCAGAAACCCCAATATTAATTAGTACTGTCAAAGCTCTGCCAGGATTAATGAGCTATTCCATTCTTGGAAGAGCCCAAATTCAAAGCAGTTTGCAGACCACATGAAATCCAACCAACAGTCACGTGAAGTCACCTCCAGAGTTCCTTTCTAGTGTGTCCACATGGCTCCCACCCCATTCCAACATCTGGTGGCACAAGAATATTTCTGTGACAACAGAAATACACATATTTTTACTAAACAAATTTATGACAGACTGAGTGACTTAACCAACATCATATTATAAACCTCATAGGAAATAGCACCCAAATTCCACAGATTTTCCATTCTTCCCACAGAGCATGGAGAAGAGAGGAGCTTCAGAGTATATTTTGAATACTAACACACTTGAGCTGTTATGGACCACAGGCAAAGACCAAATTTACAGTCCCTATTCTCATTGTGCCCTTCACAGCATATTTTGCCCAAGGAGTGAAACCACAGACTCAGGAAGGGAAGCAGTGCCTGGGAGAGGCTTCCAGAGGACCTGAAGGGCCAGTGAAGGGAGGATATATAAAATAACTGGGATAAATAACAGCTGCATCAATTGAGCTGAGCTGCCCTTCCTCATCCTCCTCCCTTAAAACCAGTCAGGGGTTCAGACCCAGCCCATCTGTGGGGCAGAGGGAGGTGGTGGTGCTTGCTGACAAAAGTAACAGCCCTATTTCTATTCCAGATCTCTTACCAGTGAGAGATGTGTGCTGCTCATCCTGGCACTCTCGACACCGTGCTGTTCAGGTTATTTACTGCACAAATTTATTGCCAAGATTTGGGCTTCATTTCCCTGTTCATTATTGCTGGGCTCCTCAGAAACACCAGGCTGCTGGCAGCACTTTGTTTTGTTGTTAGGAGAAAGAGCCACATCATTTATTTTGGAAGAACAAAACACTGTCACAGAGATTTTTATTTTTTTTTCCCCCACAATAGCTGCCCAGAAAGCTGTCAGAAGAAACCTTTTGTCTCCCAGTTAATCTGCACTGGGAAATGATGAAGTGATGAACTTGCTGCTAATAAACAGATGAGCACCTGCCTCTCTGCAGCTGAGAAATCCTTCCCAGCACCATGTGCAGCCCAGGGCTGATTAACACCCCCCAGTGCTGCAGGTTCCTCACGCTGGGGTTAATCAGGTTGGACTCCTGGTGCACACTGGAGAGGGCATTAGCTGACATCAGCTGTGCTGCTCTCACTTGGGTCCCTGTTTCCTAATAGAGCCTCTTCTCTTCTTAACAGCCCAGCTATTAGCAATCAGAAGATGCAGTAATTGTTTGGGGTCCAATCAGCAGGAAATTTCATTAGCTGCATAGATGCAGCCTGTGCTTTTTACAGAGGCCAGGAGGGGGAAAAAAAAATCCCCAGGTTTATTTAAGGAATATCGAAATGTTCCTCAGGCACCTCTCTGAGTGGCCTTTCTAACCATGCTCTGTGATTCACAGACATTAAAATCATTAATTCCTTCCCAAAAAGGCTTCCCATAAATAGATACCACAGGAACTTTGCGTCATTAATTAAAGTTTTTTTCCTAAGAAGCTGCAAGAGGAGCCTTTGGGCTTCTGCACAGGAGCAGGGGAGAGGAAAATGAAGGGTTTTAGGTGATTAATGCCTCCTCAGGGACATGGCCAGTGGGTAAAGCCACAAACTGTTTGCAGGTGAGCAGAAGTGCAGCCAGAAGACCTCATGTCCTGTAGCTTCCAGGACCTTGGGTGCAGAGCCTGAAGTTGAGGGGTCCCGTGCCCCAGTTTCCTTAATCTCTAAAACAGAGCTAAATATAACTTCCTGCATTCAGAAAATTTGCTGATACCCATAAGAGAAGAGGTTTTAAACTTAAGGGGATGTACCCCAAGTTTTTGACTCGTATTTTTGGCAATTATTTGGAAGCATTTCCATCTCCTACAAAAACTGGCTCTCTACAACTAGGTAAGACACTCTACCAAGTCAAACTCTTCTGCTCTGCCACATCCCTTATTTTTCTATGCATTAAAATAAGATTTTCTGGTTTCATCTGCCTAATCATGTTCTCTGAGCAAGAAACATGACTTCAGCAATCCCTTTGAATTTATTTGTTTTATTTAACTCTCCTACTCCCTTTAAGGGCTGCTGGGTCACTCGGAGCTTTTAACCTCTCCTTCCTTGTTCCAGCCTGGCACTGACAGGTGCCATTCCCAAACTTGCCTTTTCTTCTTCTCAGACTCACCCAGCAGCTCCATGAACCTGCTCTTGTTGCAGTTATCAGTGAGATGTCCACAATTTTACTTGCTCTGTGTCCAGAAGCTGCAGCTGGATCCATTTTTTACACGGAGATGCTCAGCCTGGTGTGATATCCCCCCATGGAAGCTCCTGCTCCTTTCTCCAGCTGCTTTAGAGCTGCACAGCAAAACATTTCTGGGCAGGGAACAGCCCAAATTTGGGAGATTTCTTGCCCTTTACTATTCTGACTGCTTGTCACTGGTAGGCTCTTTACTAGAATTTTGCAAAGCTTTTTAAAAGTTCATCAAGACACTTTATGAGGAGATATGTCATTTTGGACTCTTGAGCTTTTTTATTACCTATAAGCTGCTGAAGTAATGAAGTCACACTAGTACCTCAAAGGAGTTTAAACCATGAAAATTTAACAAGAGAAGAAAGCAAGCAAATTTGAATCATTGGAATTGCTTTTTCCTTTTGGTTTGCTATTCACAGACCAGTTGGAGGCCCCAGCATGTGAAGTCATGCTCAGACTGATTTCAGGCCTGGAATTCAGCACAACAAACCAACTAGACTGTCTGGAGGCATCCAGACCTTGGGAGTGGATTGTATTTCCAAAACAATTTTTAGAATACTAACAAATTTTGTATAGCAAGGCAAATTCTCTATGCAGAACAGCTCATTTGAAGGCAAGGCCAATTTACAGGAAACAAAAATATGGCTCATTGTGTTCTCCAATTCATGCTTTCATCCTTTACTCTCTCCAGACTTAGACTAATTATTCCCTCCAACAGGTTGTCCCTGTAGCAGTTCCCATTTCCTGTAGCAATTACTGTTGTATGCTTTAATACCTATTGCTCTTGAATATTTTAATAACTCTCTCTTCTGGGAAAATTGGAGGCCTCAGGCTACTTGTGCCCTGCCACTTTGCAGGTTCCACATGGAAACAGGATCTCTAACTCAGAGTTAAGTCCTAACAGCAAAGTTTGGGGCTGTATGAGCGTGTCCCTCAATTTGTGTGGCAAAGCAATTGGAAATACCTGGTGGGAAATGAATTTAACTCTGCTCTGCTGGCACAGAGAAGCCACGTGGGGCAAGGCCTCTGGTCCCACCATGATTTCATGTCTGTCCATGTGTCATTAACACCATCCCTCAGCAGCTCAGCTCCTCAAGGACAGGTTAAACCAGCAGCACGAATGCCTTCCCACAGCACCAGCAGTTTTCCAGCAAACTCTGGGTTTGGGCAGTGCAAAAATCATCTCACCATTCCCTGTGGGCTTTACAGCTCTGCATCAGGGAAGCTGTGACTAAGGAAGGGACTGGTGAGGAGAATTCCTGTTTGCAGCAGGTTATTCAGTTACTTGGGCACTCAGCATTATTGCAGCACGCTGGAATTTTTAGCTCTCCTGCTAAGTTCAGCCCTGGCTGGGTTTTGTGTTACTCTTGAGATCAAGAGCAGAGTCTTGCTCAGAGGAAAGGTCTGACTTACTCAAAAACTCCCCAGCTGATCAGAGGCCAAGGGGAGAGAACAGAACAGCTCAAAGTCATGATGGTGAAAGCCCTTCAGTGGAAAGAAGAAATAGTCACCCAATTACACACAAAAAACCCAAATACCACCACACCACAGTTTCCTTCAACTTCTCTTCATTTTTGCTCATTAAAGAGACTCCCTCTGCCAACTGAAAGTCATCACAGTTCCTGCAGTGGCTGAGCCAGAGGGATGTGAGCATCCCTGTGCTGAGCCTGGCTGAAATCTGCCAGCGTGGGACATCCACAGCAGCCCTTCAATCAGCTGCCTCTTCCTGGGCAGCACAGCTCACAAAAGAAGTTTCACCAACAACAGGGGACCTCTGAGTCAAAATGAGGAGTGCTTAAGCTCTGCATTAGAACTAAAGATGCCTTTAACTCACAAAAAGTTAAATTATTTGACTGCAGTATGAACACAGGTGGCAGGGGTGGGGACTGACAGCACAGACATTTTTTTCCCCAAGTTGTTTCACCTGCTCCAAAAACAAGACAAGAAAGCAGCCAGTGGACCTGGTGTATCCATTCCCTTCCCTGCCATTCCCACAGGAACTGTGGGTGACTCTCTGATGGCACAATTTGTTTATTTTGGGTCTCCTGCAGCCCCAGCCAGGGCAGTGTGTGTTGGTGTAAAGCTGATGGGCAAAACTGGAGCCAAGGAATAAGCAGGGCAGAGCACCCTGCACCCTCCAAAACCCCTCAGCACCCAGACCTGGAGGTTCCAATGGGATCAAGGGAGCTGCAGCCTTCAGACCTGCCCTGCTAAATAATACAGGGTCAGGAATCAAACCCTAACACCAAATCAGCACCTCCTGCCTGGGACTACCCCCTCCTAAGGGAGATTTGTTTTGGAGACACCCACATCAGGATTCCCAAACAGGTACCTGGATGTGAAATAATAACTGATCTGCAGCCAGATGTTTGTGCAAAAATGAACTGGAGAGAGTGGGAGCTCACCCATGGCTGCTGGAGATGGGTGATGCTCCAGGGGAAAAGCAGGAGCCAGGAACACAAACGTGGTTTTGGGAACACCAGATGTGGTTTTGGGAATGCAGACATGGTTTGGGGGACACAAATAAGGTTTTGGGCACACAAATAAGGTTTTGGGAACACAGGCATGATTTTGGGAACACTGACGTGGTTTTGGGAACACAGACATACTTTTGGGAGCACCAGATGTGGTTTTGGGAACACAGACATGGTTTTGGGAATGCAGACATGGTTTTGGGGAAACACATAAGGTTTTGGGAACCCAGACATGATTTTGGGAACACCAGATGTGGTTTTGGGAACACAGACATGGTTTTGGGAGTGCAGACATGGTTTTGGGGACACAGATAAGGTTTTGGGTACCCAGACATGGTTTTGGGAACACCAGATGTGGTTTTGGGAACACAAACGTGGGTTTGGGAACCCAGACATGGTTTTGGGAAGACAGACATGGTTTTGGGAACACAGATAAGGTTTTGGGGACACTGATAAGGTTTTGGTACCTGCTGCAGCAGTGACACCTGCTCAGGCTTTGGCCAGGTCACTTCAGCAGTTTGCTCTCCAAAGGTAAAATGGAGAAAATAAAGCACTTCCTTCTCCCACAGGGAAGCCATCAGGAAAAATTTAAGTATTATTATGAGGCTGAGCACTACCGAGTTTGAAAGCATGCCATTATTTTAAAGACTTGTTTCTCGAGGCTAAAATGGGATTTCAGAAATATGAGTACATGAAAAGAGCCCCTGTATTCCATTATTTTTGTCCATTTCCCAGCTTGGGGTGATGCCAACTGGACCTCCCAAAAGCAGTGCCCTGGCACACAGCAGTTCCATGTCACCACAAGGTTCCATGTCACACTCCTCAGCTGCTGCTCGCTGCAGACATCCACACAAATTGCAGTTTTGGCTTGCAAAAGATGGAAATAAATGCAAATACAACACACTGCCATGTGAGCCTTCAGGGAAGTGTGAACCCCTCTCAGGCTTTTAGAAACCAGCAGAGAAAAATCAGGATGTCCAGCCCAAGGGAGCAGCCTGACTAAGGTGGGTCTCTCACAGACCACAAAAAATCATCAGCACAGTCCAAGGAGAGCAGGGTCTAAAAGCAGAATTCTGGGCAAAAAGTTTGGCAGAACAAATCCTTACCTTGCCAGCCTTAGTCACTGCTGTGACCTCCCCTCATCCTCATGAATACAAAGGTCACCCAAACACGATTTCATCAAGAAAGAACCAAGTCCCAAACTGTGATGTATTTCATTTCATTAGGTGGAATGGATTTACTTTGGGGTTTTGTGGGTTTTCTTGTGAACCATGACAGAAATTCATGCAAATAAAAAAGAGACAAAATACAACAAGCCCTGCTTGAAAGTTAATTGACTGAGGTGCTCACCCCAGAATGTTATACATCAGCTGAAAAGAGGACCTTTCTATAGAATGAGTCATTTAATTAAGGATATTAATTCCAGTACTCTCATTGAATGAATTTTTTCTTTTTTTAACACTAAAAATGCACTTCTTTTAGCAGTAAGAGCTGGGTGACAGCCTTTGTCCAACATTTCCCACCCAGGACGTTGGTGACTGCACTGGAGACAAATTTGGTCTTACCCACCATAAATCACCTTTTACATCTGGTCCACAGACACCTTTCCTAGAGTCATGGCTGATTTCAGTGGCTGCAAAAATAATCCCTGAATTTTTTATTGTTTCTGTTGTGCGTCTGGTCCTGCCCATACACATCTGATGAGGGATGGAAGATCCCATGGAAAACCTCCCTGGGCATTCCAAGGGCAGGGAGTAAATCAGTGCACCAAGCAGCTGTCCCTGAAAATCACATAAAGCAATATCAGGGCTTTTGGAGCATTTGGGGAGGAAAGTGAGAAAAGGTAAAGACTGGTGACAGGTAACAAGTAGAAATGATAACAGTGAATGACAGGGAAGCCTTTTAAGAATAAACAAAACCATCATCCTCATCACCACCTCCAAAATTCAGGGAAAGCACAAAGGACCAAATAACCTTTAATTCCTTGAAAGGACTCCACCATCCAGCTGCTGTAGGGCAAGGATTGTTTTTTCCCAAACCAGGAATTTCTAGGAAAGATGAATGACATTTTAGAATTGTTTTCATAGAAAACAAGATATTCAGACTTAGGAGTGATGCTGACTTGGGGTGGGATGATGTAATTTTATGCCACTGTAGTCTTTCCAAATAGCTCTATTTCATTTCTTTTTTTTTTTTTTTTTTCTGAGTGCAAGCAGTCAGCTCCCAGGTCAGCAGACAAGAGCAGCATGGCATCAAGAGCTGGTGTTGACAGGGACAGAGGGAGCAGTTAAAGACTTTAATTTGTTATGAATAAAAATGAAAACAGGCACTGATGAGAGAATACATCACTTTTAATATTTTTTCAGTGCTGCCTTCCTCTCCTGTGCTGATGCCTGTGGCACTCAGCCTCCACGTGGGCTTTCCCAGGCTCTGTCATCCTGGTGTGATGCTAATGCTGCCCCTTGCCTGGAACAGGGAAAGGTCTCTCTGCACCTTGTATTGATTTAATTTACTCAAGAGACACTGGAGGGTCAGGGAACTATTCCCAGAGTGGAGCAATAACACACCTGAATTCCCAGAGGGCTCTGAATAGTCACCAATCAAAGCAGGGCTGAATTACATCTTCAGCCACAGCAGAGAAGTGATTTTGAGCTAAAGCAAAACAAACAAACCCACATTTATAGCAAAGCCATTTGGGCATAAAATTTGCTTCTCTAGCACTTGAGAGCACTTAAAATTCTGCCCAAATGCACCAGAGAACCCAGAGGTCCCTCTCCAGGCTGAGCTGCTCAGTTTAAGTAGGTTTGAGGCCCAAAAAGTGGTGTTTTCATGGCAGCATGACTGCTGGGCAATGGCAATCTTGCTGTTAAATCCTGGTGGAGTGAAGGCAGCTGGAAGTTTCCTCTCCTGCTTTGTCAGTAAAACACAAGTATCTTATTTCAAATAATAAAGGGCTTTAAGACAGATTTTGCCATTCTGCAAAGGAAAGAGGCAGGTTTTATCAGTGTTGAAGGCAGCCCTGCAGAGCAGCTGCTCGTTAGGGTGTAGCACAGAGATGCAGGAGTAAGATGATTTTAAGAAGAATTAAAGTAGCACTGCCCACTTAGAAAGTCCAGCACCAAATACCTTCCTACCTGTGAGTTTCCTTCTCCCAACCCAATTCTCATTCCTCCTTTGCTGTTGCTATCATTGAGGGCAATATTGTTAATGTGAAGGCTAATGCAGGATGCACTTCAAGCCCAAACTCCCAAAAATAGAGTCCCTCTCTTAGTTCCAGCATTGGCAATGATGATAAAGGTGAGTTCATTATGATAAAGGTGAGTTAAAGGTGAGCAGGGCATTAGAATTTCGAGGATCTGTCCCTACAAAAACCACAGGAATAGTATTATTTTGTAAGTTAACATACGAGGAAATTGCACTCTGCTCACAATAACAGGCATGGCCACAAAGAAAAGTGGCAATACCTCCAGGTAATAAAACTCACTATTTGAAAACAGCTGCACAAAGCACTATTTGAACTATTCCTCTTAAAATATTTTTCCTTCTATGGAAATGACTTTGCCTCAGATGGCAATGGCTTCCACCAGACGATGGAATTCCAAGGCTTTGGGAGCTGAGGAGGCAGCAGCCCTTCTCCCTCCCCCACTGCACACAGGGGCACTGAGACCAGGCTGGAAAATCTTGGGTTTCACCCCACAGGACAGAGGAGTCTCCAGTGGGCACAAGCCCCAAGAAGAGGGCCCAGAGAAACATCAGAGGTGCCATCAGTTTTGGGCAGAAATGAGAGACCTGGGCTGGGTGGGACTGAGCAGAGACAACACGGGGCAGCCTTGGGCACCAGCTGAGAGGGGAGCAGGAATTCTCAGCTTTCATCTCAGCACAGCCAAGGTGTCCCTGCTCCTTGTCCAACATAAAGCCATAAAGATCATTTTAAGGATAGATAATAAGAAGCCCACAAGTTAATATAACCCATAAACACAGCTGTAGGAAAAGCTTGTAGAAAATAGGAGGGACTTCACAATTACAGATTTCCCCAGGCAGCTGCTATTTGTGAAAAAATTGAGAGCCACCAGAGAACTGTTTTTTTTTTCTTGTGGAGAAGTCCCCATAACATTAACAAGAGAGACTTCTCTACCTGAGAAAACTGAAGAAAGATTATTCTAAATGTAGTAAACTGACTAAAACTTTAGGTTTTGCTTCTTTAGGTCGTCAATAAGAAGAAAAGGTTGTAAGGAGAGGAGAAGTGTTCTAAAGGTTTTGTTCTAATTCTTATTATTCTTTCTTTTAATTACTATTAATAAATTTTTCTTTATACCCTTTTAAAGTTTTAAATCCCATAGAAACACGGCAGCAGATTTTACAAGTTTGTGCCGTTCCCAGCCTCCAGCATGCTGCTGAACACACAGCACCTCTGAGGGAAATTCACCTTGACATTCACCAAACCATTTCAGTGATGGCAATGCCCTCCCAGACTCCCCACACAGATTCACCCCCCCCATCTTCCCCAGATAAAAATTCCTCTCATCACCCCATTTCTCCTGAGTTAACAATGACACTCAGTGGTCGGGAGGATTCCCTGCAGTCTGCACACATGCTCCAGCATCCAACAGTTAATTTTCATTGCACATTGCCCAGAGCAAACTCTTCTGTGAGCTTCAGGATCTTAAGACAGGGTCCCAGTGATACAGAAAGATCACAGAAGGAAGGGCTTAAGAAAAAGGTGGAACCAAACCATAATCTCTTTTCCAGTTTGTGCAGTGACCTGGGAAAAATTTTCCATCAATCCACACCCAGGCTATAAAAAACAAGCAGACCAGAGGAGGCAAAGGCAGCTCTAGATCAAATTATTAAACAGAGAACATGTAGTCAGAGCGAGTCCCACTGCTACCACAGAGATCCAAACCACAAGTGAAGTTAGTTTCACCTATAATGTGAAATTTCTGCCTTGTCCTCCTCTTCCACCCCCAAGGATGGATGAAAAACAACTGCTCTGCCTCTGGAGCTTGGTTCTGCTGCTTTCTTGCCACAACAGAATTTCTACCTGTGCTCCACACCCAGTAAATCACAGTGTGATGTAAAACCAGAGGAGGATTAAAAGAAAATTCTGTTGTTGGTGGGCAAATATATGGTGAATAATTCAAGCCCATTTCCAAACAGCATTTAATCAGCAGTTTGAAGGATTCCTCCACGTCTCCAGCAGTACAAATCACACTGGGATGATGCCTTGCAGTTCTGACCTAGACACAACAGAGCTTTGCAATTAATTAAGAGTTTGATTTACAACATTGCAGTCCTGAAAGAAAAAACAAGCAATTAAATATCACACTTCAGCACTGTAAATTATGTATATCCCAGATTTTCTTTCTCAAAATAATTCTCCACCTCCCTAAAGTGCCGAGCTTATTATTTTTCAGGAAACAGTTTGACACCTTTTTTTTTTCACTATATCTGGGATATATCTTAGGCAAAAGCACAAAAAGCAGGAATTATTCTTTTAAATTATTTTGCAATGTAAGGCACACACAATTTGAAGTGTATTCATACATTGACAGAATATTAAACCATGTATTTTACTCCTTCTAACAATAAAAATTCTGTTCATTCAAGATTGCTCGTTTCCCTTTAGACTAGAACAGTAACACAGCAGAAAGAAAAAGGATTTCCACCCTATTTATTTGCAAAGAGAATTCATTACAATCTTACCCAGGGTTCTGGTTTTTTTCTTACCATTGTGGCATAACTGTGTTTTCCATCAACCCAGTGAGAGCATCACTAAGATATACCTTACTATTAAACATCATCACAGCTGCCAAGTCAAGCATTTAAAAGACAGGAAATGCAAGAATTCACCTCTGGTTCCCAGCACGTTTACACGCAGTAGGATATTAACTTTATAATAAGATCTGCCCCCTAGCTCTCAGTATTTTCTGCTCAGAGCTGCACCCACTGCTTATTTTTTTATTTTCTGCTCAGAACTGCAGCACAGTTTAGGCTCCCTAAGGCAGCCCTGGCAATGCCTACATCTCCCCAGTGCCCACAGGTGTGTTCAGGGTCTCACCAGCTGCAGGGAATATTTGGGAAAGCCACCACGGACTGTGGCTGCAGGAACATCAGCTAAGAGACACCACAATATCAAACAGAGAGAGTGTTTGAAATAAGGAACTGAAAACCATTTGAGAAAGCCACCATTTAAGCAACTTTTCCAGCATCAGCTCAGAAGTCAGTATAATTTGGAGGGGAACAGGTGATGAAGCACCCTCAGGTCACCAGGCAGGGACAGCCCCTGTGCCACCCAGCCCATGGTGAGAGCTACAGCACACTCAAACACACTCAGGGACAGAATTTTCTGAGCACTCAAGGTTGAGGTTGAAGAAGTCTCTCGTGGGTTGCACATAGCCAGAATAAACAAGCACAGTTCAGCACTGATGAGCAAATTGCACTGGGCCTTTCTAGTGCTAAAAGGCATTTCATAATTAGCTCCATCTCTTTAAGATGAATAGCAGCCTAGGAAATAACATCCTTAAGCCATGCCCTTCCTCCTTGTTTACCATTCCAATGATGGAAGGGTAAATTAAAATGCTCTAGCATAAAGAAGCATGACAGAAACTGAAGATTCTATCTCGCATAAAACTTTAATCAGATTCACTGAGGAAAAAAAAAATCTGATTATTAAACTGATTTTTAAATTACAATTCAGAAGGACTCCAGCTGCCAAAAAAAGAGAACTCAGTCTTGCAAAGCCCTGACACATTAACATAAATCCCTGCCAGATTAATCAGCTCAGAAAGCCAGCAGAGTGACCCAAAATGTGACTTTTGTCCAGAGAACTCAGCTTCCCTTGTAAGACTCCTGCAGGATTGACACCAGTCAGGAATTCAGCTTGGGAAGGAACTCAGCTCATGCCAAAGATTCAGGGTTGGAATGCAGGGCACATGAGCCCCCTGCCCCTGAGACACAGCACATCAGCCAGGAAGGTCACTTCATTCACAGGGCAAGTGCTGAGCAGTTCATTTCACACCAAGAGCATCCTAAGCAGGTAATTACAGGCCTCCTGCCAGCTCATTATTTCTTCCTTTCCCCATCCTCCAGCCTGCAGCTGCTACATAGCAGTGATCACACTCTGACTTTATTCAAACCTTCAATAAACACCCAGTTAACCAAGAAGTCTATTTAGTAAATAAAAGCAGTTGTTAATATTAATGGCAACTCCATCTGCATGTTACTGGGGAAATTATTTACTCACTAAGGCCTGGGGGGGCTGTTGGGAAACAAGTGAAGGTCAGACAGAGATTAAACTTGCTCCAAGCCTTGCTTAGCTTGAGTAACCCAACAAATGCCTGGCTCCAGTGCAGGTATTCCACAAGGAACCAACACCTCAGCCTGGTGGTTACACCAAAAAACTGTCAGCACAAGAGGAGCAGGAGTTCTCCTAAATGTCCTGATCTCTTCCCCCACCAGCACTGATGCACAACAAAGCCTTTATCCAAAGGCCAGGCACTCCATGGAGTCATAAACCAGGATGTGGGGGAAATTCTCTCCTTTCCAGCAGCATCTTTCAAAGGCCACATTCATGCCCTGAAAATATATCAATTTAATCCTCTCCCTTCTGAATTAGTTTTGAAAAGTGGACCTTGGGATTTTGCATAATATGTGAGTGAAAATAAAGGAGAAGTACATAATAGAGACCATCAAAATAGGATCTCTAGGTGCTGCACAGGTAAAAGAGACAAATTGTGTAGGAGGATAATAAAAACAATTTATTCCTGGCTTTTTAACTGTAGAAAACAAAGCAGTTCACAATGATGAAACATTATAAACAATAAACAATATCAACATTATAACCTGTTTACAGCAAAGAGACTGAGGCACAGCAAAGAATTTATTCCAAACCCCACAAAGAAGTGACAGCATCATGAACTGCACCAACCTCCCAGCAGCAGCTTCAGTGCTCCACGTCCAGCCCTGCATCATCCAAGGACATCAACAGCTGAGAGGTGACTGGGGAAATTGAAATATGGGCAATGAAGAGGCACAAAAGGGAGATTTGTATTGTTCAATCACCCTGCATGACTTTCGCTTCTGCAGGATTTAAATAACTGCAGGACACACACGTCTTCATCAGCCTCCTTCAGAACGGGGTGAGCCAAGTCCCAAAAGTGGATTTTTCCTGCCCTCATTGGCAGTGCCAGCCCCCTGAGCACTCTCACTGATGCACACACTGACACTGCAAGGGTTGGAACTTCTCTGGCAGAGTTTGGTGCCAAAGCTCTGTGGTTTTCTCTCTGCAGTGATTATACCAAGACAATGACTACACCTCTGAAAATCACCACTATTGAGACAGAACTGGGCAAGTTAACTCTTATATCCAACAGGTATCTTTTTCATGTGAGATTTCATCCCTATGGAAGGAAAAACAATCTATTTTTTCTGCTTTCTATCAACCAAGGTTACTTTTTGAAATAAAGCATTGAAAACAGACACTTTTCAGCAAAACCTTACAAAAATTTGTGTTCAGCCAAGAACATCCTGCTCTCAGTTTGCTGAGAAGTTAGAAGGGTTAGAAGTCTTAAAGGAGCAAAACTTATTTCTGGGCTAAGCAGACAAATGGGCATACAAGCATCATAGAGTCACCCCAGGACATTGATATAGATTGCTTTTAAAAAGAAAAACATCAACAGCCCAAATTCAGGTGAGTCTGTGCCACGTGCAGGGGAGTGGAAGGAAAGAGGGACAAAGATGGGCTGGAGGTGCTGCAGGACACCACATGTAGGCAGCTGCCTGAGGCCAGAGAACATCCTTAGCTGCAAAGAAACTTCACCAAATCCTTCTCCACAGGCAACAATCTGCCCTTCAGTCTCTCTTTTCAGTGCAGCAGCAGGGACATTTAAACAAAAAAAAAAAAAAAAAAAAAAAAAAAAAACAAAAAACACCAAAAAAACAAACAAACAAACAAACAAAAAAAAGATATATACACAAGGCCCTCTAGCAATTAAAATCTCTTTGTTTTGTGGTGCAAACACAGAGTTCTGTGGGGCACTGCAGGATTCCACCTCCCCTTAGTGCCAGCCACCCCAGGGCAGGTCAGGGGTGTCCTGCCAGCCAGTGTCACCAGGAGCCAGGACAATGCCACCCTGACAAACCCTCTTCTCCTGGCATCGCTGAGCTTCAGTTGCTCCAACATCAGCAGCACAGATATCACATATCCTGCCAGGATACCTGAACTGGCTTGGCACAAAGATGATTTCAAGACATTTCTGATCTGCCCAAGGCTGCTTTCAGCCTAGAAACACAGAGCAAGCTCCACAAAGAATCAATTCCCTTTTTCCTTGGGATCTGTTGATGAGGCTGTTGAAGCCCCTGAAGGAAGAAGCTGCTCCCACCCCTGGCTGCAGCTGTGGCAGCTGCCTGGGTGATTAATCCAGTGGGGCAGGGAGCACATCTGGGTGCTGGAGATGTGCTCCAGGCTGACCCAAATTCAGCAGCACAGGCAGCTGCCACAAACCTTTCCCAGCTCAGCTTCCTCGAGACCCTGGCAGCATCCCCATGATTTAGCCAGGGCCAGGTCTGTGCTGAGCATTCCTGGACATCCTTTCCCTATCACACAAGCTTTATGCCAAATTTTTTTTACAATGTGCAGAAAAAATCCTTAGTGGAATTGCAGGAATTCTAGCCTACAAATATAATTTGAGTTAAAGCTCAGTGGGAAGCTAACCTGGATGCAACTTTATGGCCAAAACAGCAACTTTGCTGTGGAGCAACCACCGAGCCCACAAAAAATTAAATACAGCTAAGCTTCCTCACTCCTCCAAAGCTGTAAAGTAAATAAGTAACAGACTTTCTGAGGCATCTCCTGTTATCAGCCTGTGGGGATTTTATATCCATGAGTTAAGCCATAAGAAGACATGCTTATGTAACAGAACAGTTTGCAGGGCACCAAAGAGCTCCAGGCACTGCTTTAATGCTTCATAAACTTCCAGGCTTTGGGGCATCAGTATTACACTCTTCCCCTCGTTACCTCCAAGATTTCCTGGGATTTTAGCATAGCACCATTGCATTTTATTAAAAAAAAAAAAAATCAAAATCTCATTTCCTGCCATGAAGGTATGTGACTTCATTGCCCTGTCCAAATTAAAGAGAAATCAAGTGTCGTGCTCCTGTTCACTGCCTTTGTCATCTATGTGAAGCTTCTTTTGTTAAATAAGGGCTGAAAACAACAACCCAGCACCTGCTACAGGGCAAACCACGGGATGTGCCCTCCCCAGCCCGGGGTGTTTTGTCATTTCATTGATTCAGACAAGCAGAAAGCACAAGGCAGAGCTGGGGCAGCACCTCGGGCTGGCAGAACCTGCAGCTCCTCCCGGGCATTTCTCCTGGCTGCTCCCAGGGCGTCTCCCAGAACAGCTCACAAAGTCTTTTTGTTCCTAGGATGGGCTGAATTTAGAAACAATGTGCTTTCAAATAATGTTTGGTTATGAAATGTACCCTGGAAAAACTGAATTATGTAATAAGGGCTTCTGTAGCCCCATAACTGGCCAAGAACCACAGCTGGATTGAACCTTCAGGGCATTTGGTCTCTGCAATGGCTCAGTCCTTGACTTCTCTCCAGCCACTTTTCTCTCTCCAGACACAGCTCTCATGTTCTACAGAGATAACTCCAAAATAAACTTAATTAACTGAACACCAAAATAAACTTAAAAGAACTCTTGTACCTTTCCCTTAACACATCAGAGCTCAGTGAAGCAGGTGGCTGAACCCTGCTGAGAAAAGCTTGGGAGTTCTTCTACTTGGGCTGAATGAAGCACCCAGAAAAGCTGGAGAGAAGCTCAAGGTAGTGATGGACATGGATTCCATCATTCAAGTAAAAAAACTGCATTTAAGTGGCTGAGAGCATGAACAATTTACTTTTATGAATTTGGGATATCCTTGGAATGGTGCAGACTGTTGTCCACAGCACTTTTGAACGTGGTGAAATTGGTTATGACCCTTAAAAACTGTCAGTCACTCACCTGTGTCACAGCTCAGCTCAGAGGTGTTCAGGTGAGAGCAGCTGTTCTTTCCAAGGGCTTCCCTGGGCGGCAGAGAATAGCACAAGATCCCTGCCTGCCTGCTCTGAACCTTCTGGAGAGGGAGAGAACTTTCCACGTGTGAAAGCAGACCAGAAGGCTCACGAGGGGAGGTTTTGCAAGTGAGTACTGAGAAAGGGAGAAAAGGAATGGCTGAAAGGCTGGAAGCTCTGCCATCAGGATCAGACAGACCTCAGCAGCCAGAAACACTCCTTGGAGCTGCGAAAATTGGATCATCCTCTCCTTCTAGTGACAAAATGGATTTACAAAGATCTGGAGCACCAGTACCCAGGCAGGGATGAGCAAGGGGCACCTGCTCTGCCCCACACACCCCCTGCCCTCAGCTCTCCAGGGACCAGGTTCAGCAGGGTCCTGTGGCACCAAGCCCAGCCCAGCTCTAAGTCTGCAAACCCACATCAGTCATCTGGGGAGGGATCTCCAAGGGCTAAATGTCACCATGAAAAATGATTTGGTATTCATCCAAAACCAAAACAAATCGGTCTCACTCAAGCCAGGACACCTCACCCTTGAATTCCCTCCAGGCAAGATCAGCAGCAGATAAAGCAGTGTCAGGCTTTATGAATGTCACAGAACAGGCCCAAAACTGCTCCTGCCTTCACTGATTAGAAGGGAGGAGAGGCTGTTGTGCTCATCTGCCTTGGCCCCCTGTGTTACACAAGCCCAGGGAGCTCACCAGGATTTACTCCAGGTGGAAGCTGTCAGGAATCAACCCCCTGTGACTCCAAAAAGCACATTTTTCCAAGCTGCTTTCCTTTAGAAAAGATTGTTTTATTCACACCAGTTCAGCACTCTTTTCGTATCCCCCTGGAGAGTTTCAAAATCCAGCATTTAATGCTGGTGGGAGAGAGGAGAAAGAGTCAGGATTTTTAATCATGTCTTGGCTGAAGAGCACAAAAAATGAGCTGCTAACACACCTGTGGCTTTGGGATATTCCCTGCAGCTGGAGGTTAGAGGGTGGTAATTGGAGTGGTGCAGCTGAGAAGGAAAAACTGCAATAGGTCTGAGAAAGCAAGAATGGATCAGGAACAAGTCAGGGTGGATCTCTGGGATGGGATGGGATGGGATGGGATGGGATAATCCACAACCAGACACTGGAGAAGAACCCAGGAAGGAACAAAACAAACAAACAAACCCAAACAGATTCTTCTCCTTAGTGCTGAGCAAAGAGGAAGGGGCAGGACTAAAAACCCAGAAGTTGCACCTGAACAGAGTCAGAAGAGGCAGAACTTCTTCCCTGTGCAGTGAGCAAGCCCTGAGCAGGCTGTGCAGAGAGGCTGTGGGGAGGTGGAACCAGATGATCTCAGTGGTCCCTTCCAACCTCACCCATCCTGTGAAATCCTTCCTGCTGCTCTTCAGGTTTTCTCTGCTGACCTGCAACCCCTCCCCAGGTTTCTCCTGCTGGCACTGGCATCAGACAAGCAGGAGTGGGATGGATTAAGGTTTCCCCTTCCTCAGAAACTTTAAATTAAAGCCCTCTCGTTATGTTAAAGATAAAAGTACATGTGTGTTTTTAAATGAAAACCACAATGAAAATGTGCAGGGTATTTTGTTTTTAGAGTCAGAAACCAACCAAAATTACCTTTCTTATAAATGAACATGACTCATTCAGGCGTCTTTGTCGAAGTGGTGGATTTCTTTCCAGTAATTTAATAGCTGAAAGCGTTTATCATGAAAACAACAAGCCACCATCATTAATATTCACGCAGAGAAACCAGAGAGGTTTTACAAAATCTACTTGCATTTGACATTTCTCCCGGCTCCAAACAGCGAGTGCACATTCCATGGGACTGTTTGTTCCTGCAAAATGCAGCCCCAGCTCAACTCCATAGATCAGTTTGTCTAGAACAAACATTTTGTACTTACAAACAGCGTCTTAATTGACTAAATGAAAAAAACAGAACATTTGCTCCACATAACTAATGGGGACGGATTTCCTTTGTCTCCTGCCACACTGCTGAGTGTATACATTAGGATAAGAAAAAATACTTGAGCATATCAATAAATGCCATGTGGCAGAACTCGTGGTCACAGGTTTCATGCAGGTCCCGATGAAAACTGACATTTTTCTGGTGTGAAGAGCAGAATCAGTGTCCAGGCAGACACATGCTGGGATTGAGAACTCTGTCACCTGGCTCCTGGGGCTCTCCAAATTCAGGGGTGATTTAATGCATATCTTTGACTTCCTGCATATTCCTTAACCCCTTAACATTTTTGTCATGCAAACCACAGCATGAAGCATATTTCTGTATTAATGCTCCAAATCTCTTTAATGCCTTAGGCGAGTCTATGAAAATTTTCTTTAATTCAAAATTTTTCAGAGACTGTGAATGAGTTTCCAATGATGAGGGAGAAATAATTTCTTTTCTCACCATACCAGAATCCATAAGTAGCTCCTATTTATTCACATCTCCCAGCAGAAGTCAAGGATGTTTGAATTAGGTTTTTTGAAGAATTAACAGAAGATAAAAAGCATCATTATTGAGCAGCAAAATTTAACTAAAGTTCAACAGCCTGGAAATTAATTTTAGATTTCCCACACAAACATGCTCATTCCCAAAGATGCCATCCTCAGTCCTGACCTGGCTTCTTTACACCAAAATGATCAAGGGTGGGTGGAAGGATTTACACTGTGCACTTTAAAAGTGGAAATCAGTGCTGAAGGGAAGTCCCAGGCAGTCAGGAACATGACCCAAATGATCCTGCTCAAAACAGGGTGTGACAGTGGGAGACACCTCATCCTGCAGGACAATCACACAGCTGAGCCCCATGGGACTGAGAGGTCCCTCAATTCCAGTTTAGAAGTATTCAGTGCAAAAAGAAAGAGCTTTTCTAGGGTCCAAGTTACGTAATTGTTGAGTTTTCCAATTAAGAACTACATTAGGAGTGGGCTCCCCTGCATGGGTGTTTCTGTCCTTTGCCTGGCACTTCCAGCAGACCCCGAGGCTCCAGCAGGCTGGGGCTGCTCAAGAAGAGCTCCCCAGCAAAGCCACGCAGGTTTTCTCCATCCCCACCCTCCTTTTGCCTCTCCCTGACCTCTGCAGGACACAGCTGAGACAGGAAGGAGTTCCCAGAGCTCCCAAGCCCCAGGGCAGCACTGCCCAGAGGAGCCAAGCCAGCACCACTGAGGCAAGGAAGTGCCCCTGGGACACCTCTGACAGGGCAGCTGGAGGTGCTTTAACAGAACCAGACAGGGACCAGGCTGGATGGAACCTTTTCTCTTCCTCCTGACACCTTGCACCTTGTTTTTGTCCCTGCCACACCCCCAATTCCCAGCTGAATTAGGCAGTCTAACACAGAGCCCTCTTTTCCTCATCTCACTTTTCATACACGTATATGAAGCACTCTCCAGCCACTTTCTCCCCCTCTCTGCTATGTCAGACCTTCACACCATTCATTAATCCAAAGTTCATCCTCCAGGAGCCCATTCCTGTGCTCATGGTGAAGCACCAGAGCTGCCAAACCCCCAGAGGAGCACAGTGTCCAAACCAGCAGTTGTTTTGGCAGCGTGCAGAGCCCCATGTGATGCACCCAGAACCGCAGCAAAAGCTCCAGCAGCTTTTTCTGATCTTTCTGGAGCGGAACAGGAGGTGTTTTTCTTAAGTGCAAAGCATTTAATATTGCAGCAGCCGTTAAACTCATCAAGCCAGCCCAGACAATGAGCACATCATTACCATAATTCCATTTAAAGCACTTGCCTCTTTTAAGAGGACCCACACAACACAATCATTACAACACTTTGCTGGCAGTTAGCAGCCTGGTTTGTTGAGGGAGTGAGAAGTGGATTGAAACGTCCTCATTTTTCTTTGATTAAGAGCTCAATTAGGAAATAAAAGATGTATTGATGTCGCCACAATATTCCAGTTTCCCAATTTTTCCACTGAAGACCACAGAAATGTCACTGGACTCCAACAGATGAGCAAATGCAGCTCCTTGCTTGTGAGACAGCACCAGTATGAACTTTACTAATCACTTCTGTCCTGTTTAGAATAAAATTCACGTTTCTTATGACCAGAGGGTGTTTTGCACAGGCAATAAGAGAACACTCAAGTGTTTTTTACAGAACGCAAACGCAGCACCTGAGAATTGCTCACCACATCTCACAAGGCTGCATCCCTGCAGGAAGGCACAGAGCTCCCAGAGGAGCAGCAGGGAGAGGAAATGTGCTGTGAAAATCCCATTACAGAGCCCTGGGCAGAGGGGCAGGAAGCCTCCCCCGAGTGCTGCTGCCCAGCCAGCGCCTGCAGGGAGGGAATTGCTGTGCAGGTGACAAGGGACAGATCTCCTGTGGCAGTCTGAGAGCAGGGCAAAGCCACCCAGAGGTGAAAATGCCTCTCAGGGAGAGAACAGGCTGCTGCTCAGATACCCAGCACCAGCTGCAATGAACCTCACATTCATTTCTGAGCTAAAAAGGCACGAAGTAGTTATTTTTCCAGGAAGAACTGTGTGCTCTCACATTTTGAAGCTGCCAGATGAAGGATATAGATGGGTAACTCCATGTCAGTGGGTGTAGTGGGTTTGGCCAGCGGTCAGTGGTTAGTCAACTTCTTCTGGTTCTCCTGGATGGGCAGCAGATTAAAATATTGGATTTTTTTTTTCTTTAAGTTTTCCTAAGGAGAGTTTTCTTTTGGAATATTGGTCTCAATATCATGACTCCTTGATAGTGATAAAGAAATTTCACCAGATGAAAATGATATTGTCCCAACTACTTCCTCAGTAGGATTCCTGTGGAAAGCTCAGGTAGAAATCCATGTTCCTGCAAAAATATTTTTATTTTTCTGAGGAAATATTTCTTCACGGAAAACAGACTCTGGTGAATTTTTGAAGTGATGCTCAGAAGCTTTCAAGTTTGCCATCTAGAAACAAGAAGGCAAAAATCTCTAGACAGTTTTTTTTACTTTTGGGCATTGATGCACACAGACAAGCTGTGGTATATACCAAATTTTCGTCCTTTATTGATCCTGTCACTGTGATAAAAGCTGCTACACAGCAAAAAGGCCAATCCAGGCAACTCTGAAGTGTGAATTGAAAATAAACTAAGTAAGATTTCTCCTGAGAACCAAACTGTAAAATCTGCTCCTCCACTTAATAAAAATCTGATTAAAAACAATGTTGTTGCAGTATAATTTCTATCTTCAGTCACACTTTTTCTGATCAGTACAGAGACAATTTAACCCATTTCCTGGGAATTTCACTGCCTGCCACAGGGATACAAGGAGTCATTTTGACTCTTTCAGCTTTTAAAAAAGAACATGTTCCTAAAAAACAGAACATGATGTCAGAGAGAGAATGGGATTGAAGGGATTATCAGTGTGCTGGTGTATTATGCTTGTTATTCTTGAAGTATTCCCACTTTGGATAAAGAGTGAGGATTCCATGTGTCACTTCAGTTATTCCTACAGGGAATTCCATGCTGCAGCACATCCAAATAAAACCCCTCAGGCTCATGAAATTACTTCTGCCCCTTCAGTCAAGGGCACAGGGAGAGTTTTGCACTTCTGGCTGGTCCTGACATCCTCTGCTCACCCCCACACTTCACTCCTGGCACAGCCAGTGAGCTCCTGGCATGACTCACACTGAATCACAGGGTCACAGAATCACAGAATTCACAGAGTTACTGGGTTGGAAGAGACCTTTAAGATCATCGAGTCCAACCCAGCCCAACAGCTCAGCTAAACNCCAGCCTCGTTGCCCCCTCTGGACACGTTCAAGTGTCTCATTGTCCTTCCCAGGCTGAGGGGCCAGAACTGGACACAGCACTCGAGCTGTGCCCTCACAGTGCCAGTGCAGGGGCAGAATGACCTCCCTGCTCCTGCTGGCCACACCATTCCTGATCCAGGCCAGGGGTCAGTGGCCTTCTTGGCCACCAGGGCACAGCTGGCTCATGTCCAGCTGCTGTCCATCAGTGCCCCCAGGTCCCTTTGTGCCCACTTTGTCCCCCATCCAGCCACTCTGTCCCCAGCCTGTAACGCTGCAGGGGGTTATTGTGGCCAAAATGCAGAACTCAGCACTTGGACTTATTTATCCCCCTGAAGGTCTCCTGCCTCAGCAGCCCCACCACACCTCAGCACAGCCATCCTGCCCCCCACTCTTGCTGTAATGTGCTGGTGACAGGGATCTTGCTCTGATTACCTCATTACATCCATGATAAAAATTGGTAAAATAAGAAATTGAGCGAATCTTTGTTGTTTTCACCAATTCCTGTGATACTTCCTAGAGGTGAAAGATTAAAAATAAGCATTCCTGTTCCATCACAGCAGAGCCTCCTCCCCTCAAAAAACCCCACTTTGATGATCATGTAACATTTCTTGCCCCTGATGTCCAGAAACATAACAAAAATATCCAGAAACATTAAATGTCCAGTTTCAAAATACCTGTTTAAATTCCAGGCACAGCAAACACACAGTTCTACACAGATGGAAAGATCAGGGAATTTTAAAAAAAGAAAAAAAAAGGGCAAATTTAAGATCATGGCACTCTCAGTTGCATCAATGGTGGTGACCAGGAAGGGTCCCAGCTCTGTCTGTGTGCAACAAGAGTGGAGGGCTCTCTGCAGACCTTCAAAATAATTAACATGGGCTTCTATCCACAAAAAAATTGCATTGTGTTTCTCAAAAAAAAAATCCTAAGAACCTATAACCTTAATGGATCACATTTCTCAGCAACTGCCACGCTCTTTTGCTGACAGGGAAAATCACAATCAGTGCTAATATTTTATTTCTGAAACACAGCTTCAATTGTCATCACAGTTTGAGTCACCAGTACAGAGTATCAGCCTGTAGTTGGCAATTTTAATTTCCTGCTGGTGCAAACACATGGCCCTGTTCCAAGCCCACAACTTGTCTACCAACATCTGAAGTGGCATAAACTTACATTTCAATTAAATAAATTGTTCAGATTCTCTGCTTTCAAGAGCAACGTGAAGTTCCTTGTTTTGAAAGGGAAAATCTCAAAGAGTGATGTTACAAATTGCATTTTATTGCTCTCTTTTTACAATATACGATAGATAGAACATCTGGCTTGAGATCTACGTTCAGTTTTAGCAGAATCCTCACGGGCTGCAACTACAAATGGGTTTGCATGAAGCTTTTGGCACCACCCAGAAGCTGGAAGTTTGTGGCCAGCCCCCCAGGAAAGCTTTCTGTTCTTCTAAAGCAGATATTTCCCTAGTGGTGCTGCTAGGAGGCTTTCCTTGCTTTTACATTTCAGGGTGGAAACAAGATGAGTACAAAAGAGGCTCTCAGGTGCTGGTTTTGTGCATCACACAGCACCTGGCAGTCCTTCATGGTGGTGACAAAAACTGCACAGTGAGGCAGGAACAGCAAGGTAAGGACAGGCTCTAGTCTGGCCTTTGGTGCCATGGCCCTGGAGAAAAACCTGTTTTCTCTAAGTATTGTTTTCTGCAAAATAAAGAATGTCACTGCAGAAGAAGAGGAATACTCATGTTCAGGTATCACAGGGCAGCACATTGAGGTGAGGCACTTCTCACACTGCCATGAACTCCTCTGTTTGCTGCTTGTAAACACCACTCCAGCAACCCACAAAGCACAAAAAAAGCATCAGATAATGTTCTTCCTAATGATCTGTACAAATCTGGAAAGATCTGGAAGGCTGAGTTTTTAAATCAGAATATACTCTGGAGAGCCTGGAGCAACAGAGGTAGGATAGGATTACCTCTTCAAACACCAAGAAAATGAAGATGTTCCTCCCCCTCTCTGCTGTCCCCTGGAGGCCTTTCCTGAAGAGTTTGAGCAGTTAAAGAGGTAAATATTTTGTCCTCAAAGGAGGTTGAAGTGATATTTAATCAGTACAAGACTTTACCGTAGATTGATTCTACCGATTGATTTTCAAAAGTTTAAACCCACTTCACTGAAGACCTGTCTGCAGACTAATTAGAGCCACTTTCTTCTTCAGTTAAGGCTGCCAGAACCAGCAATGGTGCCTGAGGAGCACCACGGGCATTGCTGAGACTGTTGAAGGGAACAGTCTGCTTCCAGCTATGAGGTACCTTGAAAAGCCCCAGAACACAAAACAGCCCCACGAGCTGCTGCTGTTCCTCACCTCTGGTGGGCTCCAGAATGTGCTGGCTCAGTCAGCCAGAGAGGCTGGTACAAGCCACAGCAACATTTCCCTTTCAGCTCTGACGCCTCTGTGGCATCTGCAGCCCGAGCTCAGCCCTCCCTCGTTCCTAAAACAAAACTGTAACAAGGACAAGACAGATGTGTTCTTAAATACACCTTAACTAATATTACAATTCAACCTTGTGAGGCCAAAATTACTCCCAGTGAGAGAAAAATCAGCCATATTTACTTAATTTACCAGCCAGGCAATCAAGCACAATTCTTGTTTGTACACAGCAAATCAATAGATGCAGCTGAGCACAACCCTTGAGCTATGGTCACTCTTTCAAGGCAAAACCACACCAATTTCCACATGATGATGATGATTCTGCCATTCACTCATCCCACCTGGCAGTGCTGAGAGCTGCTGTAACTCTTGTTACCTCTCCCAGAAATGACTACACTCACAAAAGTGCATGCTGAAGGGAAGGGATATTGTAGTTTTCCTTTTTCTCAGGCTTGCTTTCTGACTTATCCCTTCCAGGACCAAGTTTCAACAAAACCAAGAATTTCTGACAATGCAAGAGCTCATTTTCTAACCCTGATCTCAGGTTCTGGATGAAGGTTTCATGACAGGCTCTGTCCTCCTGGGCTTCTCAGCTTCAAAGAATTTGAATGGAAGTGTTTGAATGCACAGCTTTTGGAAGGGAGTGGAGGGGAAGAAAACAAAATAAAGAGCTATCTGCTCTACCAATTTGTTTCATTCACAGATTCTTTGCAGCACATAATGGATTTTGAGTATCAGTAACATTGCACAATCCAACCACCCACCAGCAAACTGCTTAGCACAAATTTGGCTATAATTTTATCCCCGTGCCAAAGTGTTCCTGCAGCAGGCCCCTCAGTTGGCACCAAGGCTGCTGCTACCTTGGCTGTAGAACACATTTCTGGGGAACACTTTGTTCCACTGTGTCAAATTTATTCTGGGCAAACTCGTCCTCCCTACTCCAGAAAGAGCCCCCGACCCCAGAGCAGCCCCAGCCTTGCTCCTGGCCCATTGTCTTGGTTTGAGAAGCCAGGTGTCTGCTAAGGAAGGCAGGAGCCTCCCCTGAAATGGAAAATGCAAACCCCATCCCTCCGAATTATTGTGATTTTGAAATTAAGGGGCTCTCAGGCAAAGACACGGGAGTAGGAATAACAGTTCTTTAGTAGGGAAGAAAATAAAAACAGAAAAATGCAGCAATACAAAACAACCCTGACAGAGTCAGAGCAGGAGCTGACCCCTGTGGGTCAGGGTGTTGGTGGCAGTGCCATTCCATGGTGTCACTCCTCCTGCAGTGACAGATGTGGCTCTGCTGCAGCTCTGATCCTGTACAAGGGCGGAGTTTTCCTCTGAAGGTCCAGGGCTGGGGGNGGGCATCTCCCAATGGGATGATGGAATTTTATCACCCCTGCAGGGACACTCAATGGCCCATGAACAGAAGATAATTAATAATCAATGACTCATTAACAGCAGATATCTCCTGGAGGGAGGATTGGTTGTGGAAGAGATAAAAAAAATTGCACAATGAAAAGAAGATAACTGCCCCACCTCTGACAGATGGAAATAGAATACACACACCCCCAGCCACATATTGAATTTCCAACCCAAGACACCCGTCCCTCACCCAGCTCCAGAGCTCACCACCCCACCTCTTGCTGGGAGCCTTGAACGAGCACCAGAGTCCTGCTGGTGGAACCAGCTCTCCTGAAATAACTCATCCCAAGGGGCAGCATCAGACATGCTCAGCACAGGACTCGTGTCCCATGGCGTGACAGGAGCCGCATTTGGAGGCTGATGTCCAGCTCAAACTTGGGTTTATTTACAGCTGGGACAGTTGAGTCTTTCTTCTTCCCTCAACATGAACTGCACCTGATAAAAACCCCTACGAGTGAGGCTGCTGGACAGAATTAATGCAGTTTTCTCTAATTTTCTCCTTCCCCTCAGCCCATCAGGACTGGAGGCTGTTGTAACAATCTACTCCTCTCCTTATCGTAGTATCACAGTGTCCCATGGGCAGGGACACCTTCCACTGTCCCAGGCTGCTCCAGGCCCTGTCCAACCTGGCCTTGGACATTCCAGGAGCAGCCACAGCTGCTCTGGGCACCCTGTGTCAAGGAAGAATTTCTTCCTCATGTCTGATATTAGGAGTAGGTTTGATTCTTGTCGAAGTTGTCATCACCTTCATTGAGACACAGCAACTCAGAAAGCAGTGGGAGGTGTTTTGAACCCAGACTTCTGCAAGGGGAAGAATCAGGATTGTTTGGGGTTTTTTTAATGCTTGAGAAGTTCCCATTAATTCCATTGATGCTCATTAATCCTTAATGAGGAGGTAAATCCTTAAATGCCTCACTTAGTACCAGGCTGCAGGCCTTTGAAATGCCCAGTACAAAAGCACAGTCAAGTACCCTGCTCCCAGACTCAGCTCTTCTAGGAGACCAAAACCTGCATTGAAATGAAAGAAACAGATGTGCACTGCCACAGAAAAACGGAATAACACAAGTTGTAACATTATCACTGCTTATATGTAACTTTGGCTTAAAATCATTAACCTTTTTATAGCTTGCTTTGTGGCTGAGCACTTTCCATTCCACATAATGTTCTTCTGAATACAAAAGCCCTCCTGAGTGAATTTAGCCTAATGAGAGAAGCCTGTGATGACACTTAACGTTATCCATTTATCTTTTGAAAAGAAACAGCATAATTACATTCCCCTTACTCAGAAATTTGCTTCAGTATTGTTTTCTGCAGTGAACTCTATCCCAGCCCAGCTCCATTAGCTTTGACTTTGGTGTTTTAGACTGGGCTTTGCTGTTCTTTGGGGACTGGTTTGACGTTCACTGCACTCCTGGGATAGGATTTAGCTCAGTTCAGTCAGACCAGCAAGGGATTCAAAGGGTTAAGGCTCCACATCAATTCCCCCAGAACATCCACACGGAGGCTGCCCTAAGGTGACCAGCAGGGATTGATTTGTGCCAGGTTTGTCCTTGCCTCACCCACTGCTGCTGGCAGGGACACACCTGCCTGCTCCACACCTGTAAATATCTGTTTCTGCCATCATCACCACCCTTTTCTGAGCCTGGCAGAGTGCAAACAGCCAGACAAAGCTTCTACAACAAAAACCTACTGAGGATGCAGAATTTTGTTTGGCACCTACTGCACTCAATGAGTTTAACACGATCGTTTTTACACATGTATTACTCAGGTGAAGAGCACATCTGGTTCTGCTCCTGATTCCACTACCAGAACTGGGTTTTGTCCAGAGCTATCTAAATTGAGCTTTTAGTAAAATGGCTTTTTTTCTTTCTTTTTTTTTTTTTTTTTTTTGTCAATATACAGGGAAAAAAAATTCTTGCTCTTAGGAATAGCAAATTTGTATTTTTCTGTTGAGAAACAACATGATTAAGAGAGCAAATAACACAAAACTGAATATCTACCTTTCCTATACCTCGTTATTAAGAAAAAAAGAAAAAACCGATGCAGTGACTTTAAAGGAAGCACAGAGCCATTCTGCCAAACAAATATCTTGACTGGAAAAATTAGAATAATTACTAATGCTCTCTTACCTTGCTGATGAAGTCTCAAGTGAGCTTCAGACCTAAATTGTCCTGCAAATGCAGCACAGCTTGAGCTCACAGAAGCGCCTCAGGAAAACACTTTGAGAGAAGTGCTTGAACTTTGTTTCATTACGTGGCACTGAAGATAATTTGGGTTGATTGGTTTCTAAATGAAACCCAATGAGCTGATATAATCTGTTTAAGGTGTCAGCAGCTCCAGAAGTTAAAGACCCCGAAAATCAGTGAGCCTGATTCCTAAAAGTGAGAAGGAGCAAACTAACAAGAAGAGCAGGAAGGAAAATTCCAACTATCTTGATGCTGAAACCCTTAAGTGATGCAGTAAGTAACCAAAAGAAGTTACAGGTATTTTTAAAATATAGCAAATTTCAAAATATATATATTCTTCACAAAATCAGCTCAGTTCTGGCTGTATGGAGTTGGGAGACATTTCTAGCAACAGCAAATACATCAGAGCTTAGAAACTACTTGAACTACATGAAAGAAGCACTGAAGAAATGTTCATCCACACAACAGAGGCTGCAGGTAAAGCCTTAATTCTGTCACTGTCAAACCTTTGACCTGGGAGCACATAGAATTCTTGTAAAACAGATTTTTGCTGCTGGAGGCAAACGTGCCTTGGGAGCCACAGGCCTTTTTTTGGGAATTGTTGGGGGAGGCACTAGTGCTACCCCAGACTTTGGTACCCCACCCCTAATTGCACATCATTCCAGTTCTTAATTATCTCCTCATCCCTCCTCTCTTGCCCCACGTGCCCTGGTCCCCTCGGCTGCTCTGCCCTCCTTTCCCCTGGGACACCAGAGGAGCACCCAGAGCCAGCTCTGAGATGTTCCTGAGCAGTCAGGTGGGGTCATCTGGGGAAATTCCCAGGTGGCTGCCTCAGCCCCAGTCCTGTCCTGGCCTCAGTGCAGGAAAAGCCTCCCTGGAGGGTGTGACAGAGGTGGCAGATGTGGTGGAGCCCAGCAGGAGTGGGGAGCTGCAGGAACAGGGATCCTGCCCAGATCCTGCCTGGCCAAAGCGACTCTTTAATCATCCTGTTGGTTTTTTCAGCTTTTTTTCCATGAGGGAAGTGTCTTCCAAGGCAAACCACAATGAAAAAAATCAAAATCAAACTCCCAGCATGGCAAAAGTCTGGAAAACACCCCTGCAGCCCAGGTCTCATGGGAAGTGTTGTGTCCTCAGTGCTCAGCAAGCACAGGCACTGCTGCACGAGGCTCTCACAGCCAGGGTGCCCAGGGACTCCTTGGTTTCAGTGCCTGCTTGGCTGCACCCTGCCAGCCTTTCCCTTGGCTCACTCCCAGCTTTCAGCAGGCAGCAAACTTCATGTTCAGCTCATTTAGCTGGAGCTTATCCCCCCCAGGTCTGTAGCACAACTCTAAACTTGCAGCAGAAACTTATACCAGAGACTGAGTTCACAAAAGGCTCTTTCCCTCTGGCAGCAGAAACTCTGAATGTTTCTTAAATCAGAAGCATCTCAGTATGAGGGGATGTTGATTCTCTTCCACAGAGTTTCTGAAGCCTGCAGATAAAGAGATGGAAGATATCCTGCCAGAGCCAAACAGCCTCAAACTACACGAAGACTGACAAATTTTTTCATCAGCCTACCTGGATTGCCTGGCTGGATTAAGGATGAGGAAACCCCTCTGCCTTGCAGGGTAAAATTTAGTAAATCTGGGCATTTTCTGATGATTGGAACACAACTCATCCCAATGTGAACAGCTGGAAGCATTAGTGTGAACTAATATAAAAGTAGTCAAATACATTACAGTGATTGTCACTCACTCAGCAGTGGCTGTGCAATATGAATAAAAAACACATTAAATCTGTTCCAAATAATGGGCACAATGTGTTTATATAGGACTGCATACTAAAGCACACCTGATTTGTTCTTCATAAGCAATGAGTATTTACTACATCTGTGATAGCTGAATAAATTAAGATCTCATTTTTTAAAATTATTAATTGGTATTTAATTAGCATATATTACCATACTGGTTATATGCAGCCTAGTTGGGAATGCAAATATAATTCTAATAATTACATAACTAGTTATGCTTTCAAGAGCCTACTACATAATGCAGTGCAGACAGCTTCTCTTGGAAGAGAAAACAGCACATATCACAGACAGAGTAACATTTTAAAAATGCCTAAATCCTCTTTTCAAAGTGGACTTTGATCGAAATGAAGAATTCTGATGTTTTCTGGTGTTGCAGTGCAGAACTTATGTGCTGCTGCCATTTTCCAACCCTGCTATATGAAGCAGCTTGGACAGACCTTTGCACTGGCAACTTTCTAGGAGTGATGGAATTGGAAGAGTTTATTTTCCCTTCGCCATGAACTGCCTCTGTCACACTACTCGCTTCTTTCAAATGCAGAATTGATGTGTGAGGTTCTGGAGGTGTGTTTGGATCTCAGCTGAGCTGTGGCACCTCAAGGACTGAGCAGAGGTGACACTTTCAACTCAAGTGCCACCACAACTGCCAGACCTGAGTGAACACCTCTGGGAGACAAATACTCCTGCAGTCTCCTTCCCTGCAGCTCATCCAAAGTGTCAGTGCAGAGAACACCCCCAGAGCCACTGGCAACATGAAGATTGGGAGAATCAAGAGGCAACAATCAGTGCTTACATTCAGTGTTTTACCAATATGTAAGAAAAGTCCTGGTAGCCCACTCTGAATCCCAGCAGGTCTGTCAGATATTCCTCACCTTTTTTCAACTCCATGTTCCCAATGGGGAGATGTTTCTGAAGGGGTGGGGGGAACAGAGAACACTTTGAAAAGTGAAAAAACAACTTACTCTCTGCTGTTTCTCCCACTTGGGAAAGATGCCTCAGGCCACAGCCCACCAGCCTGAACCCTGGGAGAGAAAAGCTGATTATACCCCCTAGCAGAAAACCTCTCTTTTACCCATCTCCCATCCACGCTCTTTGGGGTCCAGTGTAGGGCCCTTTCTAAGCAGTGAAAAATCCCCTGGGGCTGACAGGTACAACTGCTTGTGCCACTTGTGTCCCCACACATCCACCCTCTCTGCTCTGAGGAAGGCACAGGAATCCCAGCCCCTTTTCTGCACTTCAGCAGGAAAATCCACCCCCTAATTGGTGGCTGGGATGAAAACCTGTCAGGTCCAATTCCTTACTCCAACACCACTTCTCATCTTTTCTTTCCCACACCTCACCTACACCTGCTCCTGGCCCTGTTTTCACAAACTTAGAGATATTTCTATTTCTAACTGCAGCTCTGAGTACAGGAACTCTTCTGCAGCCCTTGACAGGACTAAGGAACAGCCCTGCTTCCAAGCCTAGGTGTGTCTCTTAAAAAGATGAGTGCACTCACTGTGTCTCTGCCCAGAAACACAACTACAGATTTCTCAGGGCAAAGATGCACAACCTGCTCTCACCTGCCCACTGTGGGCTCTGAGTTTGCAGCTCATGACAGGAGGAGGGTACAGGAGCCACTGGCCCCAGCTCTGCCCAGAGCACCCTGCAGCTGCAGTTAATTGGGGCAAAAAGGCTGCGTTTGTCAGCCTGACAAAAACACCCCTGAGATGTGGCGTTTTCTTGTGTTCAGGGACTCCCCATGCAGAGCTTCCTCTCTCCTGCATCCACATCCCTCTGCTCCCCACCCACAGGGACAAAAAGCCCACAGCCATTCAGCTGCACTGGCCAGACTCCCCTCCCTGGGCTCTGCCTGTCACAGTGATGTTTATCTTTCATTTCTCCCCTTGAGTCCAGCGCAGGAAAATCCTGCTAAAGACAAATCCCCTCTTTTAATAACGCTGAGCCTTGATGGAAGCAGTTTTTAGTTGAAGATTTGCTGATCACTCACAGTGAATAATAAAGACTTTGGTTCATAAACAACTGTGCTTGTATCATCTGGCCTCTCTTTGTCACGCCTGGCTCTTGATCTTGCAGAGGTGACTGAAGTGGCTGGTGTCAGTTATTGCCCCAAAGAACCATCTGACTGTGTGTGTCCTGTGCAGCTGCACATCTGTGTCACACAGCCAGAGTGGCACTGGCAGTCATCCCTGACTCAGTGCTGACCAGCACAGGCAGCAGCAGATTTGCTGATGGGAGGATGACAGAAGCTTGGACAGCTCTTTATAGAGCCCACAGTGGCACCATGCCCCTCACCCAAATGGGAAAAAGGGGGATTCACATCTTGTGGCACAGCTGTGTTCAATGTTCACTGCACTCTGCAAATCCCAACTCACCCTCAGGGCTGTGTTCCTCACACCAAATCACCTCCTGGGGAAGGGTGCATCAACCAAGAGTCTCTCCTGGACCTGTCTCAACACCAGCAGTGCCCAGCACCACCAAGCCCCTCTCCCCAAGCCCAGGTGTATTTTAGATTTAAATGAAGCATTAACATGGCATGCTTTGGGAGGAAAAACTTGTGATTTACTGCAGACAGTTAAAGCAAAGGCACAAATTCCCATCAGGAAGCAGGGAATAGATTGATGGCTGAGAAGCTTTGTGGAGCCAGGAACACACCCACTGCAATGTGAGCTGATCATATGGCACAGCAGATTTTGGTGTTCTCTTTGTCGTATGTCACATACTTCAGAGCTTTTGTGCCCACTGCCAGGAGACAAGAAAAACATACAATTAGTGGGGAAGGATCAAATAGTCCATTTTCTAGGCAAACTGTAGAGCCCTAAGCTCTGGGCTGTCTTCAGTAGTAAAAGTATTTGTGTTTTTACATATATATGCTGATCTAGTCCCAAGCTTATTAGCAAAGAATTGCAAATGTACCTGGCTCTGCAGCCTGCAGGGAAAAAGCTGTGCTCCTGATGCTTAGTTCTTTAGGCTTTGAGTTCATGAACATTGATTTTCTGATTGTCTAAAAGTAGCCATGAACTAAAAAAATAGCCCAAAACCCCCTGCAATAAACAAACAAATCCCTGTGTTTCCTTTATGGCTGTTCCTCTCCAGTTCTTCTGTCTGTCATTCATGGTGAGGATATGGCACAGTGACATGCAGGAGGCAGTCCCTGGGGACAGCTGGCAGCTGGTGACACTGAGCCATGGCACTGTGTGGTTTCTCCAGACAAAGAAAGCCCAGAAACCCCGGTCCCAGCAAAGCTCTGTGCCCGTGGGGCTCCAGCAGCACAGCCCTGGGTGACAAAAGGACTGGGACAAAGCTCTTCTGAAGGAAATTTCAGGGCTGGAAGTAGAGCACATGCAGCAAACCCTCTACTCCATTTCAAGGTTTTTATAACTAGGTTTAATACAGATCTGGAGAGGCAAAGTCTGAACCAAAGGCAGTGGGAAAACATCAGGAGGACTTCACTGCTCTCACTAAAGTTGACATGGGTACCCACACAGCTGGAGCTTCACTGCCTGAAATCCCCCTCAGCAGCAAGGTCTGACACTGATGGACTCTGACACACACCCCCACATAATTAAGCCAGAGAAACATTAGAATGAAAATATAACAAATGGTTCTCAGCTTCCCCAGAGGCACCAGAACGTGGAGACAAGAGTCAGCCCACAGATAAACTTGGCAGCAGTGAGATCCCCTGCCCAGAGCTGCTGGGTTGCAGCACAGCTCCTTTTCTGCACAACACACACACCTGCACCAGGAGCCTCTCTGGGGCGTTCAGGAGGAAGAAACCTGTGAGAGAAGGTAAATATGAGGAGAGAAGTGACTAAGCAGAGGCTCTGAGGCCCACACAGAGCCCAAGAGCTGTGCCAGGAGTCAAAGCACTCGTGGAGAGCTCCCAGCCCTGCTCTGTGATGCTCTGAGCGTGGCTGCTGCTGGAGGAGTTCAAACAATCCACCTTTAAAAGGATGCTGTATTGCCAGCCTCCAAGCCAGAACCACCACTCAGTTCAAACATCCCCAAAGCTGGAGCCAGCTCTGTTCTTGTTTGGGTTTTAATCAATGGCTTTCTCCAAAGCCCACTGAAATCCAAGAAAAAGCTCACACTGACTCAAGCGAGCTCTGACCCAGACACCAAGCATGAGGCTTGACCAGGAATTGTTTCTTTGGCAAAAGGAGATTCCATCCATTCTATTCCTTGGATGGATTCCTTCCATCCTTTTCTTACATCTGTCAAGAGTTTTTATGTAATTCTTATAAACCAGTATGAAACAACATCCATTCTGTTAACTGCTCCTCCAAAACAGTGCAGGAGTTTCCCTCTGCACCACGCTGGATGCACCATCCTTGCAGATCCCAGCAGTGCCTCTCACAGCTCCCATGAAATGCAGACTGCTCACCTGAAGGCAATTCCTCAGTGTGGACCAAGAAATATCACAGAAGGCAGGAAAAAAGAGAGAGTTTCCAGCATCTGAAGCTCTTTATTAACAGCAGGCTGGGTTATGGAGATGAGAGGTGCTGCAGGATTTGCACACTCCAAGTGGAGTTTAGCCTGTGGGAAGAGCCAAGCCCTCTTTGAGGGAGAAATCTGCAGATACAAAGTCTCTCATTTTTCCATCAGTAGAAAAGGCCGTTTAATAGGACAAAAAGCCTTCCCACCTTGAACAAAAACAAATCAAGTACCAAAAGCAACACTGCACTGAGCATGCCACTCCCAGAGCCCCTTCAGCAAGACAAAAGGTAGCTCAGGTTGCCAAATCAAACCTGCTGCTCCCCCCAGCCCTACCCTGTGCTCTCCAGGCCAGATCTCTGCCAGCTCTTTGGCACCATCACTGCAGTGCCCAGTCTGTGCAGATGCTGTGTTGTGTAACAATAAAAACCTCCCTGCAGCCAAGACAGTCTCCTTTGNAAAAAAAAAAGGATTTAGAGGATTTTTTCTTTTTTCAGTGTACAGTTCTGTCTTTCAGGGGAGGAGAAAGAATTCAGATCTAAGTGTAATGGTAATGGTTTGAATTTCTGCAGGAAATGACTTGGGGTTATTAATATGTATTTTTTTCCATTGTAAAATGATCTCAAACGTTTTAACACAAGGAGAAGATCCTAAAAATCCAGAGCAGCTGAAAGTCGGTGTAACAGCAGACAATTTACACTTTTTATCTTCTACAAAAAGCAAGGCCAAAACCTTTGATCTCCTCCCCTTTTCCATGGCCACTGTGCTCTCTGCCAGGTGTTCCCTTCAGTACTGAAGGTCTCAGGCTTATTGCAGCACCCCAAAGGTGTCTGATGGCTTTGGATGCACGAGAGGTGAGCAGATATCTGGGCTCATATCTGTCACACAGGTGCTTGAAATGACATAAAATGGCACTCAGTGACCCTGGGTGTGCCTTCCTATCACTGGCCTGAAGCTGCCAACAAAGGGAGCAGCCACCACCAGCCAGATCCCCTGTGGGCACAAATCCTCACACCTTACCCTGCCAGGACTCTGCTGTCCTCACAGGGCATCAGGAGCCACAAGCACTTGCTCAGGAGTGCTGTGATTAAAAGTACAAGTCCCTCCTGTGTTCTTTTTATCTGGGAGGGTTTTTAAAACCCATTCAGCTGCATTCCTGAAACAACACTGACTGAAACCTGTTACACAGTCCTCTTTGGAGATCTTACAGAGGGCTCTCTCCAGTGGCTCCTCCAGAGCTAGGACACTTGCATCTCAAACCTCTGAGTGAGGGGAGAAGGCTCTAACTTTGAAATAAAGTGTACCTGTAAATTTAAATTTAAGGGCATGTTCAACTCTACAGGGCAGATGTAAACATAGATGTTAACAACACGTTCAGAAGTTGGGGATCAAATTTGCTCTTCCTTATATCTGTGCAGCTCAGGAGTGACTCTGCTGCCATCAGTGTGCACATGCCATGCTTTCAGATAATCCCCTGCACCTGAGTGGTGACTGGTTCAGAAACAATTTCAGAGAGCCACAAGGCCCTGTGCACATTGCAGAGCATGAACATTGCTCCCATGAGACTCGATGGCCAAGCTGCAGGGATTATGCACCAGTGGGTGGTAACCTGAGAAAAGGATCTGCTCTTGAGTCAGCAGTGCAGCCAAATCAGTCTCTGGCTATCCCGTGGGACACTGAGCTGCAGTTGCTTTCAATCCCTCTTTGTCATCCCCTTCCCCTGCAACGTTACATTCCACTGACAGGCTCTGCACTGCCAGATGATAACTGAGCCTCTAAATTCAGGATTAAGAAATGAATGTACAGATCTCATCTGACAGCAAATGTTAGATGGGATCTAACAAACCTCACCCTGTCCTTCTCCAGGACATCCCTCCCTCTGCCCTTCTCACTTGGATACTCCGTCAAGACCCCTCTGAACACGGCCAAAGCAAAATACTTTCCTGACACTTTGGCAAGTGATCAGTTAAGTCTTTTCACTTCCTGCACTTTTGATGGGAAGAGGATCATCCATGTGGTGTCTGGGCACAAGAGGATCACGAGAAACATCAGTGCCCACCTGGCCAGGCACAACTTGTACAACTAAAACCCAGCTCAGCCAAAGGCTGGACCTGTCCTCCACAGCACCTCTACCCAAAGCTCACATCAAGGACACAGATGCAGCATTTCACATGCTCTCTATCCTGAACTCCAAATTCACTCTCCACAATAAAATTCCACCCAGAAGGTACTTTAGGAGGACAGCATGTACAGAGATGGTGCCTAACAGGGAGCCTCTGCTTCCAAACACTCATTTGCCTAGACAACACTTAGTTTGGATCCTGAATGGATCAAGGAGAGCTGCCTTTCAATTTGCCAAGGCAACAGCCTTCAGCTGCCCACCATATATACCGTGACCTTCACAGCCAAACAAAGCAGCACTGGTTATTTGCAGAGAATATCAAGGGCTTTGTAAGAAAAAAATTGGACATGGCTGCTCAAACAGCCCTCACCACATAGACTGCTACTGTCTGCATCCTAACAAGAAGAAAAAATTGTTAGGAAGTTCTAAAACTAGTGCTGAGCACCTGAAAAAAGTTCTGTTAAAAGCAGAGGATAAAATGCCACATGGAGTTATACTTTAAGATGGCTGGGTATGCTCAGCATGAGCCATACATGGCTCCAGAAGGGAAATTCTGCACCTGAAGTACAGGTACAGGGTATTGTCCATAGCAGCTGTGACTGCCCCACACCTGGAAGTGTCCAAGGCCAGGTTGAATGGGACTTGGAGCAACTGGGGATAGTGGAAGGTGTCTCTGCCCATGGCAAGAGGTGGAATGAAATGATCTTTAAGATCCCTTACAACCTAAACCATTCTGTGAGTCTGTGATTCTATGTTATTTGTCATTTTCATACCAATACTTTTTAGAATATTTCAAGAAAACCACATAGGGAATAACAGATCTTGAGGTTCATAAGACAATTTGATCCTTGATGACTTGGCTTTGTGTGCAAGTCCCTGAGGATCTGACAGTAATTATACACTGAGCTCCCTATTCCTGTTTGATTAAAATTCATTTTCCAAAAAAGCACTTGCAGTCCTTACTTAGACAGCTGGAGAAATGGAAAATTCACCACTTCTTCTGGTAACTTGTCACCCACCCTGCTGAAAGATGTGTTCCTTGTGTACACAGACAAATGGATTCCAGACTCCTGCATCGTCCTCCTTTTAATTCTGATTGATCACGGCTCTCACACACTCCAGGCCCAATCCCACCAGTATGAAATGCTCTGTTAGTGCCTGTGGGTGTGCAGGAGAGGCTCAGTGCATGGTGAGAGCAGAAGTGCCTTTTGTTCAGAGAACAGCTTTTGCTGTGCTGCAGAACGACTTCAGGCAACAAACTACTTTTAAAGAGTTTAACAGGACTAAGTTCCCATGGATATATGTGTGTGTGCCACATATTCAAGAAAACAAGTGTCTCTCAGAAAACAATTTTCTCTCAGAAATCAGTGTCTCACTGATGCCTGGTGTTGCTTAACTAAACATTTTTGTGCTGGAAGGAAAACTGGAAAGTTGAAATTAGGTATTTACTAAACAGATGCAGTAATTCTCTATCTAGAAGCACATATTACTCTGCTTACCTCTAACACCTCATGTGATCACCCAAAACAAATCAGATAACAAAATATATGTTCTGGTCTCTCTTTTCCCTCTGTCCTGGTCACTAGATGAAGACAGATAAAAAAACCAGAGAGAGAACAACTTCAAAACAAAAGGCAACAGCACTGCAAAAGTTGCGTGCAGCCTAATTCTCAGAGACGATCTCCACGCCAAATGCGGATCTCACTCGGAGCCTGTGGCAGTCAATCCCCCGGGCTGCCATGCAGGCAGGATTTGGCCCTGCTGAAGCATCCTCCTGCATTCCCAGCTGCTCTGTCCAGCTGCCACGGAGGGAGGAATGCGGGGCTGCCGAGGGCGCTGGCACCGGACGAGCCCAAACTTCCAGAGAAAAGCAAATTCCGCCGCAGCGCTCGGACCTGAACTGCACCAGCGCGATGGCTGAGCCTGCTGGAGTAACCCCCTGCCTGAAAAGAATTCAATTTAGTTTCTTCTCCCTCACCTGCATGCAAACCATGTTTGAGCCAGCCCTTTACTGAATATAGCTTTGAGCATTTGGAGCACATTGGAACACGAACGCTGCTGAGCAGTACCAGGAAGGAAAGCAAGGTTGTATTTGTGTGTTCACCTCACAGCAGATTACAATCAAGCAGTCAACACAATATTTTTACAGGGCTGAATCCTGCTCCTACAAGTCAACGAGAGTTTCACCGCTTTGTAGCATGGCACGGGGAATTAGACAAGTTAGCACACAAGCACTTTCAGGAGGGATTAAAGCAAGAAAATAAACATATATTGGTCATTTTAGCACTCTGGATTAAACAGAAATGTTTAATATGTGCAGGCATAAAAGCCAGTTAATTCCTATTGGAAATCAATGGTAGCTGAGGGAATACAGCATTCTGGTACCCTTGGAAAATTGTCCTTTGACTATGGACTGCATTATCCCTGCTTTCTCTAAAATAAGATGGAAATGTAAGGTGCTTATTGATTTTGCAGCTGTCCCCAGACTTCTTGCCGAAGGGGAAAAGTTGTCTCTGTGAACCTCATATTCATCCCACTCTGCGCCTCCCCCTCTTCAGAAGAACCAGCCACCACTAAAACTTGAATTTTAAATCTTATGACAGCACTGTCGTGCTTTTCAGGGTACAATTCAAAACACGAGCTATTTCCAGGGAGAAAGGAGGCTGTTTCAGCCCGGCTTCGCTATCCACCTCCACCTCAGCCTCCCTCCGAGCGCATCTGGAGCGCTTTGCATTCGCGGGGCACCTGCGGAGCGCGGCCGCCTCTGGCTCTCCCTGCCGGCCACTGCCACCTCTTTGCCTGATGACCTGAAGCGCAGCCCCGAGCCCATCGGAGCGATGCCACCGCGGAGGGAAGCGCCAAATTCCAGCGGAGTGGCCAGGAAAACTTTCCAGGCACCTCCCGCAGGCTGACGCTGCCCGGCGGGGCTGGTTCCGCGGGGGGCGCGGGGCGCTCCGGACACGCTCCCTGCTCGGGGAGCCGCATTCCCGGGGGGCAGAGCGCCGTTCCTGGCTAGGAGCCCCATTCCCGGCGGGGAGAGCCCCGTTCCCGGAGGGCAGAGCCCCGTTCCCGGCCCGGGGAGCCGCTCTCCGCAGGGTNAGAGAGCAGAGCCCCGTTCCCGGCAGACAGAGCCCCGTTCCCGGCGGGCAGAGCCCCATTCCCAGAGAGCAGAGCCCCGTTCCCGGCTGGGAGAGCCCCATTCCGGGAGGGCAGAGCCCCATTCCCAGAGAGCAGAGCCCCGTTCCCGGCGGGCAGAGCCCCATTCCCAGAGGGCAGAGCCCCGTTCCCGGCGGGCAGAGCCCCATTCCGGGAGGGCAGAGGCCCATTCCCAGAGAGCAGAGCCCCGTTCCCGGCGGGCAGAGCCCCATTCCCAGAGGGCACAGCCCCATTCCCATAGGGCAAATCTCCATTCTCAGAGAGCAGAGCCCCGTTCCCGGCAGACAGAGCCCCGTTC
>VWZP01004413.1:174228-186871 GCA_013396995.1 Dicaeum eximium | reverse complement strand
CGGGGCCGCCGCCGCCGCCCATGGAGCCCAACGGGACGGCGGCGGCGGGGGACAACGGGACGGCGGCGGCGGGCGGCGGGGGTGCCCCCGGGGGCGGCCCCCTGCTCATCCCCTCGGCCTTCGGGACGGTGCTGTCGGTGATGTACGTGGCCGGGGTGGCCGGCAATGTCTACACGCTGGTGGTGATGTGCCACTCGGCGCGCTGCGCCGCCCCCATGTACAGCTCCATCGTCAGCCTGGCCCTGGCCGACCTGCTCTACCTCTCCACCATCCCCTTCATCGTCTGCACCTACCTGGCTCAGGACTGGTACTTCGGGGACCTGGGGTGCCGCATCCTGCTCAGCCTGGACCTGCTCACCATGCACGCCAGCATCTTCACCCTCACGCTCATGTGCACCGAGCGCTACCTGGCCGTCACCCGGCCCCTGGACACCCTGAAGCGCTCGCGGGGCTACCGGAAGGTCACGGCGGGGGCCGTCTGGTCGGTGTCGCTGCTGCTCACGCTGCCCATGATGCTGATGGTCACGCTGACCGAGGGGGGCAAGGCGGAGGGCAAGGTGAAGAGGATGTGTGCGCCCACCTGGAGCGTGGACGCCTACAGGACCTACCTGACCGTGCTCTTCAGCACCAGCATCATGGCCCCGGGCATCATCATCGGCTTCCTCTACACGCGCCTGGCCAGGACGTACCTGGAGTCCCAGAGGAACCCCCCCCACAAGGAGAAGAGCAAGAGATCCCCCCGGCAGAAGGTCCTCATCATGATTTTCAGCATCGTGCTGGTCTTCTGGGCCTGCTTCCTGCCCTTCTGGATCTGGCAGCTGGTGCGCCTCTACAGCAGCTCCCTGCAGCTCACCACGCAAACCCAAAAGTGCATTAACTACCTGGTGACCTGCCTGACCTACAGCAACAGCTGCATCAACCCCTTCCTCTACACCCTGCTCACCAAAAACTACCGGGAGTACCTGCGCAACCGGCACCGCAACTTCTACAGGTTCACGTCCTCCTTCCGCAAGAGGGGCTCCAACCTGCAGTGCTCCTGGGGCCGCTCCATGTCCTCCAGCAACCACTACGACTACAGCTCGGAGGCGCTGGGCATGGCCACGCTGAAGGACAAGTGAGGAACAGGAGGCGCTGCCAAGGTCCGGCCAAGGTAGGGCTTTGGGACCCCCTGGCCCTGAAGGGTTCCAAAAACTCATTTTGGTGCTCTCTCCAGCGAGGGGCGAGAAGCCGTGCGAATGCAGACGCTGCGAGATGGATTGTTGGATTTCCATCTGGCTGAGGCTGTTGGGGTGTCCTGCCGGGAGCCAGCAGCCGTTCGGGACAAATCCTGCAGGGTTTGGGGTGCACGGGATGGGCTGGATGCTCTGTGCAGCTCTGCCACAAACCGGTTTCATGCTTGGCTGAGTTTCGGCTCCAGCTCCGCGCGTCGTTTCTCTCGTGTGGTTTCTCAGTGCTACAGCTCTTTTCTTGGGGCTGCAGCTGGGTCAGAGCTGCAGAAATCTGAAATTTGGCCTGGTATCTCTTAGCTGACCTGCCAGCCTTGGGTTCGCCCTGTGTGTTACCGTTCTCTGTTTCTGGAGTGTGTAAAGAGACTTTTAAGCCCCTTTTCCTATTTCCTGTTACATTACGGTGCACTACTGTTCTATCAAGCTTAAAGTCTCTATTTTAAAATTCATTGCAGCAGCACTTTGAACTCCAAGCATTCAAAAACCACCAGGTAAGCTGTCAGAAACCACAGGATTGCCTAAAAAAAAATAACCTTGTAATTTTTTAAGGTTTCTACTTAAGGTGGTTTGAACTTGCCACTGATTTTTTTTGTTGAAAAAGTTGGTCCTTTTCTTAAAAATCAACAGAGCTTGACAAACCTGAAAATTTACTTTGGAAGAAATAAAAAATTATTTATAATCCTATTACTCAAAGACCTGAGGCTCTAAGAAAAATGACTGAATCCAATATCATGAAACTCATCATAAAAGAAACAAATCTTTTCATGACATTTGATCAAAACCGTTTTGCCTCAATGTATTCTGCTCATTTTCTCCCTGCTTGGCATCTCACAGTGAACCTTCACCACAGATCCTGGAGATGCCTGTAAGCACTTAAACAACTGTAAAGTGTCCGTTTCTAAATAAATGCTTATTAAAAATGGACCCTCCTCAGGTTTGCCCTTGCCTGGTCTCTTCCCCAGCTCAGGGGGGTGTATTTATCAGGGCAGCTGTGGGGATGGAGCTGGGGGATAAGAAAAGCACAAACTCTTGTCAGGGGCAGGTGATGCCCAGGGAGTTCAGAGCAGCAGCAGTGGAAGGAGCTGTCATTTCCACTCTTTTATTGCTTATTCCAGCCCCGTCTGCCTGAGCAGAGTCCCACTCCTGCCCTGCAGTGCTGCATTCCCGTGTCCTTGGGTGATCTCTCGTGTCCCACACCAAACTTTAGGGTGTGCTTGTGCTGCAGCAGGGACACCAAGTGCCAGCAGCACAGAGAGGGGCTGAGGGCAGGGAGCACATGCTGGATTTTGTGCACTCAGCTAACAGAAAAATTCAGGAGTTGGGTGAAGGTGTTTCTGTGCTGGAGTCAGCATTCTCTTGGGATGCTTTCTGGGGAGCAGGGGAATGAGTAACTCACCTTGCCCATATTGCTTTTAACCACAGGACTGTCTTTGAAACACCAGTGATTGCTTTGTTGTATTGCAGTGTTGCACAGACTCCCAAGCTGGGTATCATAAATAGTCCTAATGTTGTCCATTCCTTCTGAAATTGGGGGACTAACACACAATTCATGTTGGGAACTGGCAGGGAGAGCAGGATCCAGCAGATTTTCAGAACAACTTTTCAGAAATTAATTGATTTTTTAATTATTCATTCTAAACTCATTGTTACTTTCCTTTTGCTTCCCATTTCCAAGGCTGGAAGTCTCTCCCATATAAGAATTAAAAAAGATAAGACTGAACTCAGAAGGCATTTTGGGAAGGCTGAGGTATGAATGTCACATGCAAAGTGTGTCTGGACAGAAGTCCTGGCAGAGCCAGGCATGGCTGCATCCAATGAGCTGGACAGGGATCAAAAAGAGTTTTAGGTACTTTACTTTGGACTTAAAAAAGAAAGAAAAAATTAAGAGGCTGAACAGCCTAAACCCACAGTTATTAATAAGAGGGGGAAGCTGAAAAGGAGTTCTGCATAGAAAAGAAAAGGTGAAAATGCAGAGCAGGTGGGCTCCTCAGTTGTGAGCTGATGTGGGGATAAGCAAACAGAAGGGGCTCCTTTGGGATGCACTTCCCAAGACACCTCTCAGTCCCCTGCAGAGATTCTGTCACTCTGCTCAGTGTCACCAGCAGTGTGCAGTGGCCCTGCTTTCTGTGCCACAGGGTGGGAGCACTAAACCTCACAGGGCTGATGGAAGGGCATCCAGATGAAATGCAGGAGACTGGATATTGCAAAAACAGAGTGCCAGCCAGTCAGGGAAGGTGATTGTCCCCCTCTACTCCACTCAGGTGAGCCCAGCCTGCAGTGCTGCTTCCAAATGTGGGTCTGCAACATCAGAGGGACAGGGAGCTGCTGGAGGAACCCAGAGGAGGCCACAGAGATGCTCTGAGGGCTGGAGCCCCTCTGCTCTGGGGCCAGGCTGGGAGAGCTGGGATGCTCACCTGGAGAGGAGAAGGCTCCAGGGAGAGCTCAGAGCCTGAAGGAGCTCCAGGAGAGCTGGAGAGGGACTGGGGACAAGGGCCTGGAGTGCCAGGACAAGGAGAATGGCTTCCCACTGCCAGAGGGCAGGGTTAGATGGATACTGGGATTAAATTCTTCCCTGTGAGGGTGGTGAGGTGCTGGCACAGGGTGCCCAGAGCAGCTGTGGCTGCCCCACCCCTGGACATGTTCCAGGCCAGGTTGGACAGGGCTCGGAGCAGCCTGGGGTAGTGGAAAGTGTCCCTGCCATGGCAGGGGTGGAACTGGGTGATCCTCAAGGCCCCTTCCAACCCAAACCCTTCTGTGACTCTGTTCCATCTGTCACTGCTCAGGTTTCTCAGGCTGTGCTTCCTCCCAGCCCCGTCCCAGCGCTGCCTCTTTCTCCCCCAGGCTCTGATGATCCCAAGGTTACTCCAAGCAGAAATGCTGTGGATTGGAAGTGCCCACACAGCAGGTCCTGGGCCCAGGAGAGGCTGTGTCCCAGCCAGGAGCTGCTGCTGGGTGTGCTCAGTGCCAGCACAGTGACATTCCCAGCTCAGGGAGCTGCAGACCTGCACAGGCACCACTCCCAGGGGCCAGGCTCCATTTAAAAGGGGCAGTACATAAACCACATCCCTCTTGCTGTCCTGTCAGACCTGCCAGAATCAGCAGGTTTGATCCCCTTCCTAAACATCCTGCTGGAGCAATGTGTTAGCTGAGCTCCTGCTGTCTGTACTGGGCAAGCCGTGGGGTGCTCATGGTTTGGGAATGAGGGGACTGCCCCATGGGTTTTCCTTTAACAACAAAACCAAACTAATCTGGTAGCTCAGCTGGGGAGGGGATTGCTGCTCCTGTCTAGAGCACAGAGCCCTGTCTGGGGCTGACACAACCTTTGGGTTACCTGTGAGGGGGGGCTTTGCCTGCTGCTCACCCAGAGGATTTGGGGAGGGCGTTGGTTTGGGGTTGGCATCTCAGCATTCCTGAGCACATCTCCTGTGTGCAGGCTGTGCACACCTGCTGTAGGGCAGCTCAGGCTGTTTCCTACCTGAGGGAGAGCTATTACCTGTCCTCAGCACTGAAAAGGAAGAGTTGGGATTCCCAAAGTCATGAGATTAAAAACATTTTGTGTCCCCAGCCACAGGGGTTACAGAAGTGTGTGAAAATTGAGATAACCAGAATGTGGATGATGAGACTTTGCAAATTCTGTGATTGGTGTCACTTCAGGTAAATCTGAAGCATCTCAGGCCAGGGCTGAGTAACAACAGGGAAGTCAGTGGGGCTGTAACTGAAAAGCAACATGCAGAGAGTTCCTTGAAAATGATTTTATTTTGGTTATTTTGCATTCCAGGGAATCAAGTTCTGTGTACCCTGGGGTCACTTGTCACACCTAAATCATTGTAATCCTGTGGTTCTTAATGCTTTGGGTGTTTTTTATTGTAACTGAAATGTTGCTGCAGGTTCAATGACATGGTTACTTCTTCAGAAGCATGAGAAATGAGAATTTTAGGAAAGGCAGCAGCCTTTTTCTTGTTGGGCTAGGGGCTGTCACTGCAAACCTCCAAGCATGCTTTACAAGAAAGAAAATAATTTAATCAGTAGAGATTTTTTTTCAATGCGCCTTAGGATTTAGGGGTTTATAACAAAAAACCCAACCCAGACTGGGAAAGAAAAGCAGTTTTATCCTGAGTGATCTCTCCTTCCTTTGTGGTGGGATCTCCTTCTCAGATGGGAACTGCTGCAACAATGGCAATGTTTCCCCTTTTACTTGCAAAGGCAAAGACCACTCCTTTGTGGGCCAGATGAGAATGGTTGTTTTCATCAGACACAGGAGAATCCATCTGAACCTTATGGAATTTTTGCAGCCTTCACCTTCAGTCACTTTTTTTTAATCATCTTTCTCTCCACTTTCAAAAACCAAATTTGCAATAAAAGCCCAAAAGCCCCACATTACAATTCCTTCATGAGTACAAACAAATCATCAACGTTTTACCTCCTAATTCAGCAGTCAGGTTTGGTGCCTGGTGTGTGAACAGCAGAGGAGCCACCACAAGAGGGGGGACTTAATGAGCATTTGGCACCTTGAGCTGCAAGATGCACGGTGGGATCAGCTGTGGGGGACAGGTGGGATGACAGAGTTCATAATCTATTATAATATATTATAATCTAATATAATCTATTCATAATCCAGGATAATGAGCGAAGAAAGCACATAAAGCTCATATCAGAGCCCAGCCCTCAAGTCCTGGCCACAGAAAACGTAGAGAAACCCTCAGAGCAGCCCCAGAAAGTTGGGAAGTTTTGCCAGAAGTCTGTCTGCTTTGAGGATATTTGGATTTTCTGTTGCATTTCAGAGTCCCAGTGGTGGCAGCAGCAAGTTCCCATCCCGAGGTCTCAGGAAGAAAATTTGCTTTTTATTTCTAGGCTTTAAAACAGAGAGGTTGCCCCAAATCACAGCACAATGTAACTGCATAAGAGCATTTTATCCCTTTAAAGTAGAACATTACTTTGGCTCTGGAGGGGAAGAGAAAAACCTTTACTCCCAGGAGTTCTCTTTCCCCTCCTGTGCCAAACCCAGCCTAACTTCATCCCTGTCATTTTGCACAGCATCCTCCCAGCAGCACCCACAGAAACACCCAGAGCTGCTGACTAACTCCAGTTTAGCCCAGCTGGGGTTTTTCTGCCTGGTGATATTGGGGTTTGCTGTTAGATTCTAGTTTTTCTGGGGAATAGAGAGAAGCTGAGTTAATTACTGTGGTTTGTAGAAATAAATTGCTTTTTATTTGAACAGTAGCCACAGCCTCACAGGGTGTAAGTACCCTGTAAAGTTGTTGTTACCATTATACAAGTTTTTTGCCCTTGTTTGGGAATGTGTCTAAAGCACAGCAGGGAGAAAGGAGGCTGCAGTTGGTGGCAAAGTGTTGGCAGGGGTTGGATGGCTCAGGCTGAGCCTGGTGAAGGCAGATGGAGGAACTCCTCCAGCCAAACCTCTGGGAAACAACAAGCTTCTGTCAGACCCCCAACACTGAAAAAAATATTAATATGTTAATATTATACTAAATATAGGTATATTAAAATCTTAAATGTGATATATATTAAAATAGGGTTTTTAAATCATAAATATTTCTGCTCAGGAATGCAGCTTTCTGCCCACACTGAGTTTCTGGTTTGGCATATATCACTTTTGGGAGAGACTAATTTCAGCTTAACAAATGTGAATGTTCAAAACTGAGCTTTGTGATCTGTAGTCACAGCTGGAGCCATCTTGTCCCCAGAGAAAATGCTCCCAATGGAATTTACCAAAGCAAAACTGCTGCATCACTTTACTTTGGTTGCCCACCCAAGAAAGGAAGAATTAAAAGAGGAAAGGGATAAATTAATCCTGTAGAAGTGTCCTGGCATTTGGGCTCTGCTTTTCTGGTTCTCGCCATTTAAAATACAAATTTTAATTTAAATGAAACATTTTGGTGAGCACTAGAAATGCTTCTATAGTGAGAGATGGGGTGAAGTGTTAAAAAGCATTCATTAAAGCGTTTATTTTAAAAGGCTGAACTTCAGTACTGTGGAAGATCCCACCCAGACATCTGGAAGGAAAGTAGTAAATAAGTTTGTGCACAACCAAACCACCAGCACTATCAGTCCTGCTTGGCAGAGGGAACAGTTCTAAAACCAAAGCCATGCTAATGGTGGAGAAGTAAAATCTGCCAAGTTTGTTCCAGCTTGTTTTGGCCAATGTCTCTCTGAGGTGCTGTTAGTCTTTCCTTGTGCATTCCTGTTAGGATCCTGAATTCAGCTCCTGAATCCTTAACTGGAACCAAACATGATTCCATCCAAACAAAGCAAGGGAGATTCCTGAAGCTCAATGTGGTGTGTCCACAAACACATCCTGTTAGAGACACCTCATCTGTGTGCTCCTGCCAGCCAGGGGTGTCCATCAAACTCACTGCCTTCCACCTCTGTTATTCTTTTAAATATCAGCTTGACATTTGAAAAGCACAAGGCAAGGAGCCTCTCAGGGAAAGGCACTGCAGAGCAATTATTCTTGGGTATATTGAGCCTATCTTTGCAAAATCTGCAATAATGGAGCAGGTAAATTAACTCTGGTGTAGTAATGCTGGAAGGGGAGAGGCAGCAGCACCCCTGACACGTGCAGAGAGGACACCTGAACCTCCTGGGAGATGCAGGTGCCACCAGACAAGCTGGGCATGGCAGGAGGCAGCTCCTGTGCCAGCCTCTCCCTTTGGGGAGCACACACTGCTCAAAATCCCACTCACCCCACAGGTTTAAATCGAGTTTCTCCTTCTCTTTTGTAACAGATGGGTTTTTTCCTTTCATTTAACACCATAGAAGGCAATATTTTACAGAAATTGCATTATTGTAGAGTCAGCTGGAGCCCCACATTTTGAAAGCAGCTTCCTGCCCCTGGGCAGTGTCCAAGTTAAGGGTTGGTAGCAGGAACACTCAAGGAGTCTGCAGCCCCTGCCTGCAGCCAAGTGCATTTATTTACCTTCCTTCACCTCATCTGCTGCTGGGGGCTCAGGGGCTTCTACCCCAAAACCACCTGTGGTGAGGTAACTCAGGTAACTGGGCTGGCTCCAGACCCTCCTTCAGCAGCTGCATCCTGGATTTCATACCCAAAATCTCCACATCTTTCTGGGGGAGCAGAAAGCAGAGCAGAAGCAGTAAAAAACCACACAAAAAGGCACAATAATAAGAAAGTTTTAGGTACCAGCCAGTGAGAGATTTAGCAGGGTCTGATGCTGTGGCTGCCTGTGGGGCAGCATCCCACAGTGCTGGGGATGAGCAGAGGATTCACTGAAACAGCTCAGGAGTCCTGGATCCTCCTAGAAAATGACCTCAGGGGGGCCACTTTGTCTCGTTCATTGCCTAGAAAATAGCAATGCTGTGTCTGGGGAGGTGTTTAAGGTGTCACTGTGGTGTGTGACAGGTTTTGAGGTGCTGGATGAGAGATGCTGTGTGTGAAGGGGAAAAGGTCTCCTTGCAGGGGTAACTTTGGGTTCAGGGCAGCTGTTCATGGTCAGACAGAGGAAATGTGTGTGGACCAGAAGGTCTCTGCTGGTGATTTATGGCAGCTGGGCAGGGAAGAGGCTCCTTCACCCCCACCTTGGCAGCTGTGCCTGGCTGGGATCAGGGCTGAAATGAGCCTCCTGATGAAAACACCATCATTCCAGGGCAGCATAAAGCCCTTCCTCAGGGAGAAACAGCAGCAGGAGATGGGCAGGGAAGGAAAATCTCTCCTTTACCTGCTGGAAGCCTCATCCCCACACGATGGGCTGGGAGCACTGGGATCAGTGCAGGTAAGGGCATTACCCATGCAGAGGAGGCTGGACAGAAAGAATTATCCCAACACTCATTACTGACTGCTAAACACACCAGAACCTCCCTGTCATTTGGCTGTTGGCATCCTTTTAGAATGATTAAATCTGTTGAGGAACCTCTGCCTGCCTGAGGCACAGCACAATTAATTCCCAACAACAGAAGCAGAGGAAATAACAACAGACTAACTCTGCTTGGCTGCTTTCATGTGGTGGGGTTTTTTTAATACAAAGGCGAGTTTATTATGGAAAATGTCCCTCAAAATGCAAAGCATTGCTTCAATCCTTGCAGCAGCTTCTTTTAGGCCAGATGGGAAAGTGAAGCCCCACATCCTCAGCTCAGTGTTAAAGCTCCTTGCAGGTCTCATTTAAGTGGGGAGGGACCACAGCAAAGGGATGGGGACAGGGCTGGAGCATCACTTGGGCTTTTAGCTCCATCCATATAAGAGAATATTTTCCCTCCTGAGCATTGTGTGCTCTTGGGTATTTGGTGTCTATCTCTGTTATTCAGGAAAAAAACCCCAAGTTTTGGGTTTAGTCCAATAAAAGACAAGAAAAATCTTTAAATCTGTAACTTCATGGTATGGGGAAGGTGTTTTTATCCCCTGATTCCAGTTGTTGTGTTCACAGTCTCAGGTGTGGGGAGAAGGGCTTTGACAGCCACACTCCCTGCAAAACACAGACGTGAAATCCTTGATGTGTCACCCTGAATTACTCATTAATGAGAGCACAGAGAAATGGCTTCAGGCTGAGAGGAGCCTGAGGAAGGGGGAGGAGATGGGCACTGCCCCTCCCTGCAGCTCTGGGCACATCTCCCCTCCTGCCAGCCCCAGCTCTGCCCTGCGAGCCCTCCTGCCCTGTTTGCTGTGCTCACAAGGAACTCTGCTCTTTGCAGCAGCCTCCAGCTCCACTCCAGACCTCAGAGTGCAGGGAGAGGGGGCACAGAGGCAGCAGGACTGGCATGGAATGGCACAGAGGCAGGGATGGGATGTCCCTGCCCCTCTGGGAGAGTCAGGGCACAGAAAGAAAGAGAGAATCTCTCTGGCTTAGAGCTCAAAAAGGGATCACACCAGCATCTCAACAGACATTTTTGTCTTGTGTCACATTCTTCAGGAAATGTTTCTGTGGCAGAGCTCTGAGGTGTGTCAGCTCCAGCCTGGGGAGGGTCTGTGGATGATTCCAGACCCCACCCCGGGGCCTGCCTTGGCAATGGGCATTCCCCAAGGATGGAACCTGTGTTAAAGAAGAGCTTGAGCAGACAGATCACGGATCAAATGTGATGTTTAGGTTATGTGTTCAGTGGAAACGTGTTTGGTTTTACCATATTGCTGTCTTTGCTGTTATTTAACCTTATGAGGTCTGTTTTTCTGTTCTGTCCCCTCTTGGTGTCACATTTCCTCCTCAGCAGCAAGCTGTAACCTCTCCTAGGGACTCTGCTTTGCTCCACATCTAAAGCCACCACATTCTGTGATACCCCGGTGGGAGGTTCAGGGCTCTGGGGACATTTCTCACCTCTTGGATTTCAGAGGTGTTTCAGGTTGCCCACAGAGAAGACAGAAGCTCTCGTGATTTCCACAGTCTAATCACAAAGTGGGCATGTTCCTGCAAATGTGACTGTGTAAGCAAATTCATTTGACAAGTTATGTCTGCACAGACAGGAGGAGGATTTAAGAAGCTTCCACCTCCTCTGTCCCCTCACTGGGGCTGGTACATCTGTCTTTGCAGTTTTGTGATTTTAAAAGATTAGGGCATTTTACTTTATAGGGTTGAGGGTTGTTTTTTTTTCCCCAGTCAAGACAAAAGTCATTATTTCTTGTCCTGATAAAACTGAGTGGCCTGAAAAGGAGTGCATGTGAGGCATCTTCAAATCTGTTTTAAAATCCATTTTAAAATTATTCAGTGCACTTGAGCTTGTTCTTGATTAACATATCAGTTAAACTCAGGCCAGTAAACGGCCAAATTCACAATCCCAGCAACTTTTACTCTGCTGAAACTGGGAAAAATCTTGTGTTCTCAAAGAGTTTGGGCTTTACTTCTGCCTTCTCCTTTCTGGTCAGTGAGGAAGGCAGTGGTTCCCCCTCTAGAGATGCCCATTATCCCCCAGGGAGGCTCTGTAAATCCTCATGAGGAGGAATAACCATGAGGAACATTTATATCCTGCCAGAGCAGCCACGGGGACAGAGCACTGCAGCTCCAGCTCACCTCCTTCCTGCTGGATCTTCATTCTGGGAGGGAACTCAGGGGCTCAGCACGGGGCACAGCTTTCCTGACACTGCCTGGGAACCTGGGGGCTTCTTCCTGTTCAGCTCTCAATTATTTGATTCACACTTGATGGATTTCATTTCCCAGCACATTAACAGCTGGTGGGTTCTAAGGCTGCAGCTGGTGAGATGGAGAGTGATTACTTGCAGAGCTCGTTGTAATTGTTCAGTTATTGAACAATTTGGAAAGGCAAGCAGGAGGAATGTTTGGTTAATTAAGAGCTCTTTTAATCACTGCTAAATTTAGCTTTCCAAAACAGAGCTCACCTCCCCCAGATTTGGAAACCTCTGCCATGGCTTTGGTCCTTGCTCCCTCCCAGCTCAGATCCTCCCCACATTTGGCTCCACTTGAATTAAGATCTCTCTGAAGCTGCCATCAGTCTCCAGCAAGGTGTTTAATTAAAAACAACTCAGTTGTAGCTGCTCAGGTGCTTTGGAGACCAAACTCTCAGCCAGTTTAAAAGCGGAACAGCAAAGGGTGAGCTCTCCCCAGAGCCTGGGCAGTGTGAGCAGCAGAAAATCTGCTGAGCCCTTGATGTTTTTTTGAGTTGCTGCTGGTCCTACACATTTGCTGGGCATGTGTTTCCTCTGTTTGAGGGGTTTGGTAATTGAAGGTTTAGAAAGGAGGTTTAGGATCCAGAGGATGCTTTCTGAGCCTGGACTGACTTCCAGCTATGGGGAGTCTTCAAGGCAGCACGTGAGACAGAAAGGTGTTTCCAGTTTACTTTGATGTCTTCAGTGTTTTCCGAAGAATGTCAAGTGTCTGTGTGTGAATTCAGGCAGGCTTGTAACCAAAAAGGTGTTTGAGGACTTTTGGGAAGTGTTCTGAAGGATGGATTTAAATGGGAAGCAGCATTTCACTCACAATGAGTACAGCTTCATTTTAAACAGAGAGTTAGTAGATTTTAAATAATTATTTTGCTTTGGGCCAGTTGTTTAAGTGTTTTTATAGTTTGTTCTGGATTATTTTCATGCATTATATTCTTCATGCACAGTCAGTGGGATGTAACTACTGCTGCCCATGGGATGTGGCACATCCTAATGAAAAGGGGACTTTCCTCCCAGCATGGACATCAGTGGCAGATGTTCATAAAGGAGAGAAAAGAAAAAGCAAAGCCCTGAAACCCTTACGGAACACGGGCAGATTTATTTCCTTTGCACTTCCAAAGTGACAAATGTTCAAAGCCTCCAAGAGGTTGTGAGTCCTCTGATCCTATAGGAAAGAAGGAAGAGTCTGTTCTGAGCCTCATCCTTCCCAACACACTTCAGAACAAAGTAAATTTATTTTTTCTGCAAGAGAAGACATTAGATCAAGGCAGATCTTGTATCTCTGGCAACACAGCAGTCTTTTGCAAAGGCATCCTTGAACTTCTATCTTGCTTTCAGTTCAAAT
>VWZP01004413.1:0-174222 GCA_013396995.1 Dicaeum eximium | reverse complement strand
AAAAAAAAAGGAGTAATTTTAAAACAGGTTTTTAGGGGAAAAATCCATAAGGTAAATGCTGCAGAACAGAAGAGCCATCAAAGCAGGTTGATTTCAAAACCTGCCAACCTTGACAGCCTCCTTGCAGCAGGGCAGAGCCACATCAGCTCTGCTGTTACCCGTGGTTACAAAAGTGGTGAATGAAATGAAATGGAATCCAAACCTGTCCAGAGTCGTAGGTCTCACACAGGCAGGACAAATGACCTGAGTGGTAACTCCTGGAGTACTCCACTGGATCAAGTGAATACTTTGTCAAAGTGCTCTAAATTAACAAAGCTCGCCCATTCTGAGTCTGGGCTGCTGAGAAGATGAAGCTCCTGGTGGGCTCTAGGTGATTTTAATATAAATTTTAATTTTTTTTNTATTAAATTTTTTTTTTTTTTTTTTTTTTTTTTTTTTTTTTTTTTTTCTTGCCAGAGCAAACCCTCCAGCCCCCCCAAACTCCCCCTGGAGCGGGGCCGGGGGACACCGGGGTCTCCTTGTCTGGGGCGGGCGCAGTCAGAATTCTTGCCAGCACCAGTTTTATTGTCTCCTCCCAACATAAACTGGACAAATTGATAGAGCCCTGGCCCTGAGGATAAACACCATCCCCAGTGTTTAGAGAAGCTGTCTCCAGAGAGGAGACACCCTGGGAGGACAGGGGGAGCTCTGCAGGCTGGTGGCACCTCCCTGGCAGGAACCTTCCCCTGCTCTCAGATGTGCACAGTCCACAGGCAGGAGAAGGACTAGAAAAACCTCAAGGATAATAACAATCAGAAAGTTATTTTGCAGAAATACAGAAGATTTGTGGCACCTGAGGCTCTGGCACAAATTCTTGCCAAGGACTGGCTCCAGCCCGTGCCCAGCCCAGAGGGAGCTCCCAGTTCCAACACACCAATGTTGCAAAATGTTCAGTTTTATGGAGTTTTCATATTTCTGATTAGTTTCAGCTTTTTAGCTGTTTGAGAATGGTAAATCCTCCTGTGGTTAGGAAGCATTCTTGGCTCTTATCTCTAAAAAGAGCTTCAGTATTCACAGTTGGGCTAATACTTACAAAGGAGACTGAGATTAGATAAGCTCATCAAGCCAAGCATTCTTTCTACACCTGTGTTCTTCCCAACAAAATAATAATTTTTCAGTTTCAAGGCTGTTATTTAGAGACAGATTTTACTTGTCACACTGATGCAAAGCTGAACCCCTGGCATGCCCCATGACTAAAGCTGGCTCAGATGTGCACAAGGCTGTCCTCCCCTCCCAGGGCTGTGGACACAACTGGAAAATCCGTGTCTCCTAATGATACAGTCTGGTGCAGCTGGACTACTCAGAATGCAGTCAGCAAGCAGGTGTTGCTGTTAGAGAACGAAAATCTTATTAATTTAAAAGATTTGGGATATCCTTTGTCTCCTCTGCAGTACAGACAAGCCCTCAGCAGCTCGTAGGAGGAAGCTGTGGATGTCTAGAGCAGGCAGTGACTGAACCTTCTCCCAGCTCCACATCCATCCACAGGCAGAGGGAAATAAAACCAAGGGTCACTGACCCTCTTCAGGGAACAGGCAGACAATGATATCTGCTTTTCCAGTTAATTGATCCACTGCCTCATTCACTCGGTTTCATTCATTATAAACAAGGCTTTAAGGCTCAAAGATTTCTGATTATTTGTTCTGTCATAAGGTCTAACAAGAGGCCGTGCCAGTTCCTAATGACTCTGTCATGTCTGTAAATTTAACACAGAAACCCTTGTCAGTGCAGCACAATTACAGAATTATTACACCTCCCACTCCAGGGGAGCTGGGCCATCAAACATCTTCACTTCTGCCTTGCCCAGATCCTGCAAATCACAAAGCTGGCCTGACCACAGGACAGAATCATTAATTTAGACCTGAACATCTCAGAAGTATCTTCCTGTACAGCTCAGCTATGGAAAGGTTTTTGATTACTGCCCTTTTGTGCATGCTTTATGGCTGAAGTATTTCATTTAAGGAGAATGATTAGGAAGAGAACAAGTTTTAGCAGTCTGCTCCAAAGCCTTAAGTAAAAAATTAGCAAGAGTCAAAACGTGTTTAACTTGTATTGAAGGTGATAATTTTTGCAGCACGCTGGAATTCACTGACTCACGGCCATCTGGAGGTGCTAAAGGCATTTAGAAAACAAAGTCAAGAGGTCTCAAGTTGCAGTTGGTGAGAGGAGAAGGCTCAGAGGCAGCAGGCAGGCAGCTGAGAGGGGAAGGCTTCAAGGCACTGCTGAATGTGAGTCCTGCTCACCTCTGGAGCTGTGCTGGCAGCTGGGCCCTGCTCCAGGTGGGGACACAGGTGGGAACAGCCTTCCTGAGAATCCACAGGTATTCGTCTTGTGCTGCTGCTGAGACAGAAAAAGGAGATTTTTCCTGCTCATGGTCTGAAGGGATCAAGATCTCCATCAAAATGTGCACCTAGAAAGGAAAACAGGCAGGGAGGGGTCTGGATTTCCAGGTACTGTCCAAGCTTGTGTCAGGAAAAATAATCCATAAACATCGGAGGTTTATGTCCAAAGAGGAGACAGAGGAGTCCCTTTTACTTTATTCGAATAAAGGGAGAGGCCATGGGGCATTCCCCTGGGGTCTCTCGAATTTTTGGAGGACGCAGCCTCCTTTTTATCCCAATTTCCTCCTTTATATCCCAATTTCCTCCTTTTTATCCCAATTTCCCGGCCACATTTCCCCTCTCTCTTTCCCCATTGGCTGAGGTACTTGAGAGGTACAGACTGATGCCTGAGATTCCCCTCTAATGTATAACCCTCCTTTTTAATTTTTAATTCTCATGGAATTTTAGGGTTTTTCCCCATTGTTTCTTTCATCTTTCAATATCCACTTTCATTTATCAGCAAACATACAGTTTTTTTGTAAAGAAAAATATCCTTTCCATTTATCAATCAGTGCAATCCTTCCCATTGTTTCTTTTATCTCTCAGTGCTGGTTTTCTCTACCAGCAGCCCCACAGTTTGTAAAGACAAGTCTGTCATTCCTCTCACTTGTAAAAGCAGAGTACAGCCTCAGTGGGGAGTACTGAGGAGCAGGTGCAGATTCCCCACAGCCCCACTAAAGGATTAAGAAATCAATTATTTTTTTCTCTTTTTTTTCTGTTTTTTCTTACAGCTCCAAAACCCACAAATAATTCAACCACTTTCTTTTTCCCCAAGGGGAAACTTTCTGTACCCTTCTGTATATTTATTAATTCAGTTTTAATTTCTTCTTGGATTATTTCTTATTTAAAGGTGCAACAGACACAAGCTATGTGAGGACACCATCACTTACAAAATGCCCATTTGGTACACAAGATAAATGCAGAAGAAAGTGTAGTGCATCATTTTTTAAATAGGTGGATTTAATTTATTTTAGCATATTCACTGTTCATTATCAATTCAAACACAGGATGAACAGGATAAATAGCTGAAGCAAATGGTTATCAAGAAGTCCTACTGAAAATTTGATAAAAGGTTTGAAGAGGAAGAGCTTTGCTGCCTGAAAGCTCTCTGTTTCCAGTTGTCTTATCTAATGAAAGAATGAAGCAGAGTGAGGAGGAGGAGAAAATGTCTGTTCAAACTGACATGGACACGTCAGTGTGGGAGAAATCTCCTGTAGCTGCTCTCTGCCCAACACCATCTTAAATTTAACTTCCCCCTCTGCTTGGCTGACTTCTGTAGTATTGCTTTTTCCATTCCAGTACAAGTTTATTTTGATCATCCCTGTGGAAAGGAATGACTCAAATTAATTCCTATTTTCCTTTAAACTAAAGAAACCAAGAAAACATGCATTTATGGCCCGTAGCAAAGTAGAAATAATCCAAGATCACTTCTCTCATTTCTTTTGTGTTAGGAAGTGCAGGGACTAAATGGGCCCGGAGTTTGTCTTATTTCACAGCAGCCTTTAAATTTTGAATCACCTGGTAAAATGTGGCCGTTTTATGAGGTTATTCAGTGAACCACAATTAAAGCCCCATTATGCAGGGGGGACTCCCAGAACAGGTCTGCTCTTCAGTGACATAAATCAGAAATAAACACAATTCCCTGCTAGAAGGAATGGAGGAAACCTCCACCCAGAGCCAAGACATGCAGAATGACTCCATTAGGACCTGCCTTTGTTTATTCCCACAAGATTTAATGGTCTGGCTGGCCAGTTAATATGCTGAGGAGGTCACCTCCAAGGTAGGAATCCACCCAGGGACCTTCCCCTGGAAGGGAAAAGCTCTCTCAAAGGAAAACAGCAGGATTTTTTTACTGTGGAGTCAGCTACAACCTCCTAAAGCACCCAGCTGTTTGACCTTAAAAACAATGTTGACCTTAAAAACAAGACATTAAGTTGAATTTCTGCTATAAATCCAAATTAAAATCTTTCTGTTAATAGGATATCCTTGTAAACATTTCTGGGCCTGAAATTGATAGAGATGGAATGCAGAATATTTCAGGTGGATGATAGATATTCAGGAAAATCTCAACATAAATTTATCTTCCTAAACCTTCAGTTGAATTGCAGGGAATTAAAAGCCATAATGATTCCTCAACTGCTTACACAATGAAAATGTTATACATGAGAAATGCCAAGTCCACCTAGAGCTCATAGAATCACAGGGGATAAAAAAATTAAAATTTAATGCATGCTACAGGACTGAAAGGTAGTGTACACTAAAAACCTAATCTGACCAAAAAAACCTGTCAATTTTTCAAAAGCTCCTGATACTCCACAAAACATTTGAATATAAATATGGTTTTAAAAGTAGAACAACTTCACAGAAGTCCTCAGGAGGCTTCACTCAATCTCTCTGTAAGGAGTCAAATCTGGCTTCCTCTCCTGCTGCATTTTCTCTTCCACTCTGTGACTTTTCAGACCAGCAGCTTTTCCCTTGCCTTAGAAGTAATTTCCTTTCAAAATACAAACCAGCATTCCCAGATACTTGTAACAAGTCTGCTTTCAGGTGCAAAGCTGTAATTTTATCATCAGGACTCAGGCCCCAGTTCACACTGCACAAGCACTGACCTTTCTTTACTCTGTTTTAAGTACAAGGGCTCTTCACAAAGCTCCTCACAGAACTGGGGCACATCCAGCCCTGTCTGCCATCACCTCTGGTCAGTTAAGAGCACTTCTCTGCAGCAGTTTGGCGTCAGACTCATGCTACTTGAAGAAATCCTGCCCTTGGAGTAGTCAGACTTCTAAGAATCAGAGCCCTGCAGTTCCCAGTAGCAACAGGCAGCTGAGCCTCAAAAAGGACAGAAATTAATATATTTCAAGTTCAGAGTTACATGTCATTATCTGGAGAGACCCTTAATAAAGTTATTCAAGGTATTTAAGTGGCCTAAAATAAATTAAACCAAGTTTGTTCCTATTAAGCAGTGAATTCAACTTCCACTCTGCCTCTGGAACATTCTGCAATTACTGCTTCCTGCTGGAGGCTACCTTCAGAAACTTTCAGACTACACTTTTCTTCCTCATTTGCCATTTAAATTCTCCCTAGATCTAGGCATTGCTTTTAGCAGTCTGGATATTGAAGCTCTAAATAGAAGAATCTCAGTGGCACTAAACATACAAAATTTTTGGTTTTTTTCCGAAGAAGAGCTCTCCTACCATGTACAGTGCACAATTTCCCAGCAAATTACAGGTGACAGGCTTGGTCATCATACTGAGGTTCAAAGACTCCAAAAGACAAAAATCAGCTTGATTTTATTTGTGAACATCCATCAGTTCCCAGCAGGAGATGCACCATGGGCAGCAGTTACTACAAGACACAGGATCTTCAAAAGATGAAAATCCAAGAGGAGATGAGCTGAGGTTTTCCCCCCTGGGTCTGAGATGATCTTGTTGAGCAGGATTTGAGAGTGGGCAGCTCCAGAAGTGCCACTCACAGCTGGCATGACAAGAGTAACCAGCACACACAGGTGTCTGGGGAAAAGCCCCACATTAAATCTCAGGGCACTGGCAGGAATCCAGTTCAACCCAGTAAAGCTGCTGCTGATCTTGGTCTGCCTTCACATGCACTTAGAACATGGTAATGCAAATTCCTTGGAATAAACAGGCTTTAAGACAAGTATTTCAACATGGAACCCAAGTGGCTTTATTATTTCCTTGCATTCAGCCATTTTAACAATTCTCCCTTGTCAGTACAGACAAGGAAGGCTTTTTCAGGTTTCAGAACAAAGAAATGAAATTACAGAGGACTAATTTTGCTGGTGTGCCCAATGAGAGGCCTCACAAGTCCAAGGGTCCTCTTGGCATTTCTCTTTATATTGATCTCCAGTGTAATTCCCCCCAGTACTTACTATTTCCATAAAAGGGTACATTATGAAGTCCAAACTGTATGCACAAAGTTAAAAATAAAATCAAAGCACATTCCCAGATTTTCAGTGTTTCACAGAAATTATACATCCAGGTAATAAACCAGATCAAGATGGTTATTTCAGAATTTGACTGAGAAAAAAAAATAGGTTTTTCTACCATTTATTTATCAACCTCCTGACCCACAGAAATATTTGATTGCAGTAAAAAACTGGAAGTATTTGGCAAAATTATGCATGTGTTTGCACACAGCTCCTCTTGGAAGTACCTGAAATTTAATATTCAGGGAACACCAGTGGTCCTCATTAATAGAAAAAGTCTTCATACTAAACTGGAAAAGTGAAGTCCAAAAACAGCTACTGAGAGACTTCCTGAGTATTGAATCAGTAGTAATTAAATTTTTAAAAATTTCAAGTCCCAGGTGTATTTCTCACTGATCCCACACTGTGGAGAATCCATCCCATTCAATAAAAGGTGTGTTGTAGAGAGTAACTTAGGTCAGAGTAACTGGTTCAATTAACTTAGGTCAGACTTTTACACCACGTTAGTAACTGAAAAGACTGAAGAACAGAATGGGTAACAGCAGCCTGGAGAGTCAGACTGAGGCATGGCCCAAAACTTTCAAACTGAAGAATTTAAAAAAAATATTTAAAAAATGAAGAGCCCACTTTTTCTTCTCTGTGGAGCCCATTCTCTCTTCTTTGTAGCCTGGCACGTGAAGACAAACCACGTTCAGAACGCATCAAATTTAAGATGGTCCTTTATCCACCGCTCGCAGTGTCGATGGAAAAGGAGGTGTGAAAACAAAGTGTGTGACAGGGTGTTCCCACAGCTGGGCAGTTCTGACTGCACCTGAGGTGACAAGAGATGGCATGTCCCTTTCTCCTCTCCTCTCTCCTGCAGGCTCCTCTGTCCCTCCGTGCCCCGTGCAGGTCAGCGCAGGCGCGGGTCGGCGATGCCGTGCTGCGGGTCGCAGCTGAAGGAGATGGTGATGGCAAAGCGAGTGCCCCACTGCACCCTCTCCACCCTGTGCAGGTTCTCTGACCCTGAGGTGAAGAACGACACCCGGCCTGCAAAGACAAAGTGTTAACCTGTCAATGGAGCTTGCCACTGCAGCACGGACACACCACTCTTCAGCTAATTAAAGTTGAAAAGAGGGAATATTTATTACAGCGCTGACACATGCAGAATCCTTTTCTTTGTGCAAGGAGTCACAGGCTCTGGCTCTCTGTTTATCTGAAAAGGTTTCACATATTCATACACTACCCAAGATGCCTAATACATAATGATTATACAATTATAATTAGCTAAATATCTATTTTGACTGTGCAATTGTCTTCTCTGATTGGGCTGGTGGGCTTTGAAATGAGTCAGTGGGCTGATGAGGGCAGGAAGTAAGATGTAAACTCTCCACCCATGTCCAGCTGGCAGGACTTTTTGATCTCCTGGTCACAGTGCAAGCCTTCCCTCATAGTACAAAAGCTATTTGTATTTGTGGTTTGTGCTCTTTTACAATACTTCCCATATCCCCTGTCATTCCTAGCTTTGGTTCAGTTGTCCCCACCTGGTCCTTGCTAGCTGCATTTCTAACTTAACCTCTTAAATAATTAAACTCAGTCCCACCAGGGCCACACCAGTGACACAAATGAGTGAAGCATTCAGACATTTCCCAGGGATGTCACAGACATGATTTTGCTACCCCTGTGTCTCCTGGTTTGATTTTTGAACAAGGGGCATGGAGCAGATGATGTCCAGAGGTGCTTTCCAACCCCAGTTATTCTGATTACACATGAAACAGGCCATCCACATCAATATCAGCTTTGGCAATCACTTATATCTTGCTTATATATAGCTTGCTTGTTTTCCCACTGGACTCTAAGCCCCTTCATGCTCCCATCCTTCACATGGTATTTCCCCTTCTGCTTTCTTGGCAGCACCCTCTGGCTCTTCTAGTTTAATTCACTGCCAAATTTCCTTGTAAACTCCTTGGGTCATGAGAACTTCAAGGAGAAAAAGCAAATGATGTGTTAGATTGTCTGGACCATCACTCAGTCAAGTAAGGGAATGGTAACTGTGCCAGGGAATGGAAACTGGACAGCAGGGAAGGGATGCAAAGCAGGGCTGGGGGAATGGGAAGGGCCTCACCACCATCCACTGCCCATGGCTGGGGGCACTGGGAAGACTGAGCTGCTGCTCAGAGGGGAAGGAAGCAACTCCTCTGTCTGGTTAAAGGGAAGCAGGAACAGTTTATCTGGCACCACAGATCTATTCAGCATCTTTCATCTCATGCACTGACAGCTTCCACTGTCTGCCTAACATTTATCAGCTCTAAATGTTCCTCAGGAAAGAAGGAAAGACTGCATCTCATCTGCTGAATGGCAGCCAGACAGAAGCACTGCCAGGGAGAATGCACAACAGTTGTCTTCTCATCCTCGTCATCTGTTTGGGATTAATCACCAATTCATTCTCATGTAGAGTGTCCAAGAAAACCCATCATGTCACTAGGCAAATAAACTGAGAATAATGTTTTCTGCAAGCACACAATAAAGCTTATTTAACTAATTCAATTACTTATTTACAAGCATTGAATTGGGACAATTTAAGTGCTTTAAGCAAATCCCACAGAAGGAACCTGGACTGACAACGTCTGCAAGTGCCCTGATCTGGGGTGAAGAGAGCACCCCAGAAGAGAGGGCAAAAACTTCTCTGAACCATTCTGCTACATTTATGTCAAGCACAGAAGAATAAAAAACCCTATGGCCTAAAAATAAAACCCAAACAAAAAGACTACCTGCAATGGGTATCAAATCCTAGTTACAAACTTGTCCCATATTTAGTTACCAGACAGAAATTTCTTGCTGTTATAAATAAAATCACTGGTTCACATAGTGAGTCTCCCACAGCCAGTTTGTAATTTGTAGTATTAACAATCCTCTCAAAAACGTAGTTGCTTCTACTTTAAATTCAGAAGGGCCTGGAAATCTTCCAGACTACAGTTTTTAAAGAAAATTAATGAATTTACTTATTTCCTGCTAAAAGTACATGAACATTTTTAGATATCAACTGCTAGATTTTTAGAAACCCTACCCTGCTTCTCTCCTACCAGCACAGTTGGTTGCTCAAAATCACAGCAGTTTCCACTCTGTCTGAAGGTGTGACAACCCTGGGGAGTATTTAGAAGTGAAAACTGCATATTTGCTATCTCCAAATCAATTATGAGTCTCCCCAAGGCCTTTTGGCTCCATCTCTTCTCCCTAGAGCTCTGCCCTTCAGGGCTGAGCCTGACCCAGCCAGTGCTGCCAGATCTGCTCTGCTCTCCCTGTCACAGCAGCTGCACCAGGGCTCACAATTTGATTCCTACAAAAAGTTCTCAGTGAGAACAAAGTGTTGCAACTTAAACCACATTAAACAACCCCAGGATCATCTATCTGACTTTTCCTGAGCTGGCCAAACATGGCATGTCCAGTAGAGCTGTGGTAAAATCACTTGGATCTGGTTATCTTAGAATTGCATCTGGAAACAAAACAGTTTAATGTGTTCCCTTTCAAAATACTGGCAGCAGCATTTTGCAAAAAGATGAAGCTTTCAGTTTAGGGTTTACTTCCAATCAAAAAAGACAAATAATCAAACACACAATTCTTGATAGCAAACCCAGAATGCAGGTAATCTCAGAGTTTATCTAAACCAGCATCACTGCAGGTGAGTGGATCACTATGATCCAGAACTCAAAAAACACACATCCCAATTTGCAGGCAGTAATAGTCTGAAGTCAGTTCTGCTTGGGGTAACAACTCTCAGCAGACAATTACTGAGGCTCTTTAAATGAGTAAATTTTCATCTTTTCTGTCCTGGGAAAAAAAGACAGAACACAGCAGGAATATAAAGTTGTCCTTTGTTTTTTTCCCTGCAGCAGTGTGACTGATCTTGCATTATGAAAGGTAACACTGCTGGAAGCTCAGCACTCACCTGCCAGACAGATAAGTTGAGGCTGAGCTCCTCTCTAGGCAGCCCCAGCGTAATTCTAGTTTCAAATTTTGAACATATTAGAAAAATCTTAAACCAGCCTTAAAGGATTTTTATTTCTTTATAACTGACAGCCATCAGAAGGCTCATCCCTGTCATAACTCCTGGAAGCAGGGATGGATTTATACCCAATTAATCACAGTTCATCATGCTCCAGCAGGTCTGCAGAGCTGTGCCAATCAGTCACCTTCACACCCACCTCAGCCAGTACAGGGTATTAAGCCCCACCTTGAGCAGCAGAGGAATTTCAGGCCAGTCTAAAATAAATTGCTTTAATGTGGATTTGCTGCAGTGGCAGTTAGCCCTGCTCTTGCTGCACAGTGACCTGCTAAGCTGTCAGGACTGGCCACCTCTTCTGAGCCCTACAGCTTTCAAGGAAGTCCCTGACTGTGGCTTAACACCAGCTGTAACAAACTGTGGCTGTATTTTAACCCGTTTTAACCTTTACTTCTGATGTCATCGGTCTGAACACAGAATGCCACGCTACCCCACGTTATTGCTGCTGACACAAACCACAGTCCCACACCCCCTGCCAGCCCAGAAAGTCAATGAATGGCACAGCCTGGGCTCCTACCTGCTCGGGGCTCCACTGTCTTGTTGGAATCTGCATCCATGAACACAAACCTTCCACCCCCGAAGTCCTTGGAGTAGTCAGAGAGATACAGCAGAGAAGTGTAGTCAAAAGAGCCATAAGTCACCTGTGGGGGAAGCCAAAATTACCAAAAATTACCAAGTTCTTGATCTTATCTCTGCAGAGCACAGCTGATCGAGCAGATGGAGAGGGTGGGTTTTTCTAATTTTCAGTTTTTCATGTATTTAATAAAAGAGTCTTTGAAAACCAAGAACACAATTTTCTAGGCATTATCTATGTTTATTAGTCTATTCTCTTGTGTTTACACACACACTACAAGACTAGCAAGTCATGTTTATTATTTCTATTGTTACAGTTTCCACAATTAGAGAAGTGCTCCTGTTGATTTCTACCATCCAAGAGCAAAAAACAACAGAAGTGCACTGTATCAAAAAGACAGGATTTATACTATTCCAAGATAAAATTTCACCAGGAGGTTAATAAGCACAAGAACAGCCCTTGATTAATGATTTCCACCCATTACCTAATCTTGGGTATAAGGTTTCTGGATACCTCACTTCTATTCTTTCACCAGCTACCACACAGGAGATTCATGGTAACAGTAAATCAGAACTTCCAAGTAAATACACATTTGTTGGAGGAGCTTCTACTCTTTTCCATACAGGTTTTGTTTAAAACCCTTCAAACCGAACTTTGGAAGTCTCTGCTTCTTCTCAGCCTACAGACCAAACACCCCACTTTTAAGTATAGCAAGGTGATTTTTTCCTGCCTTTTAAAGCAGTATTTTAGGTTGATACATATGCTGAAGCTGGAGAAAAATACTACATACTAATACTCAGAATGAAGCTATCTAAATATTTAACATTGAGTTTAGCTGATTCTGGAGATATTTCCTTTCATATCTACATGTCACCAGCAATTAAAAAATACTTAAAATCAATGTCTGTGTTCTCCAATTTCTTTGTGTATTTCAACTCAAAAATTCAGCATTAAACTGTCAAACAGTGAAATGTGCAGCACAGTAGTACTGTATAAATACACAGAATTTGCAGTGTTTTGACTGACCTGGTGACTGTTAGAGGTAGGTGCTACTTCCAAACTTAGAAGTTTTCTAAATATTTTCAGTCATGTTTCAAGTTATACTCATTAGTGCCAGTTAAATTTTGGCTCAGGAGCAGTTGCACACATTTTTCTGTAAGGGCAGGACCAGAGAGAACATAACAGCAGATGGAATAAGAAGACATTTCCATTCATACTCCTGTTATTATTTTGACCATAAGGGCTCAAAGGAAAAAAGCCAAATCACAAAAATGAGAGAAATATTACAGTGATCCCCTTCTCCTCATATTCTCCCAAACTCTAGTAGCAATACAAGGAAATAAATGGGAATTACTGAGCAAGTGCTAGTGCAGCACCTCAAACCAGCCGCTCTACAGCCCTTCTCATGCAAATCAGCTTTGCAAAGCTATTTTCCACTTCACTGACTTGCTGATAAAAACTTCCAATCGATTTAAGGAAGTCTCCAGCCAGTGGAGAAGTCCATTCAACTCATAGTTGCAAGTTTAATGTATTAGAATTGTTTTTATCAACTCCTCAGTGGAGCAGCAATCTTTGCTCCTCAGTGAACTCTCCCTCCTGTCCAAGGTGGCTTTACCAATTCTAAACTTCTAAGAGCTGATCCTCAGCCATTTTAGCCTAACCAAACACCCCTGATTTCTAGAGAATGAAGTGTGCAAGGGAAAATGGCTTTTTCTCTTCCTGTCCTTATTCATTACTCACTCTCAGAAGCAGCCAGGCCTGAAAAATGCAACACTATGGAAAGTAGGCACTAAATTATACTCAGTTATTTAAAATGCTAGAAGTCCCCCCATGTACATCAAATGTATTTGTTACCCTGGTAATGATTTCCAGTACCAGAGAGATTAATAATTGAACCCAAAGATCAAACTACATGAGAAAAGCTGTCATTAAAAGCCACACAGCTGCAAATCAAATTTCTACAGCTCCTTGTAAACAACTCCAGAGAAAAAAATGCAGATACTTCCATTCAGCCTGCTATGTCATATGGTTAGTGTGCTCTTTATGAACACTCCTTATCCAAAAAGTCAAACACAGATAATATTTACTGGTAGATGCTCATAATGATGTTTATATGACACTTCTTTAAAGGCTATTATTATAAATAGAACTAACTGCCAGAATTAGCCAGCCCCATTTTGCAGTGGGTTTTTTTGAGGGACAAATTTCTATGCAGCTAAACAGCTGTAGGACCATGCAAGAGATCTGCAATTCCTGAGGATATTTAGGACAGCATCCTCTGCTTCCCAGAGCAGAAGAAAATTCACTTTGCAATCAGCATTGGTCTAGCATGATTTTCCTGTAAGGCTTCACCTAATTCTGTGTAGATAACCACCAGAATAGCCTTGATAGCTCCTTCCAGTGAGCTATTTATTGGCAGTGTCTATTTAGCAGACAATGCAACAGCAAAGAGCACATCTCTGAATTGGAAGGGGCTGCAGATGAACTGAGGTGATGGCTTTGAGCAGAAGGGAGAATGAACCTCCTCCATTTTCAGAGATGATGCTGTCCCAGGGCAGAAATGGGATCTTTGGATGTGTTTTATTAAATGTAGAGGAAGAAAAGAAGAGTGAAAAGTCAGCTAGAAGAGACAGCAGCTGCTGTCAGAGAGTCAGCAGTCAGACAGGGCTGCAGGTGCAGGGAAGGGCTGGGGAGATGGAGAGCACATTGCAGGTGAGGAGACTTCCAGGTTTGGCTTGTTCAGCTCAGAGAAATAAAGGCTGAAATGGGATATGATTCCTACCTATAAATACATGGGGGTGGGAGGATGTAGAACCGGGAGGAGGAACAAAAATAGCTATAAACTGATCATGGACACATTTAGGCTAAAAAAACCCTCAACCAGTATTGGGAAAATGTGCACTGAAGTGCTGGACTGGCTCTCGTAGAAGAAATTCAAGGAAAACAAACCCCAAACCATCTTATGGCAGAGCCTGACAGTTCTGTGAAGGATGAGAGAGGATCTGTGCCCAGGCAGGGAACTGCACAGATCTGCAAGTCCCACAGTGCTTCTACCAGAGAATGTTGTAAGACTGCAGGGCTGCCAGTGTGAAGGGTGCAACAGCAACCCCATTATAAATCAGGTATTTGACATTTGGAAGCCTCACTTCCAAACAAATTCCATCCAAGATGAAACTCCACATCTTAAAACAACACTTACTTCATTTGACTTAGATGCTCATAAATTCAACAAGATTAAATGAGTCATTGGGGTGATTTCAGGGTCTCCATTCCTATGTAACTACAAACCGAGGAAATTTTAGGGGGAAAAAAACAAAGCCTCTGATAGACACAATAAATCTGTGCTACTCCATTATGCTGTTAAAAGTCTTCAGGGAGATTCAGACTGAGAAATGTAATTGCAGTAGACTCAGCAACATCAGGAAAAAGGCAAGAGGGGTTCTGATATGTTCCAAGAAGCCACACCCTTTTAACAACAATGTCACTCTGAAACAGAAAATATAGTGAACTCTTTTTGCTAAGGCTTCATTTTACCTTTCCTCTGGCAAGGAAAAAATCATGATGTCTTCTAGGAATAACCTTCACCGTTAAATTATGCAGAAATACCTAAAGTGACTTGTTCTGTTCCAAGGGGAAAGCATAAATAATGACTCAACGCAAAAGCATCCAACAAACTGGCAAGATTTATTGATCCTTCTTCAACTTCCCAATATTCACACTTGCTTTGGAGGCCACATAAGAAATCTACTGCTCTTTTCTGGGAAGAACTTTTTACCTCAGATCAAGAGAAATGTTTGGGTTTTTTTTTCCCTTGCTTTCAACTGCAGTCTGGAAGTGGGAAAGTTTGCTGGAGGAAGTGAATTACAAGCCAGGCTGACTGCACTGGGAAGCTGCACAACTTCATCCTATTTAGTCTCTCTCAGACTATTTATGATTATAAACAAGGGGTTTGGTAATGCCCCAGCTGGATAATTCTCTTCACAGACTCAGAATTATTTAGGTTGGGTAAAAGATCTCCAAGATCACTGACTCCAACCACTGTTATAAATCAGACAACCCAATTATTCAGTACAGTACACCACTAAGGTCTAGATTATGCATTCCAAGTCTAAGACAGCACTTCTGCTTGCTTTGGTTTTTTTGAAGCTGGAGATGGGTTAGAAAAAGCCCAGGAAAATCAATTGATGTATCTGCTCCCTGAACAGACAGCCTGCAATATAAATAAAACATGGACAAAAGAGAAGGATAAAAACAGGAAAACATTCAGCCTGCTGTCCATCATGTTCAGGCATTCTCAGGACGACAGGACAGAAAAGCAGCTTCCACAAATTCTCTTCATGTAAACCTATTTGCATGTAAATGACAAAATAACTTGTACATTATAGGAGATATTTACGTGGAAACACTTAATTGAGAGGTTATCCAACTACCTTATTCATTTCCCAATGCAAAACACATGCAGAAAGGAATAAAGAGAATACTGGCAAGCAAGGCTTGTGCAGACACAAATCTCATTATAGTAATAAATCAGAGTGAAATTCTAAAATAGGCTCTTTTAGGGCTGAAATAAGAGAGTAGAGAAAATAGACATTAACTGTTGAAATATACTGCTTTTCTCACCCTTGTGCAGTCAAATCTGATTCTCTGAAACTGTGGAAAAACTCTAAGGAACCGATGAATTCACTGCACTTCACACAACCAAAATCACCAGTTTCCTTCTTCCCGAGGGTCTCTTGGAATTGAGCATAACATGATGGAATTTCTGTGACCCCACCAGCACAATTTGCTCCCTGCAGCCATTTCCAACACAAATCAAAACAATCTGGACCTCAAAAGCACCTCTGGTCCAGAGCCATTCCTATTCACTGGTTCCATCACAGCTTTTCAAACCAGAGGCATCCAAAACCTGGCAGATTCCACCTTACAGCACTTTCTGCTTCCAAACATAAGCTGTGTCATCACTACCACCACATCTTCTACATTTAGGCTGCTTCTGCCCACATGAACAAGGACACAGGAACTCAAACCAATGTTGTGACCAACAAAAGACACTTCCCTCAGACTGGCTTTTTCCAGGAAATACTTTAGGGCAAGGAATATTTCTGATTGATTTTTTCATGTCTCAGGTCACAGACTTCAAGGTACACTGCCCACTTACAGACTTGAGCCCTGAGGAATAACTTGGATTATTTTATTTGGTTCCATTTTGGGTAATCCATGACCCCAGAGTAACTAATTTATAAATCCTGAAGGCATGAAATGTGGGTATTGTGGATGGTTTTTTTACATGTTTGGAGGGGGTCTTTTTTGTGTTGTGAGGTTTTTTCCTTTAATTCTTCCATTATTTGTATTCTGCTGTTCTGCACAGAATGCTTGAACTCAGTGAAATTCAGAAATAAACTCAATACCAAATCATTTAAGTCCATTGAGAAATGCCAAGTATTAAGCTATAAGCCTAGAAATAAGACTGTGCAGTTAAAAGGATCAAAACACGAAATTATTGAAAGAAGGTACCAGGTACCACATCCCCACTGAAACACAAGAAGCTTCCATTCACAAATAGCTGAAACACAAATATTAAGCCTTTATGAAGAGCCTTAGATCAATAACAGTGACCAAATGACCACTGTGCAACAGCTCCTGCTAGATCTGGCTAAAAGAGCAATTCAGGTCATTTTAATCAATGTTTCTGACAAAAGAGATTCCTGAGTAGTCATTCTCACAGTTTACTAATTCTAGCAAAACTAAGTTAGAGAAAATAAAATTGAATGGGGTGTAATGGCCTATGCTTCTAAAATTCACTTATCTCCCATTAGGTTCATCCTCTGAAGCACCACTTTTCAAACCTGTTTGATGGATTGTTTAAATGCAAAATGATTTCAAGGTGATCTAATAATAATAACAGATGTTTGCATCCCATCTCAGCCTCCCCCTCACCTTGTCCACGTGTGGGTGCCAGTACTCATCGTGTGTTGTCTTGGCTCCTGTGCTGTTCATCCTGGAGAAGAAGGTGGGCTTGGTCAGGTACATGGCAGAAGAGCTGATACCAAACACCTGAGCAATCCTCTGCTGAATCCTCTGCCTCACATCCCTGCAAAGAACCACAGAGCTCAGTCAGTGACACCTCTTTCCTGCTGCTGCTGTGCTCTTCAGTCACTTACTGCTTCTTCCTCAGCTAAAAAAACATGGGGAACACAGAGCCAGATCTTAGTTTGCATTGAGGAGAGAGAGAGGAGAGAGAGAGAGAGAGAGAGAGGAGAGAGAGAGAAGAGAGAGAGGAGAGGAAAGAGAGAGGCCACAGTCTTGACATAACTAAATCTCCAGCAGTTGTCCTGCTCTGCAAGGAATCCTCCCTCTTCTTTCAACCTGATTGATTTTCCACTTTTAAAAGCTTTCTATTAAGGTTTGCTGTCTGGTGTTTCTAAGGCTCTGTTAAAGCTTCACTCCTCTTGCAGACTGATGTGTGATGGCTTTGGGCAGAATGTGTGTTTTACAAACCAAACAGGAAAGCCCTACTCAAGATGCCAAATACAGCACACAGCTGGTTTGAAAAGTAGAATAAGGTCACTTTTTAGGCTAGAAAAAAGTCTTCTATACAGTCTGTTTTCTGTGGCCAGGCCATTTCAACATTTATCAATATCATGACTGCAGGTTTTTCACTCCATTCCCTGCCCTGCTGTTCCAAACACAGCCAACTGGCAAAATACTTAAGGACAAAAGCATTGTCCTTCATGTGTAAACAAAGTGACAAGAGAAGCCAAATTTCCACTCAGAAGGTGCAATCAAGAAAGGAATGAATGAGCCCAAAACTGGGAGAGCCACATTGAGAGAGAAGAGAGAATGACCCAGAAGCAGCAGGAGCCTCACTTCCCTCATTGCTCCTGGCTCCTCAAAACTGCTGGGAGAGTTCTGGTGTACCATGGCTACAAAGAAAATGTTTCTTCATGCTGGAGAATATAAGCATTTGTTTTCAAGCACAGCAACTTTGTCTCATTGAGACTGCTGAGGTGTACCCTGGCTCTGAGCAGATGCAGTAACAGAGCTCTGCAGGGACAGCTTCAGTACCAAATTAATGCTGCCCCCACATCTCTCAGCAGCAGTCCTTGTCCATTTGCACTGAGTCACTGGAAAATATCAAAAGGCAGACCAGAACTCCCAGACCAGTAGATTCTGTAAAAACAGTCACTGTTTTGGAGTTAGGGTGATGAGGAAGAAAATTAAAAAAAAAAGCAAATCAAGTAGCTGGAAGTCCAAGGAACACACAACTTGAGAGAAAGGAAGTTCCCTAGCTTGCAAAGCTGCCAGCTTAATGTAGCAGCAGCAGCACAGAGAGCTAAAAGTGCCACTGAAGAGTTTCTGTGAGACACAGGCTCTGCCAGACCAACACAAAAAATGCAGTTAGGAGCCACTGCAAAGTGTGATTCAGTCATGGTGACAGGAACACACAAAGCTCAATCCACACAAGCCCCTGATTATCCCACTTGTCAGCACTGTCTCAGAGAGCTGACAAAGCAGAGGCCTCCTGCAGCCAGAGCTTTAACAGCAATCACACACAGAACAGACACAGGAGAGAGCAAACCCACAGCTCCTCCTCTGCTCCTCCTCTGCCTCTGCCTTCACAAGCTCTAAGGTTTTGGGAATAAATCTTTTACTGTGCTGTTTTCTGCTCAACTCACCCCTTCCACCAAGCATCCTGATTAAAGGTCTCCCTTCTGAATAAACATTTCATTTATTATGTGGAACAAGAGGGATTGCTCTAATGTGCTTGGCAGATGGTGGGTAAAGGATCAGCCTAGAAACCATAAGTGAGTCTGAAGCAACGTAATCCTGACAGAGACCCTTTAGAAATCAGCCCCCTGGCTCAGGATGCCATCTCAGAATTGTTATTCTTGCAATCAGTAATACTTAGACATGAATTACATTCAGTTATTTCCCTCAAGAGTGTAATTTTAAAGTGACCTTGGTAGGTAAGGGAAAGTAATGAAGATAAATGCTCCCAAAAATAGCATAAAATCATTCATTAAGGCCATAAAGTACTACAGTCCATGTTAAAGCACTGCCATTATTAGGAACAGAAGCATTTAACATTAGATTCATATCCAGTAGACTGAAACATCTCCTACACTGGCATGAAATCCCAATGGAATACTGACACTCCCTAGCAGCTATCTCATCTCACAGCATAAAGTTATAAAATTATTGAAAAATCAAATGCTTCTGTTCATGTGAAACAGAAATTATAAATTTCCTTTATGCACAGTTCAGTAACAATCAAGGAATCATCCAGTTTTTGCAATATTGGGATCAGAAGTAAAAACATTTTAAAGAAGTTCATCTGTAAAGACAATGACATCTAAAAACAGATGTTAAATAGAAATAAAAGTGATTGATATTTTAGGATTATATTAATTAATTACTATTTTAATAAAACTAATAAACCCATTTTGGCTACTTAACATTCCTTCCACCACTAGAGGGAGGTCAGATTCCTTCACAGAAGCAAGGAAAAAAAGACCAAAAAAAGTTAAAATGTTCAAATCAGGGACATTTTAAATTATGAGAAACCAACTGAAATGCTTAACCAGAGAACTATAATGTCTAGTCAACAAAGAATGCTTGTTCCTAAACTGGCCACACACCTTCCCAGCCACATGGAACTCTTAGGTTTGTTGTGTTTGTTAAGTGCATGAGCAGGGCTGCAGCAAAGCTGAGAGCATCAGATGCCAGAGCTGGTGCATTACAGAGCTGTTTCACCCTCTGGCTGCTCCTCCAGCCAGAACATGACTCATCTCAAGTCCTTCCACTTCCTGCTTTACCATTTTCAATGTTTTGCTACACTCTGCCTCAAAAACCCCCAAGCTCCTGATGTAATCATAGCCCAGAATTGTGTCTATCATCTCACACAAGCCCTTGGACAATGTGTGAAAGAGGAGGCAATGAGGAAGGATTTTCCATCCCAGCTCCCATGTTCCAGCAGATCCCCACAGAGCTCAGAGGAGCAGCTCTTCTTGCTGAGAGGGAGGGAAATGTGTGGTGCTGCCATCACCCTAAATACATTCACACCATAAAACTGTCCTGATGTGGCTGATGCAGCTCAAAGCAGCTGATGTTGTTTATCAGTCACCAAAAAGTCGTTTTACTTCTCTTCCTCAAGCTGTCTTAGTTCTCAGATATTACTATTTTGGGCTGCAAAATCCAGTGTGTGAATGCAAAGGGCAATCCCCTCCCAGCCTGCATTCTACCAAAAAGTCAAAATCATAAAAAGTTCTGGCTTGTGGTTCCTTCAGCACTTATTGAAAATCTTTACCTGTATAAGGCAAAATCCTCTTCTGTGAAGATGTCTTGAATTTTATCCCCAAAGTACCTGAAAAATTAAACAACAGTCTAAAAGAGGAGTTGCTGAATCAGAGTGAGCAACAAGAAGACACCTCACCCCCACTCATGCTTTACTCACAATCAAAAAGTGAGAACACAACACAAAAAAAAATCTTACAAATGCTTTTGAGCACAATGTCCAAAAGCAATGATAACAGATCAAATGTTAAAAGGATTGAAATGCTGCAACTGGTAATGGCATTCCTCAGGCATTAAAAAAATCCCCTCCCACATAATGAAATAAGCACATGTTTTTAAGGGTTCAGGCTATTTGATTTCTCCCACTGCTGAAAAACTAAACTATAACTGTGAAAGAATACTATGATTAACTCTGATTAACTGTGAAAGAATACTATGAATACTATGCAGGAACATAAAAATGAAGATAATGGCAGCTTTCAAAATGCCCAGTTCAACTAAAGATCCATTTTCATGCCAGGAAAGCTCTTTAAGTGGTCATGGAAACTGTGGTGAATCCAGCCAACTTCCATAATTTCTCATCATTAATCCCAGCCCAGGGGCTCGAGACACTGGAAAAGGCAGTGGGCAGGGAAGGGGGGGGATGACAGGAGGCAGGAAGCCACAGCCTCATTTTACCTGTACAGATTAACAAAATGCTTCCCCAGGGAAAGAGCTCCAGAGTGCAAGTCCAAAATTGATGCCTGGAAAAGGAAACAAATAAGGAAAAATGAGCACGGAAAGGTTTTAGCATTATTTAACTATGACCTTTAATAACTGTCCCAAGCTGCCTCTCACTTTCCACAGCCTCCCAAGTAAAAGTAGCTTCCAGCCTTTGGGTTCACAATGTAACATTTATTTAACTACAAACCTCCCTCAGATCCCTGCAGAGATGCACAGACTATTAAGGTACTATGAAAAAAAAGCACAGGACTGCTATTTCTGAGATTCAGATCTGCCAGAGTCTCCCCCCATGGGCTCAAGTTAAATCATTCTGCTCCAGGATCCCTTCTTGAAGACATTTCCCTTCCACACACATTTTCCAGTATTTGTATGCTCAACTAGCAGCACTAATATTTATCTTGCCCTGCATTTGTTATTAAAATTTCTCCTTCATCATGACATCCTGTATACTTCTCATATTTAATACAGACATTAAAATGTCTGTTTAGAAGTACAATTAGAATTCCAAGGCTTACTAGGGCCAAACTTTCTTCTCCTCAATTTCTAAGCTGCTGTAAAAGAAAACTATGTAGTGAAAAGTTTTTTGACAGAGGAAAATTCAATCTATTTCTTCATCCTATTCAAGCCAAACTCTTCTGCTGAGCTCCCAACAAGCTGAGAGATTAGTATTCAGATTTGCCAGAAAAGAGAGCTAGTTCTCAGGATTCTACAGTGTTTCTCTAAATTGAATAAAGTACACTTTTGTATGTCCCTTGCTGTCCACAAAACATGTTTGTTCTGCATAAGTTCAAAAGTTTTAGTTACAAAAATATAACTATCTAATAGAAGTCTTTTTATCTTTTACACTGGAAATATCAAAGAGCAACAGTTAATTAACCTGACTGGCACTGAAGTAATGACATCTCTGATGGACAATATCTGGGCACTCATCTTGGAATCTGGCATTGCTTTGATGCACCAAAGACCATTCACTTTATTCTAACAAAATCCCAGCAGTAATACACTGGTGACAGGGGAACACACTCACCACAGTCCCTTAGAAAATCTCTGCAGCCTCTGCCCATAGCAGAACCCCTTGTTTGGCATCACACAGTTTGTTTGCCTCTCCCAGAGACTAAACAATTTAATTTTCCCCTGCAAAGGGAGGTCTGGGTGCCTGCTCCTGGCAATTCTGCTGGAAGGCAGGACACAGACTGCAGCTCACTGGCTCACCAAGGGATTTCTTCCTGGGGCTTTGAAATAAATACAAATACATGTGACAGTAAATGAGCTGTCCCACTTACACCAGAGGGTTGCCATGATGGCAGCACCTACAAGACCTGAGTGAATTAGTCAGGACAGAAGTGCTCACACAAGCAGGGGTGAGGTGCAAAAAAGTATCAAGGAGGGAAGAATTACAAAACCATAGAAGGTTGAAAAGGCTAATATCATTATCCATACGAAGAAGAAAAAAGCTGAGGCAAACATCAAGACAACTAATTCAATTCCCATTCTGTGAATAAGGAACAGAGTATAAAACTACTTTAGAGACAAATGTGCAAGGGAAAACAGCTTGCTGGTGGAGAAAATATTCCTGTTTGGATTCTGCTACAAGTTAGACCAGAAGATTACCATGGCCTCTCTAGCTTCACTCTGTGTGTGTCTGCATAAATAAATATAAACCCAGGAAAAGTTACAAAGGAAGATAAGAAAGCTCAGCTTGACAACTGGGGTGTGACCCCAGGGAGGCTTCAATAATTCAGATGTTTGTCAAGACTTTCTCAACATAAAAAGATGGAATGGGAAACAAGTTTTGGTGCTATGCTCCAGTACTCCAGGGAAGGGCAGCAAACAAAGGGAGGAGAGAATTGACAAAGTCACAAACTGCAAGTTTAGATCTTTAAATCAATAAATTATATCTAGCCACACAGACAGAAATCCACTTCTGAGAATTTAAAATATAACAACTGTGACAGGCAAAAGAAAAAAAAAGAACCCAGACATGTTGCTTACAAAGGGGTTAAGAGGAAACCCCAGGCAATGAAAATGCAGTCTGAATCCCAATAGAAACCTGTACAAGTTTTATTTCAAATAGCAAAGAGAACAAAGTGGCTAAAGTAAGAATTAAAAATAATTAAACAGCAACAGTAATTTTGAGGTATTTTAAAGGAAAAATTAGTCTTACAGCAGACATAATTGGACAGAATTATCCAAACACTCTAAAGCCAAAGAGCTTAAAAGCAACAAGCCAAACCTACTCCAAGTGCCTGGAAGCTTGGGAGCACACTGACATAGCTGGATGGAGTAAGGCTTGAAATATTCTTTATGCTCTGGGGGTAAGAGACTGGAAAAGATGAAAGGCTCAAACAAAGACAGTTTCATCTAAAATCCATCAGCACACATCCAGCAGGATCCAATGGCACCTGAGAGAGCCAGGATAGCACTGCCAGGAAAAGATCTGCACCATGACACCGGGAGCACGAGCTGGCACGTGGGGAAAGGAAGAGGAAAAAGGCACGACAGGTATAAAAGAAACTGGGTAAGGGGAGTGTATTTAAAGGCTTCTCCTGAATATCATTGTTCCCTTTGAGGGTGGGCAGGCCCTGGCACAGAGCAGCTGTGGCTGCCCCTGGATCCCTGGCAGTGTCCAAGGCCAGGCTGGACAGGGCTTGGAGCAGCCTGGGACAGTGGGAGGTGTCCCTGCCATGGCAGGGGTGGCACTGGATGTGCTTCAAGGTCCCTCCCAACACAAACCGTTCTATGACTCTTACAATTTCCCAGAAATACTGGTCAGCTCTTGTTTCTAACATCTTTCAGTTTTTATCCATTCTTTTGGTTAAGTGCTCAATACAACATTACACTTTCTTCCTGAACCTTTCCCTAAGGATTAAGAACTTCCTCCCATTTACAGATGATGAGACATGTGAGAAGGCTTGGCTCAGAGCCCAGACCTCTCCACAGACATCAGATTTTTAATAGATTTATTTTATTGCAATGAGAGAGAATCATCTTCCCCTCCCTCTCATTTACCTCCCCTAAAAACAAAAAAAAAAAGGGCAAAATGAAGCTTCCAAAACAACAGAGATGATGGATTTGTATTTGTCTGTTATTCTGGCTTGCTGTCTGACTAAGCCAGCTCAGCACCCCTGCCCAGCTCTGGGCTTTGGGCAGCAAGTTTAGCTCCCCTCTCATCTCTTCCCAGCTTTCTCTGCCTCAGTTTCCCCAGTTCCTGACCCCCTGCTGGACAACAGCTTTCTGTGGATCTCCAGATCCAAGCTCTGTGTGTTCTACCTTGCCATTCTAACCCTGCTTTGTGGGAGTTTAATGAAAAATCCCACGTAGGTCCCAAAAGCAGAGGAGAGGTGACAGCCCCAGGAGCCACACTGGGGGTCCCAACAGGCAGAGCAACCCAGGGAAAGAGGCAAATTATGCAACCACAGAACTGAAAAAAAAATCCAGGGCATCCTAACAGAACTGATCACAGAATGTTAAATCTTTTAAACACATTGTTTGACATGGGCAGCACTGCTTCATTTTCGCAGTTTTAATTTTTGCAGATCTTTCTCAGCAATCACAAGGACAATAATGACTTATTTCTTTCCACTGAAACCCTTCTTCTTTTTTTGCTAATATATGCCCTAATTCAGCAGAGGCCTAAAGAAGTGGATGTGTTTACAAATATTCAAGAACAGTTCCAGTTCACACACAAAAACATTCTGAGAACAAAGATGGGGGAAAGAAATGAAAATAAATATGCTTGTTGGAGAGAAGTGGGATTCTTTCAATTTAAAGAATATTATTCCAAGGGCTACTTAAGAGATTACATGGGGATTTTTGTCACTACACAAAGCCAATCTTTACAGGATGCTGTGAACCACTGTAATGTACTTTCAGAAGACAAACTTTAGCAGTTCTGCTATAGCAATTCTTTCCAGATGAAGACAAAATCAGTTCAAGAGAGGTGCATAAAATAATTAAATACAAGGAAATGGCAACTGTATTGCAGAAGTCAGGATCCTGTTACACTGCTAGCAGAAGCCTTATTGGGAAATAACTTTCCACATCATTTTTTTTCCAAGTCTGAACGCAATGAAAAAATCTCCCTCTCCTCACCTCAGCCCCAAAAAATGCATTTATAATCTTGCCTCGGCAGTAAAAGAATGTAGAAAATAACAGGACACTGCTCACCCCTCCATCAGATCCTCCCAAGGACAGTCCCCTCTCTGCTATTCTGCAGGCAAAACAATAATCTCAGATGAGAACTTCAGTCTGATTACTTTGTCCTTTAATGTCCTTATTTACAACAAGTAACTCTTCAGAGAGTGGGATTTGATGTATCAGGTGTAACCCAACTGAGTTAACAGCAGCTGCCATTTATTGGAAACTGAACCTTCCAGCCTGTCATGAAAATAAAGTACTTGTGATGCAGAACATTTCTGAGCTTGCAGCTCCCTTCCACAAATCCCAAAAATACCCTAAAAACAGTCCCTTCACAGAGGACTACTGCTCATCTGCTGGTGATGACCCAGACAGAGACACAGCTGCAATAAGACTTACATTGTTTTGTTCTGCTTATAAAGGCCAAATGGAAGCCAAGTGAAAATCCTTTAAAAGTTATTTAATTCATTTTCCTTTCTTTCTGTGAAGTGCTCATGCCCCTCAGAACCAGGCAGATTCTGTGTGAAAGAACTGCCCCCACTACAGTCAAAATGGAAAATGGCTTTAGTAACAAAAATTTCATGCTTTAATCAGTCTAACCCATCCTGCTCACCCATCCTACCTCTCAGATTGGCACAATGTCATTAAAGTCAGTGCCTTTAAAAGTTAGAGCTAAAAGAAAAATTACCTACGAATTCTTTCAGCTTCTTCCCTTGTGATTACAGCATCTGTCACACCTCTTCCACACTTCCTAGGAGTGCAACCTGCAACACAAAGAGGAGGAAAAGAACCCATTGAAACCACTTCAACCACCTGAAGAGCAGGTTTTTAAATGAGACTCTGCAAAAAAGTCTCTCTTGAAGTCACTCTTGAAGCACACAGTTTGGATATATAAGATCAAAAGAGTCTCCTAAAATTCACTGCTAAGAAATCTAACATTAAATTTTAAAAGCTCCTGGGAATAACAAGTCAGCAGCAAGAGTTCCAGGTGAAGAATATATGAAAGTTCTTTTAAGTCTGGTTGACAACAATCTTCAGGCAAGAAGAAGAAATAAAATCAGTTCTGAGCCACCAGAGACCTTACATCTGGCACTTTTCTGAGGAAGATCCATTTACAGATGTAAAGCCCCAGGAGAGATGGGCTGTGTTTTCTGACACCTGCCAACACACTTAGTGCTCCTGAACTCAGTGTCACTTCAAGAATTATTTATTCACCAGAACACAAAATTCCTGGAAAGAAATCAATCAATTCACCCATGGAGGACAAAAGCATCACTGTGCTCTGATCAAAAGCAACTCATAACAATGACCAGGCTGACAGGAGAAGTTTTGCCAGGAATTTTGTAGGAATTTCCATTTCCTATTACTGGATATACCCCAGCTATGTCTCAGGTGGGCTGCAAGGGAAAGCTGATGTTCAAGTACAGAAGAGCTAGGAAGGAGTAAACTCAAAGGAGAAATTCAATACTCCAGGACTAACCTGACTACTGAGAGCTTCCTTTCTACAACATTCTGCAACGATTTCTGATTTCAGATGAGATTTGTTCCTTTTCCAGCTGCAAATATCAGCACAGCTCTTACCCTTTTGGAAAGGCCAGTGCTGGAGAGTCCAGGCTTGACTAAACTCCAGGGTTACCTCAGACAATTGTTACATGTCTGGGGTCTCTGACAGAGAACTGGAAGCAGGAGGTGTTCTGAAAGGAACAGCATAAGCTTTCCCAAATGGACAAAAAAACTCCAACAAACAGAAGAATGTAGTCCAGCATAAAGTCAGTCAGGTACCAACAGTACAGCACAAACACTGGGTGAATGCTAAGGAAAAATCAGAACTGTCTGTTTGAAAACCATTTCAGCAGTAAGAAAAGTCTCTGAGACCATGGCAATTGTGAGCAAGGAAGAGTCAAAGGCATACCTGGGGAATCTCAGGAGAGATTCAGATTAGTACTGCAAGTACCTGGTAGCTTGCACAAATTTGTGCCCAGCAGACACAAAACCATCCCTTTACCTGATAAGGCACCATCAGCTTTGGCTACCAGGTAGATGAAGGTAAAGGAGGAACATACCAAAACATGTAAAACACAAGTACTGCCACTGGCCCCTGCTTCCATTCAGCACAAAAACCAGAATGTAAAACAAAGGATGAAGTGCCCAAACTGCAGCTGTGTCTCCTACTTAGTGGTATTTAGCCAAGAACCACTCACCACTGAGACAGAGAGAATTGACAGGAGAAAAAAGCTTTGTTAGGATTTTCCCCTGAGGCACAGGATCATAGAATAGTTTGGTTGGAAAGGACTTTGGAGATTGTCTCATTCTATCCTGCCCTGTCAGGAACAATCCCTCTGCAAGCCAGACAAGAGCAGGCAAAGATTTACAGCTGCCATGCCCACAGCAGTCTGTGTTAGACCTTTCCAGGCATCTCTGCTTTCCACATCCCCTGGCCCTGTCTCTGGAAAAGCACTTTGACTCTGTCTCCTGGGCAGTGACCGTGGATGCTTTGTGCACTGACACAAAATGTCAACACACAGCAGAAATAAGATTTCACTCAGTGGCCACAGTAGGTTTAAGTAGTTAACTGTGTCTCAGGAGAGCAGAAATAGCCAAGATCTGCCCACAGAGTTAGAATGCAGGTGAGACTGTGCTCACATAAAACCCTACCTTCTGCAAATATAATAAGTTAAGTGCTTGGCCTCTGAAAAATAGCAATTTTTATTTGGTATTAAGCATGTTTACATGCAGGCAGTGCTAAGTAAATAAATCCAGCTCTGACACCAGCTACCAAATCACTTGAAGCAAACTGGAAGCTCAGTTGCATCAAGTTCAGTTGGAAGCAGGGACAGGTGCATTAATAAAAAGCTCATTTTAGCTGTGGAAACTTCACAGCTGAGCATCAGACATGAGTGGTGACAGGAATGTGCCTCCTCCTGACACACAGCTCACAGCTGTGGGTGCCAAACCAGGCTAAAGACTGAGAATGAAGAGCTATTGAGTGACAGAAACCTATTTCCCAAGTGCCTAAAGCTGCAGAGCCGATCCATAATCCACATTTTCTGCCAGGCTCGGCTGTGGGGAGCAGGACATACCAAAAACTCCTCCACAGCTCATCACCACCCTAGCGTGGGGAAAAGCCCAGGCAGAGCTCACAGCCCGGCTTTAATTAACCAATTAACAGCTGGATCCTCGGAAAGCACGGTCACAACATCTGCTAAAAACCCAAATCAATCACGGAACTTAAACAGCTCAAGCACCAAGCAAACACCTAATTAGAAAGGCGAGGCAATCGTCCCCACACAAAGCCAGAGGTGAGAACTCACCCTGCAGTCAGCGCTGGCTGCTGCTCCCCCAGAAATAAAGAACACGTTCATTCCTATTCCTGTGACTAAATTCCTGATTCCTAAAACTATGTGACCTCAGAATACACATAAATTTTTATGTTACATGTCTTTTTAACCAACAGCACCAGGACCAGCCACCTGAAGAACACGGGGCTGCAATTTGTCAAACTTTCCATCAGAACTGGCACAGAAGGAAGTTAAAAGTTGCAGAATCACAGAAGAGCCCAGGTGGGAAGGACCTCCAAAGATCATCTGCTTCAGCTTTTTGTGGTCCAGAGAGCCTGGATGAGATTATCTAGCACAGTGCTCAGTCACACCCTGGAAACCCTCAGTCACAGGGTCTGCACAGCATCCCTGGGGAGGCTGTTCCAGTGACTGAGTGTTCTCTCTGGAAATTTTTTTTTGTATCAAGAAGAAACCTTGCCTGATGCAACCTGCAGCCACTGTGCCTTGTCTTCTCCATGCAGCTCCTTGCAAAGGCAGTGCTTCTGTCCTCTGTAACTTCCCTTTAAGTACTGGAATACTGGGATGTGTTCTCCCTGCGCCTTCCCCAGGGAAAGGAGACCCAGCTCCCTGAGGTTTTCCTTATTGGACAGGTTGTCCAGCCCTTTGATCATCTTTGTTCTTCCTCAGCTCATGGCAGTTTCTTCCAGCCTCCAGCTTTGCGCCAGCGTTTTTTCAGCCACATCATGAAGCAGATACAACCACCAATTTAGCTAAAACTAACTCAGAGCTAAAACTAACTAAGTTTGTTGGGTTTTTTTTAGATTCAACAGCTTATCAGTCAACACAGAGCCAGACATACTGAGAAAAACCCAGAGCAGAGCTGCTCTCTGGCAGTGTACCAACTAAAAATGTTCATCACAACACACTTTGCAAATCTGAAAGAGAACATCAGCACTGCTCATCCATGGAAGCTGCAAGCCAGACTCTCCCTGCTCTTCGTCAGAGAAGATTAAAATCTTCCATGTCTCTTGAAAAACCAACCTCAACACTTCAAAGAAATAAGCGCCAGGGGGAACAGATACCAACTTGACAGAAAACAGGCTCAGCTGAAAGACACAAAGACAGAAAAGTGCTTTGCAGGCACCCCTCAAAGCTACTGGCAGACACAGAACAAGTGTCAAAAGCTGGCACTTGTGCAGTCACCACACGCTGGTGGCACAGACAATGTCCTGCATCAGTTCCCCTCCATACCCTGTACGGTACTGAGCAGCACCAAACCCACTCACAAACCTACCACAGGAATCAAGAGGGTATGAAAAGAAACCAGGAACTGACTCAGCAGAAGGTTTATTTCATAGAGCCCTTGCTAAGCAGTTTCAGAAGGGACAAACCTCCCAGACTCAACTTCTGAGCAGGCCCGAGGGGCACGAACATTCGGGGCTTTAGGCAGGAGACAGTGCCCGGGAGTTCTGCAGCCCAGGCTTGGTGCTCAGGCAGCAGCCAAGCTGGTCCTGCCCTCTGAGCACGGCCACCCACTCCTGTCCAGTTACCTGCAAATCGTTTGTGGCTGTCGTAGTCCTCCGAGCAGGGGATCTCAATGAACTTGTCCTGCAGATTGTCGCTGCGATGTGCCAGCACCTCGGTGACCCCATCTGCAGGGATTGCACCCTCGGTGACCCCATCTGCAGGGATTGCACCCTCGGAGATCCCATCCTGGCTGCGGAGACGGCTCCAGACCACGAGGCCGCCGCCGGCCGCGGCGGAGAGGAGGAGGAGGATCGCTGCCTTCAGCCACCTTCCCCGGGGATCCTGCTGGAATCGGCCTTTCCTGGCGCTGCGGAGGGAGCACAGAACGGGCCCCGTGAGCGAGGGACGGTGCGAGCGGGGAGGGACCGCCCTGGGGACACCGGGGAGCCCCGGTGTGGAGCACAACACACGCGTTACAAACACACGGAGCTCCTGCCGGGCCTTCATCCCGTGGGATCCCGGTGTGGAGCACAACACACGCGTTACAAACACACACGGGGCTCCTCCCGGGCCCTCACCCCGTGGGATCCCGCTTTAGAGCCCAACACACGCGTTACAAACACACGGGGCTCCTCCCGGGCCCTCACCCCGTGGGATCCCGCTTTAGAGCCCAACACACGCGGTTCCCGCCCGGGCCCGGCCCTGCGCTGTCGCCTCCCCACCGGGGCTCCCTGGAGCCGCAGCGCCGCCGGGCCTGGGCACCGCCGCCCCCGGGACAGCGGGCAGGAGGTGACGGCCAGGGCCCCGCGCTGGTACCTGCTGTGCCGGCGGGCCCCGCGGCCCGGCCCCGGCCCCGGCCCGGCGCTGTCGGGGCCGCGGGGCAGCACCCGCCGCTGCGGAGCCATCGCGCCTTCTCCGACTCGAGCGATGCGCTCGGCGCGCCTCCTCTGGCCTGCCGGCCTGCCTGCTTGGGGAACGCGCTCGGTCGCCGAGAGCGAGTGAGAGGATCCAGCGCAGAGCCGGGAGCGGCGGAGGGGCGGCACCGGGGAACACCGGGACACCGGGACAGCAGGGCGCGGACGGGCAGCGCCGGGACAGCGGGACAGGGACAGCGGGGCGCGGCCGGGTGGGGTGTGCAGGGACACCGTCGCCGCAGGCCAAAGCAATCGAGGCCTGAGCATGTGGCGGCGCCTGGTACACCTGGACCTGAAGGGCGCCGCGCCGCGCGTGCAGTACCTGGAGCAGGTGAGGGGTGAACCTGAGGGAGGTGAGGGATGAGCCTGGGGTGGGTGAGGGATGAACCTGAGGGAGGTGAGGGGTGAACCTGAGGGAGATGAGGGAGGAGCNGGGCTCCTCCCGGGCCCTCACCCCGCGGGACCCCGCTTTAGAGCCCAACACACGCGTTACAAACACACACGGGGCTCCTCCCGGGCCCTCACCCCGTGGGATCCCGCTTTAGAGCCCAACACACGCGGTTCCCGCCCGGGCCCGGCCCTGCGCTGTCGCCTCCCCACCGGGGCTCCCTGGAGCCGCAGCGCCGCCGGGCCTGGGCACCGCCGCCCCCGGGACAGCGGGCAGGAGGTGACGGCCAGGGCCCCGCGCTGGTACCTGCTGTGCCGGCGGGCCCCGCGGCCCGGCCCCGGCCCCGGCCCGGCGCTGTCGGGGCCGCGGGGCAGCACCCGCCGCTGCGGAGCCATCGCGCCTTCTCCGCCTCGAGCGATGCGCTCGGCGCGCCTCCTCTGGCCTGCCGGCCTGCCTGCTTGGGGAACGCGCTCGGTCGCCGAGAGCGAGTGAGAGGATCCAGCGCAGAGCCGGGAGCGGCGGAGGGGCGGCACCGGGGAACACCGGGACACCGGGACAGCAGGGCGCGGACGGGCAGCGCCGGGACAGCGGGACAGGGACAGCGGGGCGCGGCCGGGTGGGGTGTGCAGGGACACTGTCGCCGCAGGCCAAAGCAATCGAGGCCTGAGCATGTGGCGGCGCCTGGTACACCTGGACCTGAAGGGCGCCGCGCCGCGCGTGCAGTACCTGGAGCAGGTGAGGGATGAACCTGAGGGAGGTGAGGGATGAGCCTGGGGTAGGTGAGGGATGAACCTGAGGGAGGTGATGGATGTGCCTGGGGTGGGTGAGGGGTGAACCTGAGGTAGGTGAAGGGTGAACCTGAGGGGGAGGTGAGCNAGGGCGCCGCGCCGCGCGTGCAGTACCTGGAGCAGGTGAGGGGTGAACCTGAGGGAGGTGAGGGATGAGCCTGGGGTAGGTGAGGGATGTGCCTGGGGCACGTGAGGGATGTGCCTGGAGCAGGGCAGGTCGGGGCCGCGGGGCAGCAGAGGGATGAGCCTGGGGTAGGTGAGGGATGAACCTGAGGGAGGTGATGGATGTGCCTGGGGTGGGTGAGGGGTGAACCTGAGGTAGGTGAAGGGTGAACCTGAGGGGGAGGTGAGCGGTGAACCTGAGGGAGAGATGAGGGATGTACCTGGTGTGGGTGAAGGATTTACTGGGCTCGGGTGAGGGATATACCTGGTGCAGGTGATGGATGTGCCTGGTGCAGGTGACAGGGGCACAGATTGGTGGCACTGGTTACAGCCCAGCTGCATCCCCAGTGTCCCCTCTCTCCCTCTCTCCCTCAGCTGCTGCCCCTGCTCCGCACCCTGGGTGCCACCGGGCTGCTGCTGGAGTATGAGGACACCTTCCCGTACACGGGGCCGCTGGAGGTGCTGCAGGCCCCCCACGCCTACAGGTACCCGCAGGTAGCTCTGGGTGCCCGCGGGTGGCCCGGGCCGTGCCCAGGGGGCCCTGACGGTCGCTGTCCCGCAGCCCCGAGGAGCTGCGGGCGCTGCTGAGCCGGGCGCGGGCGCAGGGCCTGGACGTGGTGCCGCTGGTGCAGAGCTTCGGGCACATGGAGGTGAGCTGGGCGGGCTGGGCTGGGCGAGAGCGGGTCTGCAGTGCCCGGGGGGACAGCGAGGCCGGTGGGATCTCGGCGTGCAGTAGGAAGAGCATTGGCAGCAGGGCAGGGAGCGATCCTGCCCCTCTGCTTAGCCCTGGTGACATCTGGAGCGCTGTGTCCAGTTCTGGGCAGAAACTGATGGCCAGGAAGTTCCACCTGGACACGAGGCAGAACTTCTTCCCTGTGCAGTGACCAAGCCCTGAGCAGGTTGTCCAGAGAGGATGTGGAGTCTCCCTCACTGAGGATATTCCAGAGCCCTCTGGACACAACCCTGTGCCCTGTGCTCTAGGACAGCCCTGCTGGAGCAGGGAGGAGGGACCAGATGAGCCACTGTGCTCCCTTCCAGCCTGACCCATTTTGTGATTCTCTGCTGGAGATTGCCAATCCAGGTCCCAGTGCTCCGGTTCTCCAGCTCTGCCAGCTGCAGGATTTGACATCAGGGTCACACTGCAGTGACCTCCCCGTTGCCTTCACCCATCCTGTGAGGTGCTTCATGGTCAGAGACCCCCAGCAGCATGGAGCAGTGCCCCAGCCTGTCCCTGGGGCTCAGCCAAGCCAAACCCCAGGTTTAGCAGGACACCTGCCCTCAGAGCCTTGGGGACAGGAGGACGCTGCTGTCCCCTGTGTGGTGGCTGCCCCGAGCTCCCCTTTCCCTTGCAGTTTGTGCTGAAGCACAGGGAGTTTGCCCATCTGCGGGAGGTGAAGGCGCTGCCCAACGCCCTGAACCCGCACAAGGAGGAGTCTCTGGCACTGGTCAAAGCCATGATTGACCAGGTCATGGCCCTGCACGAGGACTTGCAGTGGTTTCACATCGGATGTGATGAGGTGGGAATGTTTCTTTTCTTTTGAGGAATGATAGCAAGGGCTGAGGTTTCTGCATTTCAGTGATGCCCAGGCTATGTTTGGGTGGGATTCTGGGGACAGAAAACACCACTTGAGCCAGTGTAGAAAAGTCTTTTAGACAATAAATTATTCCAGTAGCACGGGTTGTCATTTCCATAGATACAAGTGTAATATCAAAGTATTGAAAGCAGCTTCTTAAAGTTAACAGTGTTTGAGTTTAGGTCAAGTGAGTATTTGAAATGAGATATCAATTAGAGCTGTTCATTAGGAATCCTCTAAGTTTGGTGTAAGATGTTGGTTCATTGTGCTGGTCAAGTTACTCCAAGTAAACCCTTCTGTGGTTGGAAGTGTTGGGTTTTTTACCTTGGTACTTTGTCTCCTTGAGAAGGAGAAAACTCAAGCTTCTCTTTCTCATAGTTTCTTGAACCCAATCTGATGGCACACAGATCCCTGGAATTCATTGTGACCACTTAACTGTACTGATATTAGTTTAGCATTTTGTATCCTGTTATGTTGAAACTGGTAGGGAGGTAAGACAAGGACCTGTAGGCTTTTATAAGGCAAAATGCTATTTATGTAGAATAAATAAAATCTGCTCTAAACCAGCCAATTTTAATTCACTCTCTGCATGGGACCAAGTATGCTGGGCCACCTTTGTACATGGCCCCAGGTTGGTTCTAGACCTACATTTGGATGAGAGAGGAGCCTCATTTTATCTACCTCAAGTCCTGATGGGTTACTGGATTTGAAGTGAATAACTGTGATGAGAGCTACTTCCAAGGACAAACATTCCAAAGGCAAATATAGCACACAGATATTTTACTTTATGTAGGAAAATTCCCTCAAGTGATGCATGTAACCATGGCCACAGTGTCCTGCAGACTGATAGAAATGTTTGCAGTGTCTTCAGCACTGAGAGGTGCTTTTGAACGTGTCCACTCAGGGGGTCACATGTGGACAAAGGTTTTGAATATTGTCGACCTCACTTCCTCTATTTCTATACAAGAAGTCAGAATGATTTGCTTGGTGTTTCAGGTCTACTACCTTGGCGAAGGAGAGGAGTCAAAGCAGTGGCTGCAGTGGCAAGACAACACTCCAGAGAAGCTGTGCTTATCCCACATAAAAGCAGTTGCCTCTTGTTTGGCCTGGGCTTACCCCACGGTGACACCCATCGTGTGGGACGACATGCTCAGGGGCATCAGCGAGGAAACACTGGCAGGTGTGTGACCAGCCACGGCGTGAGGCAGGTTTGCACAGGCAGATAAAATACATTGGTTGGCAGCTGAATGCAATGAAAACAACAAATCTGGCAAGAGTTGAGGTGTGGTTTGTTTGACTAGAGAATAGAAGCACTCAGTCCTTGGCTGTCACAGAGTCCCTGTGTGAGTGTGGGCCGGGTTGAACACTTGTTTTCCATCACAAAACCCTCACTCTGCAGTGGCTGCCATCAGTTCTACTTTCTTTATACATTAAAATAACAACCTATTAACATCTGTGGTCCAAGTATAAATCTCTGCCTCTCACCACCTTCTAATGTTCATTGCCGCCCTTTGCAGCACCAGATTCCAAGTGGTGCAACTCACACAGAGAAGCTGCAGCCCTGTGAGCATCTTTGGGATCACAGTGCACATCTTGAGGACTTTTATACTGAATTGTGGGGTAGTTCCAAGACCTTGACTTCACAAGTCTTGTTTGTGGAAAAATATCAAACCACTGCTAAAATTTGAGTAGTCTCAGCACAGATGGAGTTCCAGCATTTTCAGAGCCACCTTAAGTGGCTGCTGTTAACAGATTTAGATGGTACCAGGAAGAGCTGTGCATTTCATCCAGCAGTGAATGACTTATTCAAGGCTTTGATAGTGGGAAATCATCCCCAAAAATACTGGTGGGACTTATGGAGTTTCCACAAGAACAGTACAGCATGTAGTCCACTCTAAGTACACTCTACTGCCACAAAAACAGAATAAACAAATTAAAATGTGATGGAGTTAAAATACTGAATTTCTGCACAATTTACTGCAGCCTCTCTAGGGGTCAGTTTCACATGTTGAAAACTAGCTGAGGAGTTGATTATAAGAGGAGTTAAAGCTAAATTTTTATCTTTACTTGTACTTGAAAAGCTACATTTTGTGCAAACACAGCCCAGGCACTCTGTAAGTGAAAGGGTGAATGTTATATTTGAATTTAGCTAAATCTGGTCTGGTGGCTCTGCCAGTGGAATCCAGCCTGTACATAGAGAGATGCAAGGAGCTAAGAGTGAGGTGGGCTTGGGTCAGTGGGATCTCTGATAAATTGTCACTGCTCCTCCATATTAATGGTTTCACAATGCCTGAGGACATTGGCCTGGGGCATGTGCCAAGTCCTGGCCAGGCTGAAAATGCCCAGGGGCACATCAGCTATAAGTGACAAGCCATAGTTGTGGTCACCTGCTACTGCACCAGTACCCTGTACTGAGTTCTCATTTAGCCAGCTGTTTTCGATGATTTAGAAGAGCTCTGTTCCTTTCAGAGTCCGGGGTCCCACAGCTGGTGCAGCCGATGATCTGGGACTATGCAGTGGACATCGACGTGCTGGGCAAAGGTTGGTACTTCTCTGCTGAGCTGTGCAGAAGCAAAATAGCCAAAGCAAAATTCTCTCATTAGAACCTACCTTAATGGGACACCAAAACATTCTGGTTTGGTTGAATTGTTTTTTATTGCTTTAATAGCATAAAGACAGCCCTTGTTTGATTTCACATCATAGTTGCTATTACTTATTTTCTTTTACTGTTTCCCCTATGAATGACTTGCACTGTAGGCTGCTTAATTCTTTTCAGCAGAGCTATGGAATCACTGATAGGGGATTCAGAGGTTTTCCACAAGCACTGTTATATTAATTCTCCTTGCATTAACACCAGTAGGAGCACATAACTCTACTGAACAGCTCTGCAAAAGAAGCTTCAGGGCTTCATACATCTATAGAATTCAGAGGGAAGCTCCTAAAGGCTCCAGTCAGGCATCTAACATTCATGCAAATATTGCTTTGTTGAAAGAACAATCAGTGGTCAGACGTTGTGCATGCCTGTTACAATCTCACAGCTCGTAGCATGGTAGCAATACAAGGGAGTGGAGAACACGAAAACAGGAGGACAGCCACTCAAAAGGCTGCTCAGAGAGGGTGTCAAATCCCCATCTTTGCTGATGCCCACGCCTGACAGGAAAAGGCTGAGCAGCCTGTTGGAGGTGGAGCTGTGTTCCCTTCACTGCAGCACTGCAGTCGGGGCTGAAACTGGAGCAGGCTCACCCTGTGCCTGTCCCTTTGTGTCTCACTGCAGTGCAGCTCATCGAGAAGTACCGCAGGTGTGGCTTCTCCAAGGTGTGGTTTGCAAGTGCCTTCAAGGGAGCCACAGGAGTGACCCAGTCTCTAACACTGATTGGGCACCACCTCAGGAACCAGCTGGAGTGGCTGCAGGTGGCCAGCAGGAGCCCTGCTGATGTCCTGGAAGGTATCGCGCTGACCGGCTGGCAGAGGTGAGGAACGGCCCTTGGTGTGGTTCCAAGGGTCACAGATAAGCAAACTCCCACCCAAAAGCTCCCCAAGAGGCACAGGGAAGCTGGGGATTTAGAAGGGAACTTTGCCACCCTGCAGTTCTTCCTGTCTGTCACTGCTGGGCCTCACCCCCAGACTGTGAAGGGTGGATGTCAGAGTTGCAGTTGGCTGTACAGCACTGACCAGCAGGAACAATGGCTCTGGGGACATCACCAGCAGCAGGTTGGGTTGGAAGGCTTGAATGGATTCTGTGCCACCTTGAACTGCTCATGGGCACTGTTGGCACAGTTTGTGCGTGGTGTGTGTATCTGAATGTCTGATGGGAATTCAGAAACAATGAAATCACATAAGAGACAAGAATTTGTTAATGTAATGAACAAGTAAAACATTTCTATGCAGTCAGGAGGTCTTGGAGAACACCAGAGAGCTGATGTCCAATTTCTGGCCCTAATTTGCCTTGAGAAGAGAATTTGGTTTTTATCTGTTCTTACTAGTAAAACAGGAATACTTCACATTTCAGAGATAAGTGATCTCTTCTTTGAAACAGAAACTGATGTTTCTAAAGCTCTTTGAATTTTAGTGATTGAAATATTTAAACTTCCCACTTGTTTAGTGTGTTCTAACAGTAAAATGTATAATTAATGGATGTTTTCTTACATAGGTATGATCACTTCTCTGTTTTGTGTGAGCTTCTCCCTGTGGCAATTCCATCCCTGGCCGTGTGTCTGCAGGCACTAAAGAACGGTACAATGACAACTTTATTCTCTCTCAGATAATGCCTAGCACAGGAGTGAAGTGACCTTGCCCTAGGATTGGCACAGGCTTGTTATATTTTGAGGTGGTTTGTTGATTTGGTCATGACCTGAATTACGAACAATAAATTACAATTTGCAGTTTGAGAGCAGAGAAGCCTCTTGGCCTAAGTATTTAAAAATAGTCATTGTATCCTCTTCATTTATTGTGATCTAACACACAAATGGTCCAAAACTTCATGCTTATATTAAAAAATAAATTTAAGATGCAGAATTGCTTTTCAAACTGATTTGAAACAATAGTGATATATGAATGAGACTAATTTAGTTTAGATTTAGAACATGCTCATGTGTAAAAGTTGTTTTAATTAATTGTTTTTCTTAGAATGGATCTAGGGAGGACACTGTCTGGTAAAATACTTCCTGTACTTTCTGCTTTCTTTACAGGCTGTTGCCAACAGAATTTTTCTTATTTTCTTATTTTCAAAATAAACCCCCACAATCTACTGATTTTTAATTAAGGCACTAGAAATATTCAGCACCCTGAACAGAAAGCTCAGAGCTAGGAAGTGCTCACCTTGCACAAGACAGCTGTGTGAAAGACAGTGAGCTCTTCCTCCCACCCACAAATGTTTTTTTCCTTCTTGGATTTCCATTTTACCTTTTAAAAAATTCGTCACCAAAGGGGAACTACTAAGCCAAGGCAGAATACTCCAGAAAACCCCTCTTGTATGAACATTTTGGTTCCTTAGGCTCCTTTACTCATTTCCACTGTCTTCTGCCAGGTGGCTATTCTGAAAGGGTTAAAGAAAACGTGGAAAAGCTCCTGGGAATGCCTAACCTGGAAATTGATACTTTCATGAGGTAAAATTCCAGCTGCAGAATTCTTTCTTCTCCTTGTGTGGTAAGTTCAGAAACTAACAGATCCTCTTTGGACAGCCCAAGTCTGGGGACCTTTCCTGGGAGCAGTATCCTCACACTTGTGACACAAATTAGTTTCTACCTCAAGTCATCAGTGGAGGAACTTGTCGAAAAGAACAGGTAATGAGGTTTCTGTTGATTCTCTGCCTGGCTGCAGGAGTGTTGGAGCTGTATCATCTCAAAGTGGGGCACAACTCCAGAAAAGTGATTTAAATATTAAGCTCTGCATTTCAGGTGTCACTGACACTTCAGCAGAACATAATATTTACATCAAAATTTAAAATATTTTAGCAAAGTTCCTAAATATTGTATGCTGTCTTATTTGAAGCATATAGTTATTTCCTACATTTTACTGCTATTTAAAGTTAAAATGAAAATTTTGAATGGTGCAGTTACAAAAGAAAGGAGCTTGAAATGAAACTTATACTGCAGCAGATGATCAGGTGATCATCTGCCAGGAACCCTTCCATAAGCTAATTCCAAAGATCTATAGACTGAAATAAACTTACTCCTTAAGCATCATGTCTGTGCAGGAGTTCAGCAAAGCCTTCTCCACCTCCCTGGCAGTGACAAACAGATGTTGCTGCTGGTTCATCACTGCTCCCACCAACATCCATTTTCAGGTATGCCATTGGCTGGTTCAGCCCCTACCACAGGAAAAGGAAGATTGTTCATCCTATCATAATTCACCACTTGCAGCCAGATGCAGTCAGGTAACACCACTTGTTTTGCTTTACAGGGGAAATAAAGTCTGATATATTTTGGGCAGTCAGGTACTGAGACTTGTGAGCCCTTACCTCTTTCTGTAATTATCTCAGAAACATCAGTGGGAATCAGACAAAATATCCATAATATGTTTTTATACAACATGTTTGGGTTAGAACTAGATGATCTTCAAAGTTCCCTTCCAACCCAAACCATTCTATAATTCTAATTTTCTTTGCCTTCTGTTGAATGAATTTTTTGAGAACAAGTACAAATTTGGTCTCCAAAAACCTCTCCCTTTTTACTCCTGTACAGCCCTGCTGCACCTTAAGCAGTGGTTGGCCTTGGTGTAGGAGCTCACCCTGAGCCAGAATCCAAGCAGGGCTTGGAATAAAGCCTGGCTCTTCCCCCTGCTCCCTGTCACCATGGGCTTTGCAGGACTTGTCCTAGACATTTTGCCAATTCATGCTAAAAAGTTCATTTATACCTTTTTTTTTTTTTTTCTGTGATAAGGTGAATATCCAACTTCATCTACTCTTTCTGATAAAACCCAGAATTAAATTCCCAACAAGTCTCACAGTGTACAGTGTGCTCTTTAGGTTACACTTAAAATGTCTATAGTGTTTTCTGGAGCTCTTATTTTGGTACTTTAAAAGTCTTTGCATCAGGAAAGTGCCAAGATTAATGGAACTTAAACAGAAACAGCATCAAGCTTTTACCATCTGAACAAAATCAAGTCCTTTGGGCTCTTGTAATAGATGCTTCTTTTCCTGTAAAGTGGTTTTAAGGACAGTACTCCCTTCCAAGGGCCAGAAAGCCAACCCTCCCCTGAGGCAGAGCTCACCTACAAATGTCATTGTTTCTTCCTTCTCATTTCTGCTCAGTCTCCTCTCCAAGTGGAATGTTGTGGTGCAAGACCTCCAAGCAGCCATGGAGCAAGTTTTCCACAGATGTGCTATAGAGGAATGGATGGAGGAGAATGTCCACCCCAGCCTACAGAAGCTGCAGGAAGTGGTGGATGATTTAGATGAATCAGCAAGAGCACAAATGTAGGGGCATTTCAATTAGTCTGACTCATTCCCTGGGAAAACATGGCTAGTGAAAATCAGCAACTAGTCCTTGACCTGGAGTTTGTCATCTTGAGAGTAGAAACATGAACTGTGGTTAAACAAAAGTGACTTGGAGGCATGAAGGAATTTAGTAGCATAAAACACTTCAACTTTTCCTGTCTTAACACATGCTGAGCCTTAATTCACCTGCCTGTAAGTCAGGTTTGCTCCCCTTGCAGAACAGAATGCAGGAGTGAGTCACAGCTCACTCTCCTACAAGGCAGGAGAAAAACCCTGTTTCTTCCAAATTCAGGATTTGTAGCAACAGACTCTTACATAACAGTGACCTGGGAAAGTTCTACCCTAATATTTAGGATACTTTAAAAAATGTTTGGGTCATTATGTTCTGTACCATAACTCCTTCACGTGTCAGCTGTGCTCTGAGCTGTGTCCCACCATTCCATCACGGGCAGGAGGGATCTCCCGAGGCAGTGGCCCCTGGCCTTGGAGGAAAAAGTGCCTCAGCACACTGGGCTGCTTCCCTTTGTGCAGAGCACCACCTCAGCTCAGCGTAGTCTCCTCCCCACAGAACAGCACCACCCCACTCACTGAGCCATCTGTCCAGCTGTGTAAAACCTGAAACTGCAACCTGCACTTCCCACGTTTGTCCCAGTTTGAGCCATGGCTAAAGCTACTAAATATAAGGAAAAAATGCTGGTTTATTCTGCTTTAATGTCAAACTTGTTATAATGTATAGAAATGTATTTTGGGGACTTTCAGTGATTATCACAATTCTCCACAAAATGGAAATAATTCAGAAGTTTGGTAGTTAAGTAAGTTACTCCACCATGAATATTCAAAATATTTTTGTGCTTCATTTATTCCTTTCTTTAAATTTTTTTGGAAGCACCAATATTGAAATTTCCTTGGAACAAATCTTGACATACAGAAAGTAAAACTACAGCATAAGACAAGCTTCAACTGACTCAATGAGAGCCTCAGTAACTAGGTCCACATGCAGATCTTTATCTAAAAAAAACCAATTGTTATGTATACCTGTCACACAGCTTTAACTAAACAAGATCTTAATTTATTTTACTTGAATAAAACCTTTGATACTCAAAGCGTTTATAGAAGGGTGCTGCTTTGTTGTGTGTGTAGCAAGTTGGTTTGGTTTAAAGGAGGGAAAATGGAAATACTCACCAATAGAGAGTTGGATCTATCAACTTATATGGAATTAAAAACTGGGCTGCTGCAAGAGGGCCAGCAGGGTCACTTCTAAGCAGGTATTTGGACTTCCTCTGTTCTGTCCTCCCTCCCATTAACTCCTTCAGTAGATCTGTTCCCAGTAATAATTTAGCCATTCATATTTTAATAATTTTAATTAAAAACAATACAAAATACTACAGCAACGCAAAACAAGTTATCAAAGTTGATTTTATCAATGAACATTTTTTAAAAAAAGACAATACAAGGCCTTGCTGAAATTCTACTTGCAATTTTAAAGTTAAAAAAAAGGCAATTTCTAAACATTTTCCACAAGTATTTTTGCCTCCCAGCCATCTATGACACTGTCGGAACTAGCACTCTTTATTTATTATGTGAGTCAGTTGAGACTTCATAAATACAGAGTCAGATCTCAGCTATAAATATTCAGATTTTCTTTGAGACTTGCACAACTGATGCCAGGTATGGAATATTTCATTGTGAGTACTGGAATATGAGGTTACACCTTACACAAAGCAGTGCCCTCCCTCTGCACAGCCACACTCTGGCTTTTGCTCACTGCAGCCACAGCCCCAGTCCCATCCCACCACAGCCATGCAAGGAGCTGCCACTGTGCTGCTCAAGCATGAGCTGAACATCTGCTAAGTGGCACTTACAGTTAGAGTAAAGGACATGACAAAAGCGCTTGGTTTTCGGGGTCAGGGTCTTAGAGCTAATCTAAGGTCTGCTGTGCAGGTTTTTAGATCATTTATAAGTCATGCAAACTACAGCTGTCCAGGCACAAGTCTCCAGATAGCCTGAGATGCAAAAGTTAATGACTACATTTGTAACAGTCTTCTAGGAGTACCTAATTTCCTAACCAAAACTAGACTTTCACATCATTCCTTGGAGTCCAAGTCACTTTACACCAGGCACATGTAAGGCTTTGTGTACTGGGCCTTTGACTTTGCTGGGCCCAAGAGAAGTGAGGAAAACCACCCAGGAAAGCCTTCAGCAGAATGGTGAGAAGTGACAGAAAAGGAAGATGAGAGAGGACTTGTCCAAAGAGGGAGGAGTGGACCGTGTCCTGAGCTGCTCCTGCTTTGCACAGTTCTTCAAGCTGATGCCATTGCTGAGGAGTGCACAGACACTGCCATACCCAAATCCATGTGAACAGCAACTGTGAGTGGTTGTACATGCACACAGTTACTGCACTGCATCTGGCCGTGTCTTCCAACTACAAATGATGCCGTTTCTGAGGGCAGGAAGCTCCACATGTGGCTCAAGAGACACAAGAGAAAAGCCCATCAGGCTGTGCTAACACTGGTGCATGTCCCACTGCCAGGCCCAGAGGCTCAGACAGATGAGTGGCACGGGCAGCACCCCCATCCTGCTAGCTCACACTGCAGAACAGCTGTACTTGTTGGTACAGTGACAGCTGCCAAATGCAACATGGAAATGGCACGAGAGACGATGGCACCAGCTGCTCCAAGGGAAAGGCTGAGGAGCCAAAATACTCCTCCTCGACACAGTGCATGGCAGCAGCCATCCCTCCCTGCCTAACACAGCAGGATAACGAGGAGTGAGGAGGATACAGGAAAACACTTCTAAAGAGGTGATCACTGACATCAACCCAACATGCACCTTACTCCACAGGATGTATTTCATGTTACATTGTACCTTACTATAGGTCATTCCCCTTTCTATATTCTCAATTTCCTTACATTGCTTTAGTCTTTGTCTAAGATTTGCATAGTCTGTAAGTGTAGGCATGACTAATACCATGAATGCACAGCAAGCTAACACCATGATGCAGTACAGCTCAGCACAAGCAGGACACAGTGCAGGGTCAGACCAACAGATGGTACCTCTAAAAAGCTGATTTTTAACTGGAGAACTACAGCATGCTTTATATCTTCCACAGAATGTCAGCTCTCATGGGAATACAAATGAAAGCCAGTAGAGCTAAGACTGAAGGCAGGTAGTTTTGTCTGTTTTATCCATGGTCCATTCCATGGGCTCAGAGTAAGTGCAATGCACACCACAAATGCCCTCTGAATATCCTTGATACAAAGCAGCAGCTACCACAGGCTGAGCCCTTGTGCTTACACTGTACCATTACATACTCTAGGACAGGACTTCCTACTGGAAGTCCTTAGAACACTCACCATTCTCATTTTACACTGCAGGGAAAAAAGAGCTCTCCAAATGCCCAATCTCATTCTCCTTTCTTTAAAATGAACATCACCTGGGGTATACATTACAGTGGATTTAAATGAGGAACTCTACAAAGTGTTACACCCTGCAATATTTTTTAAACAGGTTTGATGATTATACTTAGCTTACAGCTGTGCTTCAGAATAAAGGCAAATTTAGCTAATTGCCTGCAACCTAATTTTCCCACATTCATACACAGCAGCTTCCCAGTTCAGTGGTGTGGGGTAGGCACTGAAAGCCCCATGATTACCCCAACAACTCAGAGGACTTTCAGGAATGTGTATTGGCAGAGGTCTATACTGATACCTGACGTAATTGCAAGTTTTTTATATTTAAAGGAAACAAACCTAGTTCTGTGCTGCAGGCAAGCTACATCAACAGCCATGTCCCTGCTGCAGTGTGAGTACCTTCCAGTGACAGCAGCAGCCTCTCTGCTCACATCCTAGGTCTGAATGGCTGGAAGGGAAATCTGTTCTTTGATGAGCAGGGGCTCAGCTTCAGACCAAACTGGAAAACACAACAGGATGTGCCTTCTACCAAAAATCTTCAGAGCCTTCTCTGTGTAGAGGTAGAGTGATTGGAAACAAAAACACTTTTTCTTTCAAATCCTGAAGGAACTGCTGCCTGGAGACATTTGCTGCTGGCCAACATGAAAGCAGACAACACAGTTACCCCGTACCCTGTTCAGATCTCCTAGATGTAACTGTGTAAATATTGTCTAAATCAGGTCTAAAGGCCATAAGATTTCTAAATAAAACCTCGTGAACTTCAGTACAAGCAGCTGTAGCATGCTGAAGGAACTTGCAGCTTTTTACAGTTTTTTCTTATACTCACATGTTAATGTAAGCATGATGGAGTTCTAATTCTAGACAGAATATGTTGACTAACAGAGGTAGCTTTTACTTCAGAAATACCTTGAAGAAATCTATATTTTAACTATTTGTGAAACCATTGGTCAGAACACAGGACACCACACACCTGGAGTAAAATACAGGTACAAGTCAAACATTTAATCTATGCCAGCTACCTTTAAAAAGTTATTATTTAGCACTTCGGTATCATTTCAAGTGAGGAGATACCCAGCAACTCTAGGCTACCACCCTGTCTGACATCAGTCTTTTCCCTACCTAGTTACACATATCCCTGCTTCCTTTTTAAACACACAGTTTAAATAGTAAACATTGAGGTCTAGAAAAAGATTGTTTTGTCCTGCCCAGAAGTTAAGCAGAACAGGATTAAGGTAGAACATCCCAAAGACATTTCATCATGATCATTTTTCCTTTGCTTTTTATGGCTCCTTGGTGAGTCTGAGGTAAGTTAAGACATTGTTACAGCTTGAACAACCTGATGTTTAGAATTCCAAGAGAGGCACTCAGACTTCAATTTCCATAGATATCCAATGGCAAGTCAGTAGTAGAGAACATAAAAGTGCCACTACTTTGCATCTCCTAATTGCATACATTAAAAGGGAAACCTCAAAGCATTGTGTTATGAGTTACAAATTCAACTCTTCTACATTGCATATACTGTACCCGCAGCAAATGTTTGCAGTAAGCAGAAGTTGACATCTGTATCTTCATTAATGGAAAAGCAATTATTTCAAACCAATTCGTTAATAAATAATGAGCTGACAAAGTTCAACAGCCAGCAGTGTCCACATGCAGGGTCTTGAAGCAGTTTAGCACTAAACAATGTTCCCTATGACAGATTGCACCCACTGTAAATGCACACATTGAGGAATGCCCATGTCAAGGTTGTGAGGGATTTCTTTTTCTGAAGAACAATCAGAGTATTTTGCAGACATGTGAAAGCCTCTGCTTGCTTCAGTTCACAATGACTATCAATATTTAACCTGTGGTTCATCTGCATCACTTGCCTCTGTTTCACTGCTCTGGGACAAATCTTGTGGGGTCTCTACTCTGTCCAGTTCCAGAAAACTCGTGATGAGTTTGGCAACTGCTTCCACATCACTGTGGAAAAGAAGAAACAAGGCAAGAGTTAGTGGAACTGTGGTGCTGACAAGACAAGAGCAGGCATGCTAATTCCTGAGAATAACTGCCTAGAGGGTAAGTCATTTGGGCATAGAGGGTATGGCTAACAGCATGCCACACCAAGCCATTCCCTCCACATCTGAACAAATCAGTCCTTCCCCCAGTCCCTGCTGCAAGGTTCCTTACTATCAATGCTTAAGATAAATTTCCTGTTAACTAATACACCAAATGTTTGCAAAGTAGAATTAATCCCCTCTGCCATTGCATAGCTGAGGAAAACAACTCCAGCAGACGTGCAGCACTAAAGGGATCTTAGCTATCTAAACATGAACCTGATAGATGGTGTTAGCTGAATGTCTGCAGATGAAAACATTATGGGGTTTAAAAGGTTAAACTGAATAACACAAGGTCATACCAGCAAATCTGAAAACTGAGCTTAGTTATAATTATAATAGCTGGCAATTACTGACCTACACAATTGGCATTTCCCACCTTCCACAGTGCAATTTTAAAAAGCCCCCACTGCACCTTCTGGAGCCCAGCACGGCACTCTGGGTGAGCGGGTGCGAGAAGCCGGTGACGAAGCGCAGCACCACCAGGTAACCCTTCCCGAAATAGCGCACGGCCTCCTCCTCCACGTTCACATCGCGGATCTCCTTCAGCGCGGCCACCACTGCGGACACGGGCACAAGGCAGCTCAGCAGGACTGCAAACCCCCAGCACTGCCACTGCTGGCAGCCTGGCAGGGTGACAGGGACCCTGCTCCTGGGCACCACTGCTGTGATCCCACACACAAACAGCAAACAGCTGCTGGGCTGCTCAGGCAAAAGGAACATGCACAGGGTGTGACTGCAGCTCACTGCAGCTGGGACAGGCCCTAAGGAAAAAGATACAGCCAGGCACTGGGGAGCAACCTGCTATTACTTATGCTTCCCATCTGCTTTAATGGCAGTTTTAACTATTTTTCTTATGGAGTAAGCAAACAGGTGTTCAGTATTTGTTCAATCTCAGTAAACGGAAATATTTAACTGCTCAGAGCACCCGGTGATCTCTGCATCCTCACATGAATGGTACCTAAACCAGGTATTATCAAAGAGGAAGAGATATCCTCAGCTCTCAATTGTAAACCTGTATCCTAAAGGGAAGTTCAGAAACATTAAACAGCCTTCTCTCCGTATCTTTTATGTTCCATCTTGAAAGGGAACCCTTTAAAAACCAATTCAGCTTAAGGTCATTCCAAATTTGACCACTCTTCTGACCTTATTGAGAGCTAGCTCTATTTACATCAGGAACAAAAACAACAGAATAAAAGGTCCTGGTTTGCAATAGAGCTACCAACTCACCACCATGACTCAACCAACTCACAGACTATACTGCAGCTTCTTTTAGTCCAACAGGAGCCCACAGGACATCAGATCCTGCATTAAACTGAGCTCCTGAACAGGCTGGTTAAATGCATAGTCTATACCTGCAGGATGTAACATGCTTGCTTGCATATGGTATCTAAACCTTTGCCTGCTCCCCAAAGCAGATGAGATTACAGCAATCTCAACTTCTGGATCCAAAATTGAAGTTTTTCCACCAGTCCCAGCTGCCAAGCAGGCTAGCCAAGGGCAAGATAAACACATTAACATCCCAAAGGAATGGGTAAGATTATTATGGAAAGCAATGTGCAGGCCTACTTACCTTGGATTAAAATACTCAACAAGATGCATTCAGCACATTGAGAAAAAGCATTTGGGCCCAAAGAGGCAGATTGTTACATCTGCTGCTTGGGAACAAAGCAGATCTGGAAGCAGATGTGACTTAATTTGAGTACAGAACTCCAGAGAAGCTATTAAATGGGCACAGATCCATCTCTTCTGCTGCTCACCACATTTTCTACCACAGATGCTGCTTTCTCACCTTGTTCATTGCCTCCTTTTGACAAGGTCAGTATTTTTTTGTAGAGGTTGAATGTTTTTAGGCAGATTGTTCCCTTGTTCTTATCAAATACAGCTTCCTGTAAAATTGAAAAACAAAAATTAAGATTTTCTTGCAAACACCATCACTAGCTATGCTTCAAAGTAGTTCTATGGGAAAATAATCTTGGTAACAGAAAAATACACAGCTAGTTTAGAGATATTCCTCTATTACTAGACTATGAAAATCACAATCTTGCTCTTGGTTTTAACAGAAATTTTATCATATCTTTTGTGTGACTTCTAGAAGGGAGTTAGAAGTGGGTCCATTGTCTATATTCCCTCTTGCCACATTCCTCATGTAATAAAAACTTTGCCTGGATTCAAATTTGAACACTAACTTGTAACTCCTATAATTTTCATTTCTGGTGAATTTGACATTCCAGTGCTGTGCTCTATGGGCCAGACTTACACAGACCTCAGACATCCCTGACAGTCAATGAAAAGAGGATCTCATTCTCTTTAGGTGAGCTGCCCATTCTAACACAACTCAGGTCAGCAGGGTGGCAAGGTGGCTGATTGCTCTCAAATCAACATCCACATGATTCTAAACCAGCTCGTCCAGAGGAAAATAGCTGAGCAGCCTGGAAGGTCAGAGCTCCCTTATTCAGTGGTTGCTCTGTTATTAACTTGAAGGCTAAGTTCAAAATCATGTTGTGCAGCTGAATGTCCTGGTCATCCCCCTCTTTTGTGTAACATTTTGGGCCAAGTCTCCCCTTAAAAATACCCATATGTTTAGCTTCACATTTTCATGCTTGTGTGTGGTACTGACAATTCTAGGGTTCTGAACTTCTTAGCTGCAGGCCTGCTAAGATTTTTCTTCCTAAGGGAAAACTTGACTTTCTCAAAGAGAGATTCTATAAACAACCTGTGGGCTGTGTTCTTTCTTGGGAACACAGGTGGTGTTTTTCTGTTCTGTTCCCACAGCTTGGGAGATATGGGTTCTCTCACTTAACCAATGGTAATGGGGAGCTGGTCTTGGTTACCAGCCAATCAATTTATTATTATAAAGACTGTTCCACTGGTATAGCAAAAGGAAGCTAAGAATAAGCTAAGCTAAGCTAAGCTATGAGCCTTCTGAAATAAGTAATATGCTATAAGCTTCAGCCTTCTGATATCATGGAGCCATTTTTAATAAAGCCTTCTAAGACCTTCTGAGATGGAGTCTGTGTCCATGGGCAACAAACACCACCCTTGTGCAGTCAAAGAATCATTGCCCTAATTCTAGTCCCAGTACAGCAACCCAGAGGGTTTCCTCAAAACCAAAAGCAGAGCTTGTCTGTTTGGCCTGAGCAAGTGCGTGGGGCTGCTGGAATCAGCATCTGCCAACTGCCTCCTACTCACAGACCCTCATTTCCTGAGTTCAGCATCTTACCTCCCACTGCTCCAGGTTCTGGGCTGCCACAAAGAAACACCCGGCCATGTAGAAGAGTTTCCATGCCAAGCTGTCTGAAAAATGCAAAAAATGCACAAATGTAGGTTTTTCCCCCCCCACTTCTTTGGTATTCAAACAATCCTGAAATCAACATACTCCTTTTAAAGCAACAAAAGGAGGAAAGGTTTCTCTGATGGAACATTTTTGCCTTTAGTTGTACTACAAGCTATTTTTCAGCTCTTTCCCAGGATGAAAATACAGAAAGTCTTCACATTTTTCAGAGACTTCATTCACACTGGGCTTCAAACCATGCAGAATTATAAGCATATTTATTATTGGCAAGGTTGTAACATCACATCTTTTCTTCTGTACATGCAAAGGCATCTTAAAAGGCATCTATAAAACTGCCAACCTGCTGTCAAACACCAAATATTTGTGCTGCAGAGGACAATGACAGGACAATGAAAATTCAATAAAGCAAACATGTTCCTGCATAAAACGAAGCACTCGGCCCTCTTGACAAACAAACATTTGCATTTCATGTCCTGGAAATGTTTACATGTCACAGCTTGAATAATTTGCTCACCCAAGCTTTTAACTGAAGGCACAGTAGAACTGTGCTGGGGCTTCAGAAAACTTCGTTGCAACATCTTAAGAAAAACAAGGCTGATTTAGCTGGTGGCTCACACAGCTTTCACTGCATTTTGCTCTTTAAATAAAAATACATGGGTTATATTGGTAACACATTCCTACACACTATTAAATTTTAACATTTGACGTTAACAGGATGCAGCACAAGAATCCCAGGGCAGGTTCCAGGATAAATCCCATTGATGGAGAGAGAGCTGGCATTTGGTGCAGTCTGCTGTATTGCAGGGGGAGGAAGCAGCAGTAGCTGTCTGATCTCTAAATGTGCTTGGATGAGTAATCTCTGCTAGTGATGATTTGACAGTTTCCAGAGAAACAGAGAACTTCCATCAAAGGCAGAGTAATAATTTCATTATGGTATCAAATAATCATTACATGTCTTCCCAGGAGAGCTGTGAGGACCAGCTAATCACATTTATAAAACACTGAAAGTACAAAATGCCACAGAGTACCAATATCATTATTAAAAATACTTGCAAACGGAAAAGGAGGCTGAGTAAGAAACAGAGCATTAAAGCAAAGTAAGCCATAGAGGCAACAGTTATTATTGGTTTTAATATTCACACCACAAAGTGGGAGAGGAACCTCCACTGCCTTTGAAGGGCCACACAGAAGCTGCAGATGAGTCATCAGCATGAAGAACAGATCAACAGGAAAGAAACAGCTCTCCCAAAAAAGTGATAGGCCATTACCTGCACTATAGTAAGCAGCAGCCAAACCTATGGAGGCTATTCCTAGGAGGAGAGGGGAGAGAATTAGGACAAATAAGCAGCTCAAAAAACATCTAAAATTCCCTGATGAAAAACATCACATTTCAAAAACAGGACAAACATGATTGCAACATAGATCACTATATGAAAGTCAAGTTATTTTTTTCTCGTATTAAAAAAACTTCCATTCTGCAAAGGCATTAAAAGCACAGGGGCTGGGGTCAGAAATGAAAATGTTGTGACACAACTGGGAACAGAATCTCAGAGGGACTCAATCTAACCATGACACCATAGTTTCCCTCAGCACAGTACAACTTGGAGTGCTCACACAAGCCTTGCAATGGCTATTTTCCCCTTTAAGCCCTCTATGGAGCCAAAAGACAACCTTTGCAGTAAAGTTGTGTCAAAAACTGCCAGCTCCTTTCTCTCAGGGAGGAGGAAGCAGCTGAAGAGTGCCCCATGCCCCAGAGGCTGCTGCAAAGATCTCAACAACACCCCTGAAAGCAATGACAGTGTGCTGTTACTGCAGTGGGATCTGCTCAGCTGGAAAGCAGGATATGCCAGATTTTCCCCAGCACCTCTCTCAGTACAATCCTAACAAGTTGATTTTTCCTGCATATTCAGTAGTGTTTATAAGGATGCCTTTCAGAACATCCTGTATGACTTCCCATTTCATACAGTGTCCTTAGGAGCTCACCACCAACCATACACACCATCCAACCACAGCATGCCCACATTGCAGTTTTCCACTCCTGAAAATGGAGATGTTTCTCAACCTAACTATACAGCTCCTTCAGAAGGTGGCACATAATAAACTTTCTGTCCTTAATCTTTCAGGACTCCCTTAAAATTCCATCCTTCTGAGGTTCTCCAGATGAGACAAAGTTTCACAGTGAAACTGCCCCACTGAGGCTTCAGATCATTTAGTGGCTATGAGAAAGGAAGAGATCAAAGCACAATCATTCATCTTCTGGAGAGGAAAACACCTGGAAGGCAGGCATTTCACTAGGGGCTCTTTCAGTGTTTATTCAGTGACCCTCTTCCCTTAAAGCAAGATCTGAAATAAGCTGAGAACGCTGTGGTCTTACCAACACAGAGAGACCAGGATCTGATGCCAGGTGACCTCTTTAGGTGAAGATGGGAATTTGTGCGTTTTTCAACCAACATGTACATCTTCAAAAGATACTGCCAACAGCCCAGCCTGACTCATGAAACCTCGCTGGATAAAAAAGAAAAAAAAATAGTAAGAATTTTAAATCATTGACAATTCCATCAATTCCCCTTCCTAGCATTTTTCAGGACTTACCAAGTCTTAATCTAGACTGTAAAAGATACTACAGGGTAAGAACACAGTCTTTTTGGACAGGAAGAGCAATATGTACACTGAAAACAACCACAAAGTAAAACTGTCATGTGGAGAGTTGCATAACAACAACAGGAATCTGAACTCCCGGAAGAAAGTTCTCACTTTAGGGGTAAAAATCTCTATTATAATCAGATTCCAGAAGAAAAACGTGAAAAACAAGAACCTGGAACAATGTTGTTGCTAATTCATGCAGCCCTTCAAACAGATAAAACAGCAAGGGGAATGGAAATGTCTTTGACAGCATTTTTCCTGTGAGCTCAGAGGGTTGTGAGAAGGGCTGGGCTGGGAGCTGGGGCAGGGCAGTGCAGCCCTCTGCACCTCTGACAGGGGGCTCATCCCTGTGACACACCAGGAAGGGCTTCAGCCAAGCCCTGCCAGCATCCCATAATGCCACAGAGTTCCCATCTTCCAAGCCACCTCAAGAATACAACCAGGAGCTTCCAACAACAAGTATGTTCGTCTGCCCTCAACAGGAGCATGACTTCAGCCTAGACAGAAACAGTAGAGACTAAAAAGACAGGTACTAATTAAAACCAGTAGGAGCTGGGTAATCCCATGCAGCATTTTCAGTACGTTTTCACTGTTTTACAGCATGGAATCAGAGTTATTTAGGGTGAGAAAGACCTTTAAGATCATGAAGGCCAACACTAACCCAGCACTGCCCAGTCCACCACTAAACCATTTCCTTAAGCACCTCACCTACATGTTTTTTGAACACTTCCAGGGATGGTGACTTCACCACTTCCCCGGGCTGCCTGTCCCACAGAACCAGTTCAAGGAGGCTGGCATTAAGCTGCTGCTAGCTGCCCATGATAACAGGTTTCCAGAAAATGTCAACATTCATCAGGTTTTGAATAACCATGAAAAAACAGGGAGAGAGCAGGTCTGAGCACATCCAAGTTCTCACAAAAGGCAAATATGTGATTTTCAGTCCTTTAGTTATCCTGCTGTTCTTGGATGCAAGAAGATGCTCCTGCAATTCTGGTAGTTTGGATACAAAGCTCCAGGGGAGCACACTTAGCCAGGTCTTTTCAGTTAAACAAAAAGCACCCACGACCTTGATTTTAATCTCTTAGCAACACATCTGAGAGCATCTGAAACCGAAAGAGCCAAAAGCACTTATGCGTAAGACGCGCTCCATCTCCTCCGGATGTGAAGCATTAAATTTTAATTTTCAAATGACTCCTGAGAGTTGCACTCAATATACCGGAAAATACTTCTGCATGTAGAATGTCTTCTCTGCCTGTTATCAAATACAAGTTATAAAATACATCGAGAGCACTGCAGAAATCTCGCTGTATTTAACAAATATTACACCCTACTTAGAACATAATTCTCACACACATCAGTCAAGTCCATTAATGCAAACTTTGATATCTCCACCCATAATAATTTAGAGAAGTTGAAGCAGGCAAATGCCAGTTTTGGTTTAATGTTGGACACTCAACATCAGTGCATTGTCTCTCACAGTCTGTTGCTTGCAAGAGACGGACTTTGGAATAAAAAGCACAAAAGCAGCTTCTAAAGCTACATTTAATAAATAAATCATAAACACGCCCTAAAGCAAATACAAAAGTTTTACTGCAACGTTATGATTACAGAGAAAGAGGTATTTTTGTGCTGCTCTTTCATTTCAAATTCCAAAACTCAATTTTGCTTGAATTTGTCTGGTTTGACACTGAACTGATCTCCAGCATCAAAATAACATTCTCATGTTTCCTCCAAGCTCTCGGTTCAGGGCGACCCACCAAAAGCCATTGGAAGGCACGCCTTGAAATGTTCACCACCAACATCCATCAAGTCAGGACCACACAGCAGGTGAATTTTCTTTACAGAGCTCATTTTTCTTTACCTCCCAACCCTGCACCTGCTCCCACCCCAGCCAGGTCTCCCCCTCAGCGAGGGAAAGACCCTCCCCAGCCAGGGACCGGCCCTGCCAAAACCCACCCAGCCCGCGCGTTTTGTTCCCCGAGGAACAAGGGGGAACCCAAGCCCCCCTTCACCCTCGCCCACCCCGCGCCCGCGGTACCTGCCCGGACTCCAGCCACGTTCTAAAGGGATCCGCGGCCACCCCCGCGTCCCGCGGAGCTGCTCCTCCAGCCCTCAGAGGTGGTCCCGCCTCAGTGATGGACGGACGCGCCCGCGGCCATTTTGGGTGAGGGCAGAGGATGGGACATGACCCTCCCTTCCCCGCCCGTGAGGGCAGCGCCGCGCCAAGATGGCGGCGTGCCGCCAGTACTCAGCATGGCGCCTGAGCCCACGGATGCTGCTGGAGTAAGAGTGCCGTTGTTTGCTTGGTTATTTTACTTTAGCGGTGCTTTGAAAGAGCAGAAACCTCGCGTGATGAGAGGAGGAACTGCTGTAGGGTGAGGCTGGGTGTGTGGGAGAGCCTTAGTGGAGCCTCTTGCATGGGTGAGGTGGACATGGCCCCTCGCATGAGGGGGTCGGGGAGGACAGAAGAGCCCTCGCTGGAACACGGCTCCCCTGAGGGCTGTCCCCAGGCTCGGGCAGCCCCTGCGGAGGGCAGGAAACCTCTGGGCTCTCGATGGCAGCGCTTGGGGCACTACTGCCACAAATGCCGTGGTGCCGTGCCTCGGCTATGGCAGAATCCCAGAACGGCCGGGGTTGGAAGGACGCTCTGGAGATCCCTCAGTGCAACCCCTGCCGACACACCTTGAGCAGCTGACACACAAACACGTCCAGGTGGGTTTGGAATGTCTGCAGAGAGGTGGTGCCGATTTTAGGAGCTCTCTAAACACTGACACAGAGTTTAGTTTAGGAAGGAGACGTTGTTTATTCTGCACAGAGTGCAAGGGGGAGGTTTCCACACATCAGGCAAACCAAAGCTTTTAACTACTTATACATTTTAGCAAGCAAAGACGTTAGTGTTCACTGGCTACAAGTTACATAGTTCTCTTATTAATTAGTATTCTGTCTTCTATTGATTAATGATTCACTTCTCGTGCTAATAAGTCTGCATGCTCAGTCGTTCCTTCTTGTAGGTGGGTTTCTTGTGTCAGTGGTTGCAGATTCCCCTTGCCACGATTACATTTTACCCAGTTTGAGATGATTTCAGCACAGTCGCTGAGTTGGCTTTATTTGTTTCTTCCTTATCTTGGGAGTTCTTGCCAGATGGCCCCTAAATTCTGCATTCTTTGTGTCCACTGCCAGCAGGCATCCTTTTTATCAAACTTTGTTAACCTCTCTAGGTCTGAGATCATTAAAGCATATCAAGTCCTAGACTTTAACAAGGCAACTCCACCAACAAATAACTTGTTTTTTCTAACACCTGGACATCGCTTGTATTTGCAAAGCAGAAATATCAGTGATAATCTTACAGGTCCAACATTGATGTCAACATTGATTGTCCAACATTGAAGTTTTGTGAATTGTACGTCAGCTGAAGGCTTGGGTTTGAAAATCTGTTATTTGGGAAGGAAAGTTTCTAATTCACTTGAAATACAGAGTAATTTTCCTGTTGTGGACAAATAGGCTACATTTGTGTTTGCTCAGGGCCATGACATGACAGAAGTTTGTTCAGCTGTTCTCAATGCTACTCTGGCAAACTGAGATTTTGATCAGTGTTTTTCATAAAATTCCAGAGTGAAGATAGGGGAAAAAAACCCTAGAGTCCATGGTACAGACATTTAAGTGTATGTACTGGAAAATACCAACTGTGTGCAGTTTCTGTGTATGTTTGTTAATGGGAAAAGGCAGTGAGGAACTGCAAGAATGAATTGGCCTGCTTGTGAGTCACAAGGTACCAGCTGCTGGATTTGGATGAAAAATAGGAAGTAATAAGTATCACATGTGCTCAGCCCAAACAAGCAGCTGACTGAGTCTTCTGGGAAGAAATTTGTCTAATTAGCTGTCAGTCAGGTTTTCTAAGCAACTGGTTTCTCTGGAAACCAAATGTTAATCTGTTTTGATTGATACAAGACAAAAGATTTCTTGTGTCTAGAGCAGAGTGAAATAAGTAAGAAATTCATGTGTCCCCTCCACTCAGCAAAAACCACACAGCAGATGTTTTATTATTATGTTACTAACTGCAAAAATATCAGCAACTCTCTACTTCCCCAGTTCTTCAAAGGTCACTCTAGGATAACCTGATACGACTTAATTTAATTATGAGGTTACAGAGACATTTTTTCAACCATGGGAAATATCACAAACATACACACACAATCAAAACAAACATGGCAAGGATCCTTGTCAGCTTCTGCTATCCATTAATGATTCTTACAGCATTTTTTCTAAAATCTGGGGATCTTACACTATCTCTTTGAAGTATATGAAGGCTGTTATGCCTACCAATAAAAAAAGCAACATTTTGAAAGCCTCATCCTGGGCTTAAAGAACAGCATGAATTCCAAACTACTGCTGCAGAAACAAAAACTATTTTCCAAAATAAACAATTTAGGAATATGTGATTGACTATTCGTAGACTTCTTCCTCAACAATGTAAAAACAGATTCTGTGGAAGTGTTTATGTTCTATTTGTGTAGTAAACACACTTGTAATTTTTAAGTCATTGATCTAAACACAAGAACATGCAGGTAGAACAGAACTCGCTTTTAATTTTCAATTATTTTGACATATACATAATTCTGGTGCTTTTTCCTATTTCAGACCATTTTCCTAAAAATTCTTTTCTAACTCCTTACACTTTTTTTTTTCCGCCCTGAGGTCTTAAACTTAGGAATTCAGCTATGGAATAAGCATGTGATCTTACAAACATGCCAGGATAAATTCCCAGAGTGCTTGGCTGGAAGCAGCCACCAAATGCTTTGGCTGGACAGGCTTGGCTGGAGTCCTGTTAGAAATGAGCTCATCCCACAGAAGGAGCTCTCCGTGCTGCCCCCTGACCTGGATGGGAACAGCGTGTGTGCAGCCTGCAGAGCACACATTTCATGGAATACATCTGTACCAGCTGCAGCCAAGATTTATTGCCCAATCGTGACAGCTGGGGGGTGGCATGTGCTGTCACTGTGGCATTTACAGCTGGCACTGCCCTGCTAACACTTTGCAGCTGTTTGCAGCGCAGTTTTCACAGGGAAATTCTTATTTCTGCATTTCATTCAGGGTGTAAATGCTTCAGGTGCAGGGATGAGTGTTACATGGAGGCCAAATACATCAACAGTGGCCATAAAAGCAGGTGGTGCCTCTAAGTGCTACACACTGCTGGCACAGGAAAGCTTTTAGAGAGTGAGGCTTTTAGGAAGCAAAGGTGGTACCTGGTACCTCTCTGGGACAGGTTAAAGCAGGATGGTGCTTTCTTGTCTCAGGTTGTCAGGCCTGCTGTGAGGGTTGATCAAAGATCCACTGCTCTGGGGGAAAATGGCATCCGTAGTTAATGGAAAGCAGAGAGTGAGCTTGGCAATAAAATGAATGAGACATCTAATTATCTGATGGTTTCACAAATATAATTTTATACTGTGCACTGAAACAGAGATTCCCTGCACACTCTTCAGTTTGTATAAATTTTAGCTCTTTTTATTTGAATTTTAAAATTGAAATTAATTCAGTCCAAGTATTCCTTAAATGAAGGATGAAATAGGGATACTTAATGAATGTACCAAAGATGTCCTCAATATTTCTGCAAAATGCTTCAATTTCTATGCAGTTCTCTGTTTTTCATTGTGAATACAAGAAATATGGAGGGAAATTTAGTCTTCTTCCCTTTGATGGTGTGCAGAAGAGTGTGTTTAATCCAGTCCTGTAACAGATGACTAAGCTGACCAGAGATCAGATGGCCCCTAAACATTCAAGGCCAGGCTGGACAGGGCTTGGAGCAACCTGGTCTAGTGGAAGGAGGGTTTGGACTAGATGAACTTCAAAGGTCCATTCCAACCCAAACTACTCTGTAATTCTGTGAAATAAAAAATATTTTAAATAGGATCTGTGCAGTTACAGAAATATCCAAAACTGACGTATCTTTCGAAGTATCACTAGATCAGTTTCGGATGATAAATGTAAGTATAATCAGAGTGTGAAACAGGAAGAGTTTAGCTGTGCCTTTAAGTACAAATGTCAACACATTTCTAATTTAGAACTTTTCATCTATCCTATCACCTTATTGGTCAGTGCAACTATAGCTCTTGTATCCTGGTGGAATAAGTGGGAGGTTGGCACAGCTTTTCTTGTATGAAAATACTCATCCACAGGAGCAAGAAAGAGGTCAGATAATGCTGCATCCCAGCAAGTCTGCAGGAAATGCAAATTCTTGGGTCGCATAGGAATTGCTCAGGAGTGGTTGTGGTGCTTTTGAAAAGCTTGGGCTAATATGAAATGTGAGAGCAGAGGCACAGAAAATTATCACCCAAGCTATTTCAATTGTTACCTCAAACCAGGATTAGTGATATTTTTCCAGGATATCTGTAAAGCAGCATCAGCTTACTTTTCTTTAAGTGGTCAGTATGAAAACATTTCTGTTTCCTTTCATCATGGCTAAGCTAAGGAATTCTTGATTTCTCTGACCTCAATGATAACTCACCTATAGTCTGCAAATTTAAAAAATAATTTTTAAAAAGCACTACAGTCTTCTCTGGGGTTATCTTTAGTATCCTTAAAACAGAACCAGTGTTTAAAGTTGTGTCCTTGGGTAACAAACCTCTCTGGCCGTGCCTGTCTCCAGCCCTTGTGCTGAAAAACCATCCGTGGCTTAAAGCATTAGAGGTCACTGTAACAGGAGGGGATTTACCCAGTGTTAGAGAAAAGTTGCAGTTTAGCCAGGAAATTGCATGTATTTTGGAAGTTCTGTGGTTTAATCTATAAAATGTCATTTTACACTTGAAAAACTTCTCTGTGTAGCCGTAGGCGTTTGCTTGTACGTGCGTGTTCATGTGGCCAGGGATTAAAAAAGGAGCAAAATGTTGACTGAACCTTTCTGTCTAAATCCTACAACCCAAGGTTCAGAAGGACAAGAAATCATAAGCATCCTGATTAACACTCCGGGGCCTTTGAGACTGTGAAAGGCTGATGTCTGTTTAATAATCCTGTTCATGAGGATTTGTGATTCCTGCCTGGGAACAGCATCGCTGGTACTTCTGTTTTGTTACAGGAATGGGAAATCGCAGCATATTGGTTAAATAAAATGGTGATGATGCTGTATTTAGCAACTCTCAGAGTGTCATTTCACTTTAAGCCCATCGGGAAAAAACAAAAATCGGGGCGGCAAAAACCCTTTGTACGATATAACAGAGGAGCGCGTTGTAAAAAAATAGGCAGGGACGCTGAAGAGAAGCAGCGCAGCCTCGGGTACAGCCCCGCCGCAGAGCCGGGCGCGGAGGGCAGGCCTGGCGTATCACTGCGGTCCGGGGGTCCCGCTCGGCACGGGGATCGGGATGGGGATTGGGATGGGGATGGGGGCGTCTCTCCGCGTACGTGCGGCGGCGCAGGTCCGCAATGAGCCCGGCGGGCGCGGCCGGGGACGTGCCGGGGGAGGCGGCGGAGGAGGCGGTGCCGCCCCGCCCGCTCTGCGGCCACAGGCACAGCCCGGCGGCAGGTACGGGACCGGCTCTGCGCTCCGCTACCCGCTCCCAACGCTGCGTTGGGGCTTTCGGGGACATTGCGGCGCTCGTTATTTTATCCCCCTGTGCGGTTGGTGAGCTCCGGCTCGTGCCCGCCCGCTCTCCGTCACCTCGGTGCGGGGGCTCTGAAGAGCCGGGGTGCGGCGGCGGCGGCTCCGCTGCCCGTGCGGGGCCAGGGCCGTGCTGCGGGAGCACCTTCCCCGCGAGCTCGGCCAGCGCTGCCCGCCCCGCGGCTCCTCCGAGGCCGCTCGGTGCCGCCCGCAGCGCCGGGGGCCGGCGGCGTTTGCGGGGTAATTCCGGGCGAGGGAATTGCGGGACACGTGAGCGCGGCGGGGCCGCCCCCGACCCGGGACCGCCCGGCGGGGCGGGCGCGGCAACAAAGGGCGGCGGGGACGGGAGGGAGGGCAGCGAGGGCTGGGCTGGCGCTGCTCGTGCGGGTCTCACCTCCCGCCCCGCTCTCTCCTGTCCCGCAGCCCCGGCGGCCAGCACCGCGCGGCAGCCGCGCCAGGGCCGGGCTGCGCCGGCCGCGCCGCAAATGAAGTGCGAGAACTGCACCAAAAAGGTGAGTGCCCGGCCGGGTCCTGCCCACCCCTCGGCTTGCGGGCACACCGCCTCGGGGATGGGGGGATGCCGCCCGCGGGGACGGCCTCGTCCGGGAGCCCCGGCAGGGGGAGCGGCGCCGGCCGCCGGCCCCAAGGTCACCGAGCTCCGCGGCCCGGCCGTGACAGCTCCCGGGGGAGCCCCGAGCGCGTTATCGCCGGCGTGTGGCCGTGCCTGTGCCCCGCACGGAACGGAACGCAGCGCCCTCGGCTCCTCCCGTGCCTGCGCGGGGCAGCCCCTCAGGCGAGCAAACCGCCCAGAACTCTCAAACCGATGAAGCACGGGAATTCCGCGGAAATTACTGCCATCGTAGCAATTGCACTTTGAACGCAGGGTCTTGCATGTGTTCCAAAACACTGTAAATAACTCTATCGGTGCTTAATGACGTGAGCAGTTCTGCAGAAGTGTTTATACAGAATGGTGAACGGGCTTCGCATAATGCACACATTTTATGTTTAATTTCAGGAATGCAGTAAAAAACAGAAAAATGATGATAAGCAAAGTACATCTGTTGATGCATTGAGTTCAACTGATGGCTCTGAAGAGGTAATGTTCCTTCTAAAACCTGTATTAGACTCTATATTCTTTTCTTTTGTGCACCCCAAAGGAGGTTATGAGGAGACAACTTTCAACTAAGTATAACAATAAACAACAAGCAGTTGAAAACATAGACATCCCTTAATATGTGAATCAAGAATCTTGTAAAAAGGTGAAATAAAAGCCCTTACTATGAAAACACAAAACAGAAATTCCAAGTTCTGAAAATTTGGAGTGCCAAAACTCTTACATCAAGTGTTCACAACAGAGACAGAGCTTTTAAGAAGGGGAGTTTTGATAGTACAAGTGGACAAAATACTGACTTATTCCTTATATCCAAGAATTTCTTCTTCTCAAGTGAGCTGCAGATAGTGTCATAGCCAGGAGTGTGAAACTTTTGATCTCACAGAATATGTTCAGTGCAATTGTAGGACTGTGTTCTCTTTGTTTTACCCCATGCAACAAAGCCTAAGCCACACTGCTGTTAGAGGGACATCTGGTTAAAGAGCTTTAACAGTTCAAGGGAAAGTTTTCTCAGTTGCTTGGTGAGTTGATGGAGACTGTCAGCTCTAAAGCACAGTGCAAATTAAGTTACTAGCATATGGACTAGGGGCTAAATTTAGATTTTTGTTTACAGTTAAACATTTTGCAGTTCCATGGTAATAGGAGGAGCAGAGCTATGATTGGGATGGAACATATTATTTTGTTTACCTGTCAATGATCTTGGATGTTATGCAAGTGTCATGGATTGTCCTGCTTTAAACCAAATCGTGATACTGTGTTTGCTTTTCATCTGGCTCATTGCAGAGATCTTGAAAATCACTTGGTCATTATTAAATACTTGTTTACTTTTTTTTTTGCCACCAGAAAGATGAGTTTGATACATTGGCTAATGCTAAAATACTCCTTAGCGACTGCCTAGCTTGTGACAGTTGCATGACATTGGAAGAAGGAGCCAGGGTTTTCCAACAGAATCAGAAGGAGTTCTTTCGTGTTCTCAACCTTAATAAGGTAAAGTGACCCAAACAATAACCCACTGCTTTCTGTGAGGAGGGGGCACTTCCAGAATGACTAAGCAGCTTGGTTTCCCAGGGCAGATGACGTGAAGATTTGTCAGGAAATGCTTTTTCCAAAGAGGAAGTGAAAACTTCAGGCAACACAAACATTAAAAGTACTTAAAATAATTTTGTACTAGAGTTGCAAGGTCACAGCACTTAACGTAAACACCAGAGGAAAGTTACTGCACCTGCAGGAGGAAAATTTATTGGCAATGTGATGATTTCATTACTGCACTAACAAATTATTCTGTAGTTCAGTGTTTATAGATACTCATACCTTCATTGCTAGGACTGTTCTGGGTGGTTTTTGGTGCTAATGTATCCACATTATACAAACCTACAAAGACATGTTTTTGAAATTAGAACTCTTTAATACACATTCAACCTTACTATATTTTTGTCCATATTCTTAGCAAACCTTGTAGGTGTTCTATTGCTGTCTTAGTTTCTGCTGAGTTCTGTTTTTTCTAGAAGTTAGTTGCTGTGTGTAGGGCTCAGATCTTTGGAACCTGATATTAAATTAATTATTTTAGTTCTGCTCCATACTTCTGTTCAAAAACTACTAGAATCGAAACTACTTCTGGATCTGTACACGTGTGCCATAAATATGGATTAATTACACAGTACTTACATTTTTTTAGGAGTTGAACTGTCCATACAGAAAGATGTTGTCATATATGAGAAAATTAGAAGAGAAGGGGGGGAAATAATTTTTTGGGTCACATGTGTCCTTTAAGAGGGCCTGAATCCTACAACAGCAAGGCAGTCAGGTACCTTCATCACAACTCCAGGGGTCCAAACACAAGGGCAGTCATGAGCTCTGAGTCAGGAGCTGTCCTTGAAGGGTCCTTGTCCAGCATGTGGATCAGTACAGACCGTGGGCTCTGACCTTTGCAGGGTGACACTTGGCTGTAGCACAGTCCTGCTTTGTCTTCCAAGGGTTCCACTGGTGTGGAAAATGTCCCAGCTAAAACACAAGATTAATCTTCAGCTAAATGCCTCAGTCATTGGAGCTACACAGTTCCACACCATACACTGGGTATTTTCATGGGATACCTCAGTGCCTACGAATGCTGGTTTGTTGAGAGTCCCATCTTGCCACTTTACCTCAACAACTGCACTGATAAAGACACAGGAGCCTTAACAAAAAAATCGTATGTGTAATTTACTGGGTTGTATTTATAGCTTCAAATGTCCTGCTTCTGTAAACATTATTTATTAATGTTTAAACATTTCATATTTGCTAGAATATTTAGTCCTGCTAGAATATCAGAGGTGCTGAATGTCCCTTAACTTTCCTTTTGGCACGTTGAAACCATCCACAGAACTGTCCTAGGAGGGATGGATTTCCCCTGAGTTATATTTAAAAAAAAATCTACAGATGATTGGAGATGAACACTGTCAGGATCAGAGGAACATCCTGTTCTGCTGCAATTTGAGGGCTGTTTCACAGGGTTTTTAATGATATGGTCCATTGAAGCATAAGACTCTAAGGAAAAACTCCAGAATGGGAAAGGAAGGGAAAGCAAGGAGCCTTACCCTGTTGTAATGACATATCTTTTTTTTCCCTTTGTTTCACTTACCAGAAATGTGATACCTCAAAACACAAAGTGTTGGCAGTGTCTCTATGCCCTCAGTCATTGCCTTATTTTGCTGCTAAATTCAATCTCTCTGTGAATGAAGCAGCCAAGAGACTCTGTGGTTTCCTCAAAAGTCTTGGTAAGTTTACATTTGTTATGGTGATGGAAGCAGAAAGGGAGGGATCATTTTGGTTGATTTGCTTTCTCAGCAGCCTTCCAGTACCTGAAGGGGCTGCAACAGAGCTGGAGAGGGTTTTTGACAAGGGCATGGAGTGAAACAGGGCAGGGTAAGATTAGATAATAGGAAGAAATGAGGATGGGGAGGCCCTGGCTCAGGGTGCCCAGAAAAGCTGTGACTGCTTCATCCCTGGCAGTGTCCAAGGCCAGGCTGGACAGGGCTTGGAGCAGCCTGGGACAGTGGAAGGTGTCCCTGACATGGCAGGGGGTGGAACTGGATGAGCTTTAAGGTTCCTCCCAAGCAAAACCATTGGTGGGGTTCCATTCCATGATATTTTGTTAAGCCAGTCCTAAGGTGCTGTTGCACAACCTTGTTCAGAGTTTGAACTCCACGCTCTGTGAAGTTCCAGCCAGGCACCAGTGCCACACACAGGAGTGTGAGAAACAGACTGGGGACATTCCCTGCTCACAGTAAAGGTCACAGAGCAGAAGGACCTTGTGGAGCTGGATCCAAAACCTTTGCTAACAAAAAATCAGAGAGGGCTTAGTCACAGGCTTCCCGTTATTTTACAACTTGAGAGAAAAGGTAATTCTTATTCTAAGTTCCTTTCAGTCCTTTTGACACATTGTATCTCTAGAAGATTCTCGGTTCTGGTTTTTTCCTGTATTTTGAAATGACAAGAACTGTTGTATCTGCCTCTTTTATGTTAAAGCTGTATTTCCTTTGCTCATTATATACAAAGTTTTAAATAAAAAGCAAAAGCCACTTTCCTTTTAAGTTTGGGCTTTTTTAAATTTACTTGAAGGAAGAAAGACAGTAATGAACCTGTAAACTGCTTCCTCCCATCTGTATCTGTATATATTAATTTTTCATGGTTTTTCTGCTGCATCTCTGTACCCAGTGTATATTCTTCACCTCAAAGCATTCCTAAGTTCTGGTGGGCCCCAGTTTTCCTAGAATGCATTCATTATCTACACTCCCTTCTGTAGGGATGTGCTCAGTGTTACGTAGGCTAATAGGGAGTGTGTTGCCAAATAAGCAGCCAGAAGGTCTCTGCTGTGATGGTGATATGCTCACAACTTGGCAGATATGCCTCTTAGCTGGATATCATTTTTTGTGACTTCAGCATGTCTTGGAAAGGACATTGCTTTGCACGAGTCACTGCATGTCACCCAGGACTCATGACATCACTTGAACTAAAAGTGATAGATGCAAAGTGCTAAGAAGGAAGCAGAGAATGTTTGCAGTGCTGTTTGCAGCATTAGCCATATGGTGGTCCTTTCAAACTCAGGATATAGGAAATGTTTTTCCAGTGTATGGCTTTTATTTATGACTCTGCTGTTTGTGAAAATTTGCAGAGGGGAAGGAATATACCCATTGATCCTTCAGAATTTTTCATAGGCCTGGAACTTGGAAAGGGGTTTGTGAGGTGGAAAACATTCTAGTGATGTTTCTGCTTGCTTCTCTAGGGGTGCATTATGTATTTGACACCACTATAGCTGCAGATTTCAGCATCCTGGAGAGCCAGAGGGAATTTGTGCAGCGGTACCAACGGAGGAACCAGGAGGAACATGCCTTACCAATGTTTGCCTCTGCTTGCCCTGGTGAGTGCTGATTTATCCATCCTTCCTGCCCTTCAGACTGGAACTACCAAGGTGCTGAGGAAAGGGTGGCTTCCTTTGGGAGCCTTACATAACACAGAGCATTTTTGATTTGCTTTTGAGGGACACCAAGCACACAGTATTTGTTCCCAGTATCACTGGTCATCCTGAGTGCATTTCCATGCTTGGAATTGGAATTGAGAATCAGAACTGGAATGGAGGAGTTTAGTGGGTGCTGCTTGTGTGTTCAGACCACAGAGTTTAACAGGATGTTTCCTCATTGAAAAGAATCTTAAAGGAACTTTGACAGAATTAGACCACAACCTCCCTTACCTTAAACAAAGTTTAGAACTTGCCACTTAAGCCTAGGGGAAAGTAGCAAGTGACATTCCTTGTGATGACTTGAGATGGATGTGTCTGACACTTGGAAAGTAATTCTCACATGAAATGTCACAGCCTTGACTCACTACATGTCTCACTTCTGAGAGCCTTGCACCTGAGAAAGTGTTCTGCCATGAGCAGAACTTGCACTTGTAACAGCTGAAAAGATGCACAACATGCAGCCACTGCTTGCTTTCTCCATTGTTAGCACAGCACCATTTCAATTCAAGTAGAGTCACATTCCTAAAAGAGAAGTATCAAAAAGGAGTAACTCCTTTGCCTAACACCCTTATCAACTCCACCCTGAAGTTCAGTGTTGCTTTTGAAAAGGCTTATAAAAATACCAAAATACTTTTTGCTGGCCTTGAAATAACTCAAGTGAATTGCATTTATTAAAGAAATGTTAGAGTGATGATGAGTTGCAGTCAGTGATCCTCAGAATCTGCTGTTGTCATTGATTTGAAGTTTAAATACTGCTGTTTGAATTATACTTGTATTTTTGTTTGTTCTATGTATTTTGTGGTGGAAGTATATGGGTTATGCTTTACGTACCACATATGTGTATTTAAAATGTCTTTTTTTTCTGTTACTGTTATCTTAGTGTAACCTCTTATCTTCAGATGTATCATATATTGCTCTTTTTCAAGTAAAACCTGTGCAGTTGAAACATCCCTATTACTTAGTTTTGTCTTGTATGTGCTTTAGGTAAAATTCAAAACCTGAGGATTTCTTTTAGAATTTCTGAGATAATTTTAATTTTCTTCATCTGGAAACAGAGCCCAGGTTATCTGCTGCTCTCAGTGGAAATACTTTAAAATAGTTAATGGAGCATTTTCTTTGTGTGGTCTGCACAAGATAGTTCCTGGTGTCAGTGCTGGTTTTGGTGTCAGCTCTCTACTGTGACAGAGGTGATAACAGAAGCATGGGTGCTTTCCATTTCTGGGAAACTAACCCAGAATATCACTGTAAATCCATTTTGAAAGCACGGTATGTTTCTTTGTCCGCAATTAGAGAAAACAAAAATCCTGATTAGTCATCTTAAAAGTGAGGTTGTTCACTGTGTTTCCTGTCTGTATTTGTCTGTGTGCATTTTCTGTTCATTTTTCTCCTTCCTCTTTCTACCCCTGGATTACAGAAATTTGTCCCAGAGATGTTGTTTACTGGGCATGGTTAGCACAAAATGGTTTTTTATATAGCTCTCTAGATGGAAGGTCATTTGCTTGAAGATAAAGTGTGATTTTTTTCACCATTTCTTAGCACCAAAAGCAACACACCTGCCTCAAAGGCTGGGCCTAACTCTCCTGACACATGTTGGTGTAATGTAGATGAAAAAAGCTCCAAACCCTTGCTGTGAAGGATTCTGGGCTTTTTAGTTAAGAGCTACAGAGCCCAAGAAGGAATTGCACACCCTAAATACCTTGATTTATTTACTAGGGGAATAATACAATAGCTCTGGATGTTGGTGCTGTGGGTATCCACAGCTTGCCCCAGCTGGAATGCTGAAAGGATCTGGTGAGAGAGAGGGGGGATTCCTGAGAAACTGAGGACAGAGAGTTGCAGACAGAGAGATTTCGGGTAGTTCCTGTGAGTGTGGGGGTGTTTCTGAAGGTGTGGCTACTCTAACAATAGTAAAATAAGCCATTTTTCCTAGGCTTAATCCTTATGCATCTTGTAATAATGCTTTCATGTGACTTCTGTTCTAGGGGAGGCAGGCTGGGTGCAGGCGTATTAAATCTCAGGAAACACCAGGTTACAGTTAAGCAGCCACACAGTGCCTTTGTTGTAGTATATGGTGATCCAAGGGCTGAGGTCTAGAGGTCAATTTTCTGTTAGCTGGGGTCTTTCTTGTTCTTTCTGCTTTGTTAAATCTGTGCATGAGGGAGGGGTAGCAGGTCATGAAGTTCACAGGGGACCTTGGTCTACAATTAATGACACAGTGAATTATTGACTGAAGCATTACTAACAGAGCCTTGAGGTTTCCTGCAGTTCCCAAGGTGGGGCTTCCAGCCTGCACAGAAATGTCCTCCCCAGTGTGAAGCTGTCATCATTTTCAGGATCTGTTGTGTGGCTGCTGCCACTTGCTGTGCCCATGGGTCACTTCTCTGTACCTGTAATATTTTTGTGGTTCTAGGTTGGATCCGATATGCTGAAAGGGTACTCACCAACCTGGTGACCTCTCACATTTGCACTGCAAAGTCTCCACAGCAGATCATGGGCTCCCTAGTGAAGGGCTACTTTGCCAGGCAGCAGGTAAGTAAGTCTGATTTATTTTTACCATTATATTCTTCTAAATAGCGAAGATGGGTTTCAATACTGAGATCTAGATCTCTGTGTATTACATTTGTCCTTTACTTGGAGAAGAAATGGTGCTCTGCTGCTGTACAAGTGCCCATGATGAGAAGAAAGTACAAAGAACCTCATTTCATACAGTGCAGTGTGAGCTGGCAGCAATCCTTGCACCCCCAGTGCAACATGGATTTAGATATTTATGGGTAAAGTTAAACCCATAGCATAAAGGCTTTTTTTGTGAAATGCTGCCTGTGTGGTTCTACAGCACAGCTGAAACAGGAGTGGAGGAGAATAATGTGGAAATTGTCCTGTTATCTGAGCTCAACAAAACATTGCATCCTTGGAACTAACCTTTTTATCTCCTCAATTTTGTATGTTGAAAAAATTGCTGCTCTTTACATACCCCACCTAAATGGAACCACAGGCACATTCTGTAGGGAAGGGCTGCTGTCTGCACATGGAGAGACAAATTGGGAAGGGCTTGCTGTGGATAAAAGTGAGTGACAGCCAAAACCCAGAACTCTGAACTCCTGACTTGTATTCACTTTCTAAGGCAATGAAAAAGCTGCAGAAAATATGGTCTGAGGGAATATGGTCCAGCCAGGAGACTTTGGAACTTTGTTGCTGATGCTTTGTGACTTCTGGCAAATCATTATCTGTGTGAATATTCTTTAAATTGAATGGTAGGGACTTATTCCTGGTATTGCCTGCATGAGGTTTATGTCACTATTTTTGTCCCTGTCATCCTTCAAGCTGTCTTTTGCTCTTCACTGACTTCATATGTGCTCCCTTCTGTGTTCCACAGAACTTGTCTCCTGATAAAATTTTCCATGTGGTCGTGGCACCTTGTTATGACAAAAAGCTGGAAGCCTTGAGAGAAGATTTCTACACTGCCTTGTATAATTCACCAGAAGTTGATTGTGTCCTGACATCAGGTTAACTTTTTTAAACTTACCATCTATAAATATATAAGTGAATCACCATTTTTAGAATAGCCTTTATGCCAGTGTTGGCTTTTTTCAAGTCTGCTTTAGTCATAAGTTTGGCATTTTTCTGCTTTAAAAATTAGTACATATTTTTGTGCTCCTGGTAGTACAGGTACTGCACAGGGACTGTAGAGTGACACATCCTTTCCTTCTAAGTTGCTATTTATCTAAAAAATGAAGTATTTTGACAGCCTGTTAAAGAAGGTAAAAGTTATGCAAATTCATAATTAAAACGATTGTCTGACTTGTCTGTGGTCATTATTTTATTAGGAGTTATTCCTAATTCATGGCACCAGTTGCCTTTTGGTGAGGATCTTGTCTTTAGCCTTAGTGTCCAAACATCCTGCAGTGTAGTTTGGATATTTCCAAACTTGGCCTAACAGAAAGGCTGAGGATTTAAGCAGAGTTTGGGCAGGCTGAAGGCCCCTTTTCTTTGGGGCTGGAAGTGTCAGGCTTCTCAGTCACTGGAGGGAAGTGACCGTAGGACGAGCTGGAGAATGTGACACAAAGCACAGGGAGGTGATGGGATGCTGATCTCTGAAACAGAGGCACAGTGTGTGTTGTGCTTTGTGTTGAAAGTAAAATGTCATGTGTTTTCCTACAGGTGAAATTGTCCAAATAATGGAACAGAAGAATGTGTCTATGAAAGATGTGACTGAAGTAGCTGTAGATACTTTGTAAGTAGTTTTGTTGTGGATTGCTTCCTTATTTTGATGACAAATGACATGTTGGAGCATATTCAACATAAATGTAAAACTGCTCAGAAGAATGTTTTTTATTTTTAGAGAAAAAAATGTGCATGAAAGCCTGAGTATACCACAGCTTCACCCTTATATAGTGGCCAAACCCAGAAAAATATTCTCTTAGATGTTCATTGCTATATATAAAAGTAGTATGAAACAGATAATATAAACCTGCATGTACTGTCTAAATACAAAGCAGATAATTTGAGGTAATGGCCCTTATAGAGTAACTCTTAAAATTTATGTCTGAAGATTTGTGTAGCTCCTAATTTATATTTTAATGCAGTAATAATAGATTTGACTGTATGCAGTTCAAGCCTTGCTAGTAAGTGTGGCAGTCTGGGGGTACTGACCCTGTTCAGAGCTCTGCTGTGCTCTGTGTGGAGCCCAACAGTCTGACCTGCCCTGTCCCTGCCTCCCACAGAGCTGCTGGGACAGTCCTGGGCTGACCATCTGCTCTGGGCTCCCTTTCACAGCAGCATCCTGACAGTAAATTTCCACTCCCCAATATGCTCATGCAGATTGCTAGAAGCAGCACCCTTTCAGGAAATGGTAATTAATTGGTTTTTATACTGAGGACAGCAGTCAGTTTTTCAAGATTAGGTCAAACTGAACTGTACTTTAGATGAGAAGCACACAAAGCACTGGAGAGGTTTTGTTTCCATCCCTTATGCTTGGCTCAGGGAGCAGTGTGTGTGTGGTGTTTAATTCTCAGACTTGGTTACAGAGGCTGCTCTCCCTCATCTTTGTTCAGCTGTGACAGATGTTCCTTGGTATCTTTCCAAAGGGCTGCTAGTGGAGCAATAAACGTGCTGTCTTGCACAAAACAGAAAGCTCTGGAAGTTTTGAAAAATCCTTTTCAGTTCCAGCTAGTATTCTGCTTGAACCTAGAGGGGAGAGATTTGGATCAGTGGGAACATATTGAGAGCTGTGTCTGTAGTGCAATACAAACTACTACTGTGATTGCTTCTACCTGAGATTGTCACACAGAATGAGAATGAATAAAGTTCTTGTAGGAATAATCACAGAGACAGTCATGTAATTCTATATCAGAATCACACAGAGACAGTCTTAATTCTACATCAGCCTGTCCAATGAAAGGACAAGCTGTTACTCAGAACGTGCAGGTTCATTAACTCAGTTTATAGAATCATAGAATATCCTGAGCTGGAAGGAGCCCACAGGGATCAGGCAGTGCAGCCCCTGTCCCTGCCCAGACCCCCAAGAACCCCACCCTAAGCATCCCTGGCAGTGCTGTCCCAACTCCCCTGGAGCTCTGGCAGCCTCAGGATGTGGCTGTGCCCATTCCCTGGGACCTGGGCAGTGCCAGCACCCTCTGGAAGAACCTTTCCCTGAGATCTGACCTAAACCTGCCCTGGCACAACTCCAGCCCTTCCATGGGCTCTGTCACTGTCAGAGAGCAGAGATCTGAGCTGTCCCTCAGGAGGAGCTGCAGATCCTGGTGATGTCTGACCTCAGTCTCCTCCAGGCTGAACAAGCCAAGTGCCCTCAATTTATGTTGGAAAATAATGTTCATTTTTAAAAGGACTAATCTGATAATGGTTCAACTGGGAGACCTAATGACGTAAATTTTTGCTCTTCTGGGGTCTTAAAAGTAGATCTTGCAGAGAAATTTAAACAACTTGAAGTCACCCTCTTAAAACAAGTCCCAGCACAGCAGCAATTTGTGATAAAAGTGCTGGGTATTAAAACAGTTGTATGGATGTGGGCTCTTCAGAGCTGCTTCTAACTGGGGGAGAGGTGAACTTCCAGGAGATGTCCTTGGGATATGATTTCCCATTTTCTCCACTGAACCATAGTGTGGCACTTATTTTCAGTGTACACCATTCTAACCTGTCTGCAGCTCTACTGATTTGGTGTGATTTTATTGGCACAGTGTTACAGACTGTGACAAAGAGCTCCTAAAGCAGGAGAATTGTCAGCAAAGACTTGTAACTTCTGAAGTAGTTTTGTATTCTCACAGGCAAAAAATGATCATTTATTCAAATAATTTTATTTAAATAATTTTTCCCCAAAATGGCTCTTGAGCAGTAAATGGTTGTTACAAAATCTTCAGGTTGTGATGAAGTGCATTCTTATAAATCACTGTTGCTTGATATTTCTCAACATGGAAAGCCCTGCATCTTTTTTTTTAATCAATTTTTTCATAATCTCACTGCTGTCCTGAATAATTTACATTTTTAAGCTGTAATAAATAAAAATGTAATGTTTTCTCAGTGCTACAAAACACTTTTTGGTAGGGCAGACAGAGAAGAGAAATGCACTACTTTATTGAAGTGAAAGAATGAAATTTTTGGAGTTGATCTTCCGTTTTGTTGTTTCCTAAGGTTTGATGACCTAAAGGAGGGAGATGTAGTAAGGCATGATGGGAAGAGATCTGATGGTTACCTGGAGCACATTTTTAAACATGCTGCAAAGGAGCTTTTTGGCATGGATGTCAAGGAGATCACCTACAAAGCATTAAAGTAAGTTGGAGTTTTGTATCCTTGTTATGTAGAATGGGTGAGCTAGAACAGAAGAGAGTATTTTCAGTTGGAAGGGGCCCACAGCAGTCACTTAGTCCAGCTGACCAAAAGTTAAAGCATGTTATTGAGGACTTTGTCCAAATGGCCCTTAGACACTGAGAGCCTTGGGGCTCTGGCCACCCTCTTGGCAAGGAACTGGAGCCCAGGAACTTGCCCTGCTTTGGCTGGTGCTGCACTGAAAGCAGTTACTGCTAACCTGGTCTTTGGCTGAGAGGCAGTTACAGGCTATAAAGCTGCTCTAAACCTGCAAGTCTCTCACTGTAAAGCAGTTCCTGCTGGTACTCATTTTATTAACACCTTACCTGCACTTAAAAATTAAGTGGAATTCTACTACAAAGATTCCACCCCAACTTCTGCTTAACTGAGTTTAGAAAGTGGAAGAGTTCACCTTGATCTCACTGTTATTATACTTGTTCTGTTCCCTTTGGAGCATCTGAATACAAACTGGCACAGTTGGATTGCTCCTCTGGGAATGCAGGGGGTTAAAATGTTCTCTGTCTTGACAGGAACAAGGACTTTCAAGAAGTTACCCTTGAAAAGGATGGGGAGACAGTGCTGCGTTTTGCAGCAGCTTATGGCTTTAGAAATATCCAAAACATGGTCCTGAAGTTGAAAAAAGGAAAGTTTTTATACCATTTTGTAGAAGTCCTTGCCTGCCCAGGAGGTAAGAATAATTGTGCATCCACAGTTGTTCTGCACATGTATCTTGAATCTCAAAGGAAAGCTGCCTTACAGGCAGGCACTTAATTTCATTTCCTCTTAATTCTGTTCTTAATAATCTAAAATCTTACTATTTATTGAAGGGTTCAAAACACCAATTACAGGTGCAGGGTTGGCTCAAAAAATTGAGTTTTCTAAAATTAGTCACAATGTTATTTGTTCTCTTCTGACCTATAAATAAGTGCCAGCACTGCACTGCCAAACCTCAGAGAATACTCTGAAATGGTGGCTGTCAAGGGCAAGAAAAGACAAAGGAACATAATTAGATCATAAAACCATGGAGAATGCAGAGAAAGATTTGTGATATGGAAACCTCATTTCCATTAAGATGAAGTTGATACTGGAGTCACTTTAGGTAATTGTAACAGCATGGGGGGAAGTTTTTCAAAAAAACTTCCGTTAGAGAAGTGTGAAAAAAGAATTGGGAGTTAATAGAGACTTTCATATCTAATCTCCATCACCTTCCATCTTTTTAATTTATTGTTTTCCTTAGGGTGTCTCAATGGAAAGGGCCAGGCCCAGACTGAGGATGGCAAACCAGACAGAGCCCTGCTCGCCCAGATGGAAGAGGTGTACACTGCCATTCCCGTCAGGCTGCCAGAAACCAACGTGCACGTGCAGAGGATGTACCAGGACTGGCTGCAGGGCATGGACTCCAAGAAGGCCCAGGACACTTTGCACACCACGTACAGTGCAGTGACTCAAAGCACGAGCAGTCTGGATATCAAATGGTGACGATGCAGGCGCAGAGCTGGGGCTGCAGGGCAGCACTGGAGCCCTCTCTGCCCAGCTGGGATTGTTCCTGGGAGGAAGCACTGCTTTGCAAAACCACAGAAGTCTCCAGAAGCCCTCCTTCCTGCCACTGTCATTTACCTTTTACTGTTTGTCGTTTCCTGCCTACAATGGATTTCTTCATTCTAAAGCCTGATCTTGCAAGGTACACAAAGCCCTTTCTGCCAGGGACAGGGAGTGTAATTCCTGATCAAGTTACTCCCTGAAGTGAAGGGTTCCCTGCACGAAATGGGCTCCTCCAAGAGGGTGAGATGATTTTACTTCTAGGTCTGCAGTCCCTTTTAACACAGGAAAACAGTCAACAGGAATTACAGTATTGATGCAGTTGGTGTGAAGTAACTTGGGATTTACTTACCTTGTAAAGGAAAAGGCCCTTTTAAAGGACAAGTGAGTATATGCAGAGATGTAACAAATTTTTGTAAGCCTTGTATCCATAATTTAGCAAAAAATACTCAGTCCAAACTAACCACCATTTCTTACTGATGCAGTGTCACAGAATGCTTCACAAAAACTGAATCTGGGAAGCTAATGCTAAATGGTTCATTTCAAATAGTTCCAAATAGGTTGGTTGGTACAAAAAGAGAACTTTATTTCCATGTAAGTTTTCTGCCAAGCTTGCAGCTAAGAGTAGTGGTGCTGCTTGCTTTGGCTTCTCTCTGCAAGAGGAACATGCCCAAATTGTTCTTTCCTTTGTCTCCATGTTGAAAGACTTCTGCAAAAAATAACTTCCTGGGGTGCCTCTGAAAAAAAATCCTGAGCAACGCTTGTGAGCTCATCAGAGTTACGATACATTGGCATCATGATTTTTGATGCACTTATTTTTATAAATATGCTATAGAGGTTCATTTAATAGACATTGTTAAGTGGTACTGCCATTCAGCTTGTCTGCAACTTCCCCAGTTGTCAGAGAGTTATTCAAGAATGTGATGGACAAAAGAAACTCAGACTCCTGCCAGACTTCTTCAGATTTTCCTGGTAGCATCAGATCTGTTCACGATTAATGGCTGTTTGAAGCTAGCAAAGTTCTAGCTTTCCTTTTGCAGCCTGAAAGTGTGGATGGGCTTTTTTAACCACTTCATGCAGTCTGAATCAATCTTGCAAATTCCTTCAATATTACAGCTGCTTGGGTAAGTAAGAAATCCTGCAAAAACCTGTGAGTGTTCAAAATGCACATTTAACCTGGACACAGGGGAATGGGATGAAGCATCAGGGAAGGCAGGGCAAGACCTGGCATTGGCTCGACCAGGGAGGCTGGAAAGGAGAGAGACAGTGAAGTGCCACCCTGCTGACAAGAAACAGCTTTCTTAATGGGGAGCCGTTAAAAGTTGCAGCTTTCCATTGGACCTCCACCTAAATAACAAACCATTGCACTTGGAGGGAGGTTTTCTTTCAAGTGCAAATGAATTTGACTGACTGAATGCCCACAATGAGATTATGCCCATGAATTATATAAATTGGCCTTTGCAGGTTGTTCCTTGTGATAAGAACGATGCTTAAGGTGGTGCAGTATCAGAACACTGACAGAAATCTACCTCTGAATGGGAAGGGAGCCCAGGAGTCGTGGGGAGAGCTGTGAGTAACTGGAACTGTAAAAGATGTCTGCTAGAGAAAGGAGGGGGTGCTGTGTGACATTTCAGAGCAGATGACTTTCAGAAGCAACATACACCTCCTTGGGTCTGATTTTCTTTATCTGCCATGATTTCCTCCAAAAACTCCACCAGAATTGTAATGTAATAAAGTGGTCCTGTTCTGTTTGTATAGGCCTGTCTCTCTGTATATATGGTTTGTAGCTGGACGCATGTTTAAATTATATCGCTGCTGCTCTTTGTACAGTGTGCTGATTTTTTTATGTGCGTGTACTGGGTGAAATGGTACAAAACCAGTTTGCTTTTCTGGGGAAATCTTCAGTCAACTACACAAGAGCTGCCTTGCTGTTCTGAAAGCAGAGCCCTGAACTGTTTGTACAACGTGCTGGATCCTCCCCAGGGCTGGGTGGCTCTTTGGCCAGTGCTTGCCTGCTGCACTGAAGGGCCCCACGCCCTGTGCTGCTGGGGGACCCCAGGAATGGGCTGGCCAGGGGGTGACATCAATCTGCTCTGCTCCCACTGCCAGGGAAATCAGTGGCTCAGTGTCTAAAATAACCTGTTTCAGACTGGATCCACCATTTCTTCCATCTGCTCAAGAGTTTAACCTATTGAGGTAGTCACAGTGCAGAGCTGTTGATGATTTGTCTGCTGCAGAATTCTTTTTTAAAAGACCAGGAAGGCATCTAACTGAGCTTGTAGTGGCTACACAGAATGTATTATCATTACTGACCTAAGTAACTGAGACTTGTCTTTTTGGGATTTTTTTTGTCAGCTTTTGTTTTATAAGACTTTTTGGAGTAAAATGCTTTAGTTTTTCAAAGGCCTATTCTTTAAAGTGCCAGTTTAAAAGGAAAGAAAAGTTCTATCCTGTAAATCTTTCCCCCTTCACATACTTTCATTGAAATTTTAACATATATCAGAAAACCTTGTTGCAGTTTCATATATAGTGAAATACTTGCCTAAGGTTTGATTCTGGCTTTTAAATCTGCAGTTGGAAAGTTCATTAATGACAATACATATTTGTAGCCACACTTCTGAAATTACAGCACTGTTTAATTCCCTGATTTGGACTCCCTGATTCCTTAATAATTTCTATTGCTACTGCCTTTTCAGCAACAGGAAAAGCTCCTGATGTGGCCACAGCCATAGTGCTTTACCTCTCCCTTGAATTTTGTGCTCTGAGACAAGGGGATTTTTAGAAAATTATAACCTGGAAAGGAATTGGACATAGTTTATCCAAAACCACTGCATTTCTACTCTTATTTTCCCAATGACCAGTTGGGTGCGTCTGAAAAATAATGTCCAAATTCTGCACATGAAATTTTCCACAGTGTAAATGCCTTTTCTTCCTCCCCCTGAAAGTACTTAATGCAAAACAGCAGTAAAATACAACGAAACACCTAATTAAAAAGCAGTAAGAATTACATTAAGTCCTTTGTCAATGTCGTTGCCTTGAAGAAAATGGGGAAGAGCGTGACAGGTGAGGTCAAGGACACCCTGTGGCAGTCCTAGTTCTCTCTGTCCCTGCCGCGCTGTGAGGCACAAAAGGACAAACCTGGGGCAGGTTCTACCGAGATTTGAACTCGGATCGCTGGATTCAAAGTCCAGAGTGCTGACCATTACACCATAGAACCGGGCAGTGCATCTCCCCTCCACCAGCCCTGGCCATTAATCCATAGCAAACAAATCCCGGTGGAAATCGCTGTTGGCTCTGCCTTTGTAGCTGGGATGACCGACGGGAATTTAACATGACCCAAATCTTTGTGTTTGTTCCGAGTTCCTGCGATATTCGTTGTCTTCACAGAATCGTGGAATGGTTTGGGTTGGAAGGGACCTTGGAAAATAACCAGTCCAGCCCCCTGCCATGGGCAGGGACACCTTCCCCTATCCCAGCCTGCTCCACGCCCTGTCCAGCCTGACTTTGAATGGTGCCAGTGATGGAGCATCGAGTTTCTCTGGGCACCCTGTGCCAGGGCCGTGCCACCCTCACACGGAAGAGTTTCTTCCCAATATCCCATCTAATCCTCCCTCCGGCAGAGTGAAGCCATTCCCCTTCATCCTGTCACTCCAGTCCCTTGTCCCAAGTCCCTCTCCAGCTCTCCTGGAACCCCTTTGGGCACCGGAAGGCCACAATAAGGTCACCCCTGGTATAATGAGGGCAGAAAGCAACCATGGACACTGGAGAGCATCTGCTGTCAGAGGCACCCCAAAACCTCATCCCTGCAGAGCTCAGCAGCTGCCACCAGCTTTGCTGATGCAGAATTTAGATCTGTGTTTCCACACAGGCGATCCAAAGCACAGAAAAAAAGGGAAACAATATGCTGTGACAGGTCTGAGATTCTTCAGATAATTTGCCAGAAAGTGCTAACCTGGCTGCAATAAATAATAGATAGGCGGGAGGGGAACCAGAAAACTCTCTGGTTAACCTTCTTCTTTAGATATGTTTTCCACGAGGTTTTCCACATCTCACTTTACGGCATCCTAAGTCCATGCAAAACGCCTTAGAATAATTTTTCACGGTTCTGAGCAGGAAAGAAGTGTGTTTGTGGCAAAAACGTTCAGGTTCCACCGAGATTTGAACTCGGATCGCTGGATTCAGAGTCCAGAGTGCTAACCATTACACCATGGAACCGCACAGTGTGACCTGCCGAGCCGCGCCTACTGAGCCAAATGCGGGAAAAGCCAATTCCACGCTTTCTATGGATCTATAGACAATAGCCCTGCCTTGTTTTTCTTCCATGTATTCCACACACACTCATTCCATGTAAGAATTCCAGTGTTTATTTTTCACATTCTGCAGCCCTGAAAGAGTGCCCCGCTGAGCAAGCACTGTGCCATTAAGAAAGTCCACAGAGCCTTTTTCCTCAGATCATGCAATCCAGAGGCCCAATACTGAGTTTCAATACCATGTGCATTGACTTTTACGTTTTCGCGTTCCTGTCTTTGCTTTCCTGCATTTTGGGCTGAGAGTCTGCTTGCTACGTTTGGCATTGCCACAATGTTTCATTTAATCCGGCAAGACAGGGAAAAATTACAAATGTGTAATGAGACTTTATTAACTAATTAAAGACATGGACCTCCTGGAGCGGGTCCAGATGAAGGCATGAAGATGCTCAGAGGAGCACTTCTTCTATGGCACAAGGCTGACAGAGCTGGGGCTGTTCAGCCTGGAGCAGGGAAGGCTCCCGGGGGGCCTTGTGACCTTTCAGTATATAAGGGAGCTTTCTTACAAAAGATAAAGAAACTTTTACCCAAAAGGGTGCTGCGGCACAGGGTGCCCAGAGAGGTGGCAGATGCCCCATCCTTGGAAACTTTCAAAGCCAGGTCAGACAGGGCTCTGAGCAGCTTGGTGTGTCCCTAACCATGGCAGGGGGTGGGACTAAATGGCCTTTAAGGGTCCCTTCCAACCCAAACCATCCTCTGACTCTACGAGACCTTCAAATGGCACTAGAAGAGAGGCTGTAGGCATCCTTTACTCGCATCAGCTCTACTGTATGTCGCCAAAATTTTAGCAAAAAACAATTGTTCTCGCATCAGCCACACCGCTGCCCCCCACACCCAAAAATAACCAGTAGAGAGGGCGGGCAATGTGCCGTGAGACGAGGAAAAAGAAAATATTTGGGCTAGCAGAGGATGGTTTCGATCCATCGACCTCTGGGTTATGGGCCCAGCACGCTTCCGCTGCGCCACTCTGCTGCTCATAGAGAGAAGGAATTCTGCCCCCGCTTAGAACGAGTAGCGACATAAACGACTCGTTTTGTTCTTCCGCACCGACCCGGTCCCTGCCCGTCCCTGCAGCCACGCGGCCCCGCTACAGCTGCCTGTTCCGGAGATACACCCCAAATACATACGGAGCAATGGTCACAAACTAAAACACAAGACGTTTCGCCTCAGCAAGAGGAAGAACCTGTCCACACTGAGGGTGGCAGAGCACTGGAACAGCTGGACTCTCCCTCTCTGTGGACATTCAAACCCACCTGGCTGCGTTCCTGTGCCACCTGCTCCGGGTGACCCTGCCTTGGCACGGGGATCTCCAGACGGGCCTTCCAACCCGAACGATTCTGTGAAACGACAAACCGCTTCAGGACCCGCTCTCGCCACAGGTCAGTAATATGAACTCATTTCGGTCAAAACAACCGATGTGTCACCACTGAAAGGTGTCACATTCCCTGCTGCGCACAGCCCAACGCGACTCTGAAACCCGCCGGGGGTTATTGATACACAACGGCCCCGCGAGGAGCCCCGGTACCGCCCCGGCCCCAGAGTGCTTTGCGTACATTTACATATAGCACGGCTATTTGCATAACTCGGATTAGGCCGGATTTGGGGTCTGTCCCCCCTCTCTCCGCCGTCTCCTGCCCGCCAGACCCTCGGTATGGTCGGGGTGCTGGGCTGGGCTGCTGCTGCTCCTACCGACACCGCCGTTTGTGCTGCTCGGATCACCGTGACCTTGCGGAGCCCAGATCCTGGAGCTACAAATAGCGCCGGGTAAGCGTCACAATTCGTGCTCGCTTCGGCAGCACATATACTAAAATTGGAACGATACAGAGAAGATTAGCATGGCCCCTGCGCAAGGATGACACGCAAATTCGTGAAGCGTTCCATATTTTTTTCTCCCTCTCATCCCGCCCTCCAAGCCGAGAACAGGAAATTTAGGGATGACCGCGGTCTTCGTGGCAGGTGAGGGTCGGGCCTGCGACAAGAGGAGAGGAGACGGCCTGGAGCTGCACCACGGGAAGTTTAAGTTGCACATCAGGAAGATTTTCTTCATGAAAAGTGTAATTAAACATCAGAATGGGGTGCCCAGGGCGGAGTCACCATCCCTGGAGGTGTTGAACAATCAGCTGGACATTGCACTCAGTGCCACGGTCTGGCTGACAAGGCGGTGTTTGCTCACAGGTTGGACGTGATGATCTCAGAGGTTTTTCCAGGGTAACAGATTCTGTGATGCTGTGAGCCCCCTCTGGTGCCCCAGCAGCTGCCAGGACCCCCAGAGACACAGCCAGGATAACAGCGGGTCCCTTACTCCTTTCCTGCTGCTCCTGTGCCAAGGTCCCACTGGCCCTGAAGGCACAAGGACGGGCACTGAGTGCCTCGGGGGGGTGTCTGACCTGGCTCAGCTCCTCACTGCTCTGCACAGAACATGTCCTCCCCAAGAGATCCAGAGGCTCAGGGCTGTACCTGGCTGGGCCCAGAAGTTTTCCTTAGTCCATGCATTGACTGCAGTAACAAATCCACTGTGGTTGCTGCAGAGAATTGACTCACCAATGAGTGTTTGTCCTGACCCTTCTGGCCCTGCAGGGACTTGCCTCCAGACTCAGACTGTGGTGCTGCCACAGGTTAGTACCTTTTTGTATTTCATCTTCTCATTATCTTTTGCTTCCTCTGCACACAGCACAGCGCAGGTTCTGGCTCTGCCAGGCTCTCCTGCATGGCACACACGTCAAAGATGGGCATTCTCTATTTCTCACTATTTCCTTCTGAGGATTGTCCCCCCAAAATGGTTTTATTTTCATGCAGGGTGTCTTCAGCAAAGCAGTGGGACTCTGCTCCACAGAACAGCAAATCCCCCCTGGGTGTTGCTGAAGGAAGGAGTAGTTCTTGCTCCAGAACTGCCCGTTCTGTAATTCACCTTCTTTCTCCACACTATGGGATCTCACTCTTGGGGGATTCAGTGCCGGCTACCAAAAGAACAGGGCAAGATTTGGCAAAAAGAGCAGCACTGAAGGCACAGTGCAACCCAGAGTTACTAGGGACCAAAAAACTCGAGTTCCTTTGCCTAGAGGGTGTGTAGCAAAGCACTGGATTGAGATGGACTGCTTCTCTTAAAGATCCACAGCAACTGTAAAAAAGAGAGTTATTTTTGGAAGGTCTTTTATGAAGAGGTAGTGCTTTTTTGGGTTTGGCATTGGGGATTTTGTTTTAATTTAGCCTGAATCCTGTGATGGGGAGAGTGAAGCTAAATGAGGTGGATGCTTTTTGAAAGAAAAAAGCAGAACAGAGGCAGATGGTGAGGGGGAGAAAGCAAAAATAGGAAACATGAAACAAATATATTGTTAGTGATGCCATTTTTCTGTAGTAAAAATGCTTCAACTTCTTGGGTTTTTTTTACTTCATTGGCTAGATGAACCTGCCTCTGTGAGGGTTTTATCCTATTCCACAAACACATTAATTACTGTATAAAGAAGTTTGCATTGGCATTTCCAGGGAACAGTTTCTCAAGCCCGTCTCACAAATACTCATAAAACACAAGATAAAAGGGGTGGATAAAACTTGGACATGTTCCTGGGTTAACTGATGGCTCTTGTAGAAACACAGGGCATTTTGAAATGAAAATTACACTGCAGGAGGCAGAAGGCTATTGGGGTTTGTAATGTGTATTATTGCCATGCTTACAGCTGGGAGCTAAACAAGAAGATGTTTGCTCTGGAAACTACTGAAGCACAGTGAAATATTCATCAGCAGAAAGGTGATAGTACAGCCAGGATTTTCAACTGATGGAAAGGGAGAGAGTGAGCTGAGGTAGCTGTAAGACTGCCATACAAACCTCTATAAATATATGTGTAAATATATATATATATATATAAACCTCTGGAATTCCTTCCTGTGCGCTGCAGTCTGGGGCTGGGAGGAGGCAGCTTCTGCACCTGGTGCCCTCAGTTCCACATCTGTGCATTGCTGTGGAGAACCAACCCCAACCTTTGGGGCCTGGGGAATTGGCGTTGGAATTTCATGAGCTGTCTTTCAAAGCTGCTGCTTTGTAAGACACAATTCCCTGTTCCAGAAATGCCGCTCCTTTCCGGACCCACTCAGGGGCAAAATATTCACCTTGCTGACAGGGATGTCCAGGTGGTAAAACCAACTTTAATACAAATATTGGTGGGATTGAAAGCATTCCTGTGCTGTGTTTGTCACACAGACAGGATCAGCTCACACAGCTGAAATAAACACTGGCTGACAGATCCTAGTGAGATGAAAAGAAAAAAAAAAAAAAACAACTCACAAAAATGGCAAATATACATTAACTTAATGGCTTTGAAATATTTTCTTAGGTAGTGATTAATTTTTGAGGACCCTGACAGGGTCCTCTGTTTTTACATGCTATTTTTAACTTTATTAGCATGCATAACAGCAGTAGCTTGCTTAACTTAGTAGGCATAAAAGGTGAGCTGCTGCATAACTGCTTTTATTTCCAAATTACTTGGTAGAACTAAATGTTATTTGTGCCATCTTGCTTCTCCCAGCAGCTTTGTGAGTTCAAAATAAACAGGAACATTAAGCACCCAACAGGTTTTGGTGTTAACACAATTCTGTTCTTTGGAATGTGGATCTACTTATACAAACAATAACTATATTTGTGAAGGCAATCAGAAGAACTAAATAAGAAAAGCCTCTAAACCAGTCCTATTTACTTGGAAACAGTATCACCAAGTAGATATTTTACAGAAATAATGGTGAATTATGAGAGATTATATCTAAAGAAATGGGTAAAGAGCAAGGGATTATCTTTATATACATGTATCACTGAGAATTTGGGCTATTTTGAGCAAAACTATAATTAGGCTAGAATAATTCTTTTAAATTTCACCTCTCTGCTAACTCACATAGTAAAATGTACTATGAAAATCTGCTCACAGGCTGAAGATATAAATGATAAAAGACAGATTTCAGGAAGTGAAGTGATGGCTCTTTTCTCCAGTTCTTTATTTTCAAGTTATGTAAATGTTGGACAACAAAGCAAAAAAATTGTTTTGGTTATTCAGCTGATTCAGAAAATGCAAATAAATATTTTTATAAGCCTTCAGTCACCTACTAGTTCTTGAGCCAACTTGAGTTGTTACTGTGACTCTACCAAAGCTGACAGTAGAAATGATAAAAAATAAATTGGCAGGTATGATTGTCCCTCTCTTGTTTAGATAAAATTATCCAAATACTGCTGGCTAACTCGGTCTGTTTTTAGTTATTTATTTTAAAACGCAGGCTGTGTCAACAGGAATGTCTGGAGGTGCCAAGGACCTGGTGGAATGCAGGTTTTGTACGTGTCACTGTTAGAACACACTGTGACAACAGGGATTGCAAATTCTCACTGCATTTTCTTTCTCTTGGTGTCACTGAGTCAGCATTTTAACAGGTAGGTCGCATTTCAAACATTTTTTGCTCTTCAGAGCAAAATTCTAGTTTTGTCTCTGAATCTGGCATTTCAGAAGGCAAGATAACCATGCAGTATTTTGGATATTCTTCCTGCGAATTGCTGCTTGGAAAAACAGTAGATTTTTTTTTAATTATTGTGCATAACACACGTAATTAAAGTTTGTTATTAAACAAATATTAAAAAAAAACCAAACCAAAACAAAACAAAAAACCCATGTTGGGTTATTTCTTCCTCTGGGCTTCAGTGAAGGGCAGAAACCAGTTTGTAACTGAGCGTCACCTGCTCCCTGAGGACAGGTTTCGACTCATTGCGCTGGTTTAACACTTAACCCCCCTTTTTTTTTAGCCTTTTTCCTTAAAACCGGGGCGGGCCCCCCACCGCCCTCACGTGATTTTGGCGCCATCAGCGCGCGCCGCCGGTCACATGTCCCCTGTTTACCTCGGTCGCTGCCCGCGGTGGCGGCGCCGCGGGTGAGGGACCGACCCCGACCGACAGACCGACCCCGACCGACAGACCGACCACCCCGCCGGGGGCAGCGGGAGAGTGGCATGGGGGAAAAGAGAGGGGCGGCGGGGAAAGCGCGTACCCCGCAAGGGCGCTGTGACGGCTTCTCCGCTCTCGGGCGGTGTGAGGTGCGCTTGTCTTTCCTCCGGAGCGGCGAGAGGGGCTGGTGTCCCCTCAGGAGCAGCATGAGGCGGGAATGTCTGTGTTTGTGTCTATGTGCGTCTGTGCCAACAGCAGCGTGAGACGGGAATAGCCTCCCCTGAGGAGTAGCGTGAGGCGGGAATGTCCCCCCCATCCCCTCAGGGGCGGTGTGAAGCGGGAATGTCCCCTCCCCTCAGGGGCGGTGTGCGGCTAGAATGGCCATCCCCTCCCCTCAGGGGCGGCGTGAGGCGGGAATGTCCCCTCCCCTCAGGGGCGGTGTGAAGCGGGAATGTCCCATCTCGTCAAGAGCGGTGTGCGGCTGGAATGGCTGTCCCCTCCCCTCAGGGGCGTGTGAGGCGGGAATGTCCCCTCCCCTCAGGGGCGGTGAGAGGGGCTGTCCCGCAGTCCGTCGCCGTGTTCCGATTGCGAGCGCCCCGGTTCTCAGCCGTTCTGCGGCGGAGAGACACCGAGGGAGGAAGACCCGAGCGGGTGGGCGCGGGTTGGGAGCCGTCGGTGCGGGGCTGCAGCGGGTGCTTGACTTGCGAGGAGCCAAAAGTGTTCGGCCATCAGTCCTCGCTGTGCTGGCTCGGGACGCTGGGTGCTTATTTGCAAAACGGTGCTTATGTTAATGTATACTTCTTTCTTGTTTTCAAAGGTGTGGTACTGCACTTCCTGTTGAAGGGAGGCGATGCAGACGGGTATTTCCTGCTTTCCAGGCACTTGGCTGTCATGTTTTCCTGTTGTTGTTTTGGGCTTTGCCAAATATGTCTTTTCATTCTGTGCTTGTAAGGGTCAGGAACAGAGCGAGGTCTTATTGCAGGTGCTTTATTAGCACATTCAGAATTAATAATCATAAAGCAGGTGTTGTATTCTAGGCTTTTTACTCTTGAGTCTAGTTTTAGGATGGCTAAACACTAGCTATTAAGGAACTGCACACATCAAAGACAGTGGAGGAAGAACACTTAAATTCAGCTTCATTGGTGGCTTAACATTTGGTTTCTGGCTTGGTTTTGGAGCCTGATGACATTGGCTCTCAGCAGTTGTAGAGAATTAAGTTGATGGAGAAACAGCGAGGGAGTCAAGTGCCTTCAAGATTCTTGCCAGGTGAAATGGAATAGCTTTGAGTTGGGGCTATTGTGAGGAGTTGGTAGGTTCCTATAACAGGAAGGAAAGAATGTACAGAAATTCTGATTTAAAGGGGCATTAGCGGGGCAAAGCCAAATGGAAGGGTAACCAACCCACATCCAGTAAGGTTCCTGAAGGCAATCAGTCCTTCTCCAATGCTTCTTCTGTTATTAGCTTCTAACGTCAACATTCGAAATTTAACCAAGCTAATTTAAAATTCTTTTTCTGGTTTACATGTAACAATTACAAAGCTGTCAAAGCAGATAATAAACAATAGTTTTAAAAATAGATGTTATTTGCTCTAGCATTAACAAATAATGAGTCAAAGTAGTAGAACAGGATTTTTTGAGGAAGCTTTGGGGAATTTCAGATTAATTTACTGTTGTAGTAGTTGAATGGTATGGATTCAAAAATTCCTTTACCTGTGTGAATAAGACAGATTCTCATGATAGAACTGCTCATGCCAGAGGGTTGGAACAAGATGATCTTTAAGGTCCCTTCCAACCCAAACAATTCTGTGATTCTATGAACTGACTTTCTTGGGATTTGATTATGGACTGTATTTTTTTTCTTCAATTCAATAAAAATGAAACAGAATACAAATACAAAATAGATATCAGAAGTGTCACAGCAGTTCAGCAAGGAAGACTGAAGCGTGCAGTAGGATGAGTTGGTGTCAGTCAGTAACAAATGTTGAGTGGGCAAGCCCCAGCTTTGTGGGAGGGCTTCAGGCTGTCCCTGTCTCTCCTAAAATGGCACTGGCAGCACCTTTTGTAATGATTTTTGCTACACAGCTTTCCTCATAGCTGTGGGACTTTGCAAGACTCTGTATTGTAGAACTTCTCTTCATCTTGAGTAATGTGTTCTCTGACAAGCCGTGCAATTACTGTCCAGGCAAGGCAGTTGTAAAGTGCAATTCCCTTGGAAAGCAAATAAACAATCTCCAGGGAAGGTCCAGCAAGCTGTTAATGCTGAAGACTTACCATGACAAAGGTGAGCAGCTGAGGAGTTTCTTAGCAAGAAGTATAAATTAAATTTAAAAGAAAAAGGGAAAATAAAAGCCTGATAAATATAACCTGTTTGGTAGGACAGCTTCCTGTTCTCTCCAAACAAATCAATTTTCAGTGCCTTGTTTTAACTAGTTGCAATTTTTAATTGGCCTAAAAGATTCTGCATGTACTGTTTTTGATATTAAGTGTTCACAGTTTGTTTTCAGTTAAGGAAAGGGGAAAAAAGAGAAAAAACCAAAAACAACCACCCCTCACCCCTGACAAACCACAGTCTGTGGTTGCTTCACTAATGTGACTTCAAAGGGACTTTAATGCAGCTTTTCCTTACAGACAATTGAGTGGTTAGTCTCAGACAAATAATTTATTGTAATGCTGAATGTTGGTCTGTATTTCACTATAGTAAAACCTTTGTTTATGTAGCATAAAACATAAGATGTTGGTCTCTTTGTGTGTATTGCACATAGAAAAGCACAAATGCATTTACTGTGGTATTTCCTCTTATTCCCAAATTAGAAGATTGTATTAAGGGAATACATTTCCCTAGACATAGTGAAACAACATAAACTTATTTCATGTTTAGGTATTTGAATGTCATACTGTAACTGTTATAACTGTTATTATAACTGTTGCTTTTCAGGGTGAGCAGCAAGAAGAAAATCAAGCTCTTACATAACAATACAGGGGCACTTTTTACTCCATTTTAATTTTGCTATGAGGTTATTGTGAACTGTAAAGAATTACTGTAAGTTGTGTGAAATTCCATGTTGTGTTGAACAGCACATTAAACTTAATTATCTAAAGTTTATTGTGTTATGTTAATGTTTAAGTGTGTGGAGTGGATTATTTCCCTGGGAGAGTCTGTACAGAGTTCTGAGGGGAAACATAAAAGGAGAAGCCAAAATGCTCATGTTATTGTTAAACTAAGTCAGAATTTAGTAACTTTTTGTAGGTTGTCTTAATGACTGAGTTCCTTACATTTTATTTAAAACTCAATAGTGTTAAGATAGAAACAATATTCTAGTGTCAGTTGCAGCATCAAGAGTGTTTCCATCTAAATGTGTTTCTTGGAATGCTTCTCTTTAGGGAACAAATGTAACATATCCCATATATTGGAAGGCATTTGTGCAGTTGATTGATGCCCTGACGAATGATGGGTAAAAATGCTGGACTGCAGATTGCATTGTGTTGGTGCCTTCGAAAAAATGAGTAATTGAGATCAGCTACTCTGGTGCTTATCTAAAATCTTTTGTGATTGAATCATTTGATGTCTTGCTTTGGCTTTTGATAGTACAAAAGCTGATACATGAGCTGATACATGATGCATCTTAATTATTTTCTTCTGTAACAGAAATTAAATAAGTGGAGTACTTTCAGTAACTGAAGTTCTACAGAACGGTGTTGGTGGTTCTGAATGTTTTGTACTTACCAAGTGTGAGTAATCCTGGAAAGGTTTTGAACTGATAAGCTGAGGTTGGTACAGCATTCAGGGTATTCAGTGTAGGGTTGTCAGAAGCACAGAAACTTCCAGTTTTCTGATTTTATCTTTTTTTTCTTTAACCACACACTTGCATAAGCTTTCAGGTCTTGATCTTACAGTATTCAAGCCAGCTGGGCTTTCCCACCAACTTATACTTGAACAGCCTCTCTGTGGGGAGAAATTCCCCTAGTTAGATTATTATACTCTGCAATCAGTTTTTTAAATGAGCCACTTCACTGGCTGTAAGAAACTGCTGTTGCTCTTAAATATTATCGTGATGCTTTTGAAGTATCTAAATTCAATGTTGCTTTATGAACAATAGATTTTTCTCTAAATGTTGCACAGATCTTTAAAAAAAAAGGTTGAGAAGGCAGGTTTTTGAGACTTTCTCAAAATGAAAATGGCACTTCCTCCGTATTTGTGTTCTCTCTTTGCTCTGTACCTTTCAGATTTTTCTGTGACCAAGCAATGATTGATGTAAATAACTCAGTTTGGCTCATGGCAGAAGTGTGACTGGTGACACTTAAGCTCAGTGAAGTGTCTTCCAGTGCTTTCAGATTTTCAATTGTTGGTGTCATTACAGTGAGAAGGGGAGAAGACTCAGCCTTCCTTTACATTTTCCTCCAAAGTCTTCAAGATCAGGAGAATCCACAACTGCACCATATTCTCAGGCAATTCAACGTCTTTCTTGTGCCTTTCTTAATGCATACTGCAAATATTTATATTATTTAACGACCTACTGTTCTGCAAGTAGAATAATACTGCCAGTACCTGATTTGTTGAGTTGCACTCACTATGTAAATTACTGGTAGAATGATTTATTCTTGTTCATAGTTATAGAATATAGTATAATTCATCCCTTACTAAGGCTTCTCCCAAACCTCCCATTACACTGGCACTTCATGCTGAAGAAAAATCAAGAGATAGTAGACTTCTAAACATTTCCTTTTGTAATGTTAAAGTGTGACAGATGATATATTTGGGTTGCTATGTGAGCATATGCTTTTGAATATCTGAGTTCTGTAGAGCGGAATATTATCATTGTTATTTTCCAGTAAAGTTAGGAGAATGGTGAATGGAAATTATTCTGAAACAAGATTATTTCTTCTGATGGGTATGATGAGCTTTACTAAAGAAGAAATTTCAGTATTTTCTGATTTACTAAAGAAGTAATTGTTTTTCAGGATAGGCTATTGTTTTCTGAAGTTAGTGTGTATTCCTATTCTTCATCTCCACATCCTTGGAATAGCTGTTAAATCTCATCCTTGCTCTTCTCTGCACAAATTTCTTTCCCCTCCTATATGCTCCTTCTTGGTTGGTCAACCTTGGTGCAGACATCAGAAGACATTTCAACAGAAGAATTTAATCAGTGTTTGTAAGCTTTGTTTAAATAATCATTTCAAAGCAGTTTTTGACATGACCTATTTTTCAAATGAACACAGTAACACTAAGACAGGAAGTGCTATCTTCAGAAGCAATAAACAAAATCTTATTGTAGTAGGATTTTTTGGAATTTAAAAAATCCGTCTACCTGGCTTTGAGTATGGTACAAGAGTGTTTAGCTTGTGATTCAGCTATTGATCTGGGATAACTTAAAGTGAGTCTCAACAGAGCAGCTCTGATAATTCTTGTGCTGGTTTAAATCCCAAATTAGATAAAAATACTTGGGCATGATAGACTGCAACATATTTAATATATCCCAGTGACTTGTCTTTCCTTTTCTTTTCCAGAAGGGCAGATGAAAGTACAGGTTGCAGTAGCTAATTCTCAGAGGTGAACATGGTTGTTGTGTATAACATCCTGAATCAATGTGTTGTGTGGGCTTGCAGATATGAGCTTGGGTAAGACTGGAGCAAAAATACCTCACCAGGTTGTGCTTTGGTTGTGAACTTTGCTATAAATTAGGACAGCTGCAGGTGTGTTCTGTGAACATGTAGGAAAAAATAACTCTTCCTGTAATTCATATAGCTGTTGTCTCCCTATCTAAAATAGTCCTAAATCAGCATTTTTTAAAAGTCTGATCATATAATAAAGATTTGAATAACTTTATTTTAAGATGGATGAATTATAAATAAATATAGGAAATGCAGGAATAAGGTACTTTTTCTTCTCTTTTAGGATAGCTTCCAAAAGCCATAGCCAGAAGAGGATCTCTGATGGAAGTCTAGAAATGCTCTAGTGAATGTGCACAGTGTTCCTGTCAAACCCCATTCCAAGGCTGTGCAGGGCAGGTGGCTCAGGTGGGATGGGGACCTGGGCTCCTGTTCCAGCTCCCACAGCTGCTGCTCTTCCCTTTTCCAGTCTCCCCACAGCCTCTGACACACTTTGTGGTTCCATGTGATTACCTGGAGACAGGAGCTCACCTAAATACATCCTCAGAAGGGTGGTATCTTTGATTGGGGTTTTTTATTCCTGTCATTTCTTTCATGTGGTTTGTTCTCAGTCACACCAGGGAGGTGCTGTGAGGCTGGGAACCAGGGACAAGCCCAGGAAATGACACTGCCACTGCAAGCTTGGGATTGAACTGGGGGCTAAACATTGATCTGTGAGGTAAAACACCTTTTCACCTTCTAGTCATGCATTAAAGCGCTGAGGAAAATGCTGATCCAGCTATTGAGATTATTATGTCAAGTTACTCTGGGATCTTAGGCAAATAAAACCTATTTTTGGTGACAAATTTAAAGCCTATTGAGCATTAAAAATAGGATATTAAGGGTTTGCCTTAAAATTATGAGCTTGCAGAATGCTGATTTTAAGAACCTTTTTCTTCATTTGCCTTGTGCCTCGTGCCTTCCTAATTAAAAACAAAAACAATCAGGTGTTAAGAGGAAAAAAAAAGAAAGTTTGTGAGGATACTTAGCAGATGTTTTAAATTCACTTCTTTCAAATTTTGATTACTCTCTGATATCAGATCTTTGTGGTGTAAAATAGCAAAGGTGAGTTCCAAACTGCAGGGCAGTATTGATGTACTTAATGGTGAGATGACACCAGGTGTTCTCAAAGAGGGTGACTTTAGTGTTTAAAATGCTGTGTTTGGAGTTGGAAGAAAAAAATATTTTTAGATACAAAAATGTGTCTCTTTAAGAGGACCAGTGATCCTCTCCTTTCCTGCTTCCATCCATCCTAATCTTGGTTTATTCAGTTACAGCTGTGAGTGTTTTACAGTGTTTTTCTTCCCCTCTTGTGTACTAAAACCCTGCCTCTGCAATTACTGCAACTCTTTTATTGGGGAAAAATAGCCTTTCAGTCTTTTCTTACAAAGGAAGAAAATTAATGGAGTGGGGTTTTCAGCTGCATTTACTTGTCTGGGTTTGTGTAAAGACTGAACAGAATCACAGGTGTCTGATTTTCAAAAAACATTGATAAACTGAATGGAAAATGTTATCTATGGAAGAAATTGAAGACTGTTACTGGTGTTAATTATAGGAAGCATGTTCTTACCTGTATTTACTTTTTTCTTTAATCAAAATGGAGCAGAAATCAAAGAATGAGAATGCATAAATCATGTGACATGACAGAAACACATTTTGTTGTACAAGGGCTATTAGGTTAAGAGACTTGAAAAGCCTCTGAGGTAGTGGGCTACAGTTGCTGTACTTGGGGTGTTGTCATACTGACACCAACTCAGTTCATAATGCTGCCTTGATCCTCTCCTTTCCTGCTGAGAGGGCCAAAGCTCCCTGCTTTGAAATTAAAGAAGATACCTTTATATTGAGCAACATTTCTCTTAAAAGCTGCAGAAAGTAAAACACACACAAAAGGGTCAGGCCCAAAGGTCAAGCAGTAAGACCATCACTGGCCCCAAACTTACAAATAAAATCATTTCTGCAGAGCTCTGTACCAATATATGACAAGAAATGCATTGAATGATGTGTCACAGGTCAGTTTGCAGAACTCTGCTTACATCAATAATCAATTTGATTACTGCAAATAACTTCTTACTAAGTGTTTTGTGAGGAGGAAAACAGCCTTAGTAAGTAAAATAAAGGCTTTTTGAGTGAAAAGTGCCATTAGGGATGTGATGAGGAAAAAATACAAATAGTCCCTTGAAACTGATTAGTAGAAAGTTAAAAATTCTTTAGAATCCTGGAGCCTGCCAACACGGTAATTAATTAAGTTGTTGAGTTGCTGAGCTTCTCAAGTCATCCCCAGCACTGACCAACCCCAGGGCAGTGACAGCAGTCTGCAGGGCAGGGATTGTGTAGCTGCTCTATTTACAGACAGGTTCTACATTCTATAGCATTTTACAAATATATTTTGGGTTTGAAACTTTATTGGTGATGTGTGAAAGTTGACTGATTTTAAGTTTGTGTCCTTGGGAGAAAGGGCAATGTCTATGTGAGCTGCAGACTAATATTTCAACTGTATTTTAAACTCAGAGTTTCTGGTTTTATTTATATCTAAGAATCCTGTTAGAAAGTGGCTGGATTTTGTCTGCAAAGCTTTTGCAGTTGGCAAGTTTCAGGTGCCATAAACAGCTTATGGTAAGTCAAAAAAGTCTTGTAATCCAGTAGCTGATGCTGTGGAATGTGCTCTGCTGTGTACTTTGTGCATGTTGCTGTTTTACTCTGATGCTGCAGTCCATCCTCAGAAAAGCTTTAAGTGCATTTTAAAATTTTAATATATTATGGTCTGTGTATTTATTACACATATAGAAATGGTTCTCTTCATGTTAGCTTTCCGTGACTTCTACTGAGCAAACTTTGCTCTTCTGTTTGGGGTTTGGTTTTTTTCCTGAGCCACATGTTCAGGGGAGGTTTGGGATGGACATTAGGAAAAGATTCTTCCTGCAGAGGTTGGGAGACTGTTGGGCACTGCCCAGGCTCCCCAGGGAATGGGCACAGCCCCAGGGCTGCCAGAGCTCAGGAGAGTTGAGACAAGGCTCTCAGGGATGCACAGCATGGGACTGTTGGGTGTCCTGGGCAGGGCCAGAAGTTGGGCTGTGATGATCTCTGGGTCTCTTCCAGCTCAGGATATTCTGTGATTCCTTGTCCCAGTTTTGCACCTCACTCAGTGATTTAGTAACAGGCAATGAAAAACTGTGTGTTGCTGACTGCAGTAACTGTAAAAATTACAAGCAAATTGTTCCCCATTCCTCTTGTGTTCAGTTCTGTCACTACCCAAACAGGCAGTTCCTTGGCAGCAGGGATGCCCCACACAATGCACTGCAGTAGAGGGCACTTGGGAGCACTGGTGGGAAATCTGGATCCTCATCACGAGGTGGGTTATTTATTTGGTGGTTGGAATACAGTCTATTGCATCATTCCTTTTCTGAGACTGAAATGAAAATAGAGTATCATCTTAAATTAACCAAAGGCTAATTCAATTAGCAAAATAAATTGAGGTGGAGGAGATAGGCTGTGAAGAACCCAAGTCCTCAGCAGAGAGATTTATTCCTCTGTTGAACATCTGTCAGTAATTACTGTCTCTGAGCATCAGTAGCTTCTGGTCACACACTCTCTGCTGGCTGTTCCTAACACAACCCCGTGGTGGCCTTTGACTGATGAGACTCTGCTTCATTTTTCTGCTCCTGATTGAGGTATTGTAGTGCCTGTGTGTTGGTGTTCTGAATATATGCTGAAGGGAACTATTTTCCTTAATGTGTGGTTCTGTTTTCCCCAAGGGACTCACCTTTACAGTGCTTATTATGCATCACCCAGGTGAACATGTAGAAGTAAGTGACATCTTTCTGCCTCAATATTCTATATTTGCAGTAGATATAAATTGGTTTTCATTGATTTTTTTTTCTCCCTGTGTCAAAAAGACTTTAGTATTGATATTTGGGCAATATTTCTTTTTTTTTTTAAAGGTAATCTCAGACCTGTCTGTGCTGTCCATTTAGTATTGCAAAGCATGTTAACATGAGTCTGAATCTTGAAAAGATTCCTGTCTCTCCTGTCAGAAATGTTTGTAATCTTCCCTTGCCCTTCTGGAGGTTGCTTGAGCACCTTGTGATTTGCACAGGGCTCAAACAGAATCTGTCCAGCACAGCATTTGTTTGGGTTCTTTTCCTAAACATTCTAAACAGCTGTTTGTTGTTCAAGTGTTCCCCTCCCAGAAAGAAGTCAATAGTGTGACTCTCTCTCTTTTATCAAAACTTTAAATGCTTTATGTTTTAAAGATTAGATGTAAACTTAAGGAAGTTTCATAGAAAAAGCAATTAAATATGACAGCCATTCTGAATATTTTGAGATTTATTAGGAAAATGAGAACATTTATTGGGCCAAACCTGAGACTGAATGTACTTGAGTATCTTGTTTTGTCTTCAGGAAGGACATTCTCAAGCAGCCCCGTCTTATGTCAGTGTTACAAATGCAGTTGTACAAGACTGGTTCTTGGTAGATTTTGGTATAAACAGAGAACAGAGGTTGGTTCTTGTGTTGGAGGATTCCTAACAGGGATGGAAAATGTCCTATTTTAAGTTGTTCAGGCTTTGGCTAGACATTAAAAATACCAATGCTAAATACTTTATATGGATGTGAAAAGCAGTGCTGCTATCATCTTCCTTATAGGATCTTTCTTTGTGTGCTTTGAATTCAGACAGTTTCTTTATAGGCATCTTACAATATCTGTTTATGGAACATGAGGTTGTTCTCACAGTGCTTTTGCCTTATTACACGATTTTAATAACATTTGTCTCTAGTGAAAACAATTGCAATTTCTTAACATTTGTGTGATAGCTTTTCATATCTTCTCAAGTTTGCTTTGTTCTGCAGTTATCCTGTTGGACACAGTAAGAAATATTTTAAAGACAGACATAAAGAAAAATATGTCTCTACTTTTCACTGTTCCTTTCCTTTTGGCTTTCTGTTTTCCAGTGAGTGCTGCACTGATGGGATCTGGTCCTGACTTCAGGACTTCATTGTGTAGAACTTTTGGTTGGAAGTGGGTAACAAAACTTCAATACTTTTGAATGATCAGGTCCAATTTTAAACATAAAACAGAAGCCTGAAGAATAATTAACTATTTCTTTGGCAAAGGTCTGGGTCATGCAAGGCTGGATTGCAAAGCAAGGGGGGTTTCATTTCCAGTTAACAGATGCTGCTGCTGTGGCTTCTAAACATTGTTTTGTGGTGTTGCAGTGTAGAGTTCCTTTCTGAGGGATTACCTGGGAGAGTGGAATGGATGCTCTCTGCTCAAGGCATTTGAGTTGTCATTGTCTCACAACACACAGAGGATTTGGGGCTGTGGCTTTATCCTTTTGGTCACTATGAAGTTACTCCGTTCCAGCATGGCTGAGTCGACTGCTCTCCTCCTCAAACTGCTTGAGGTCAGTTATGTAATTGCTCTTTGCAGATAAGAATTAATTAGCCTGATTATTTTTCATAGCTTTTGGATGGGTTCCCCACATGGAGAGGAGCAATTCCTCTGTGTCAGTGGCTGATTGCTGAGCCAGAAGCTTTCTGCCTTGCACTTGTAGGAAATGCTGACTGGTTCTTTGGGTCGTGGTAGGAAGCAGGCAGCCTGTGGCTGGAATGCAGAGGATAATAAAGCAGTTCTACAGACGAGCTGCTGGGTGGCTTTGGCTTGTGCAGTGCTCACTTCCCTTCTCTCCGAGGTCAGTAGCACCTTAACAAGTGGCAAGTCAGGTAGCTGTGTTTGCCCTCCTCCCTGTTCCTCCTACAAAAAATGTGTTCTTCTGGATGTCTTAGGCTTTTTAAGAGTATTGCACTTTACAGCTTTATTACTTAAAGAGGTGTGAAAGTCATCCATAAAGGAAAAGATGCTAACGTTTGAGGTATAGTGGTTTATTTTCTCCTGTTATTATTAAAGTCACTTCAGAAACTGACTGGCTGTATCTGGAGAGCTTCCCACCATCCCAGCCTTTTGCTGTTTTCAATATTTTGCAGCAATTACACAGTGCTTTTTTAACACTTTCCCCTTGACCAAAATGCATTTGTGAGAAAATGACTAAATCACAGCACGAGTCCTGCTAAGTTTTACACACGTTGTTAAATTTAAGCATGTGAAGAGCTCCAGGATGGTTATTGGGATTACTCAAAAATGTGGCTGTGGGTTTGAGGCTCTGTTGGAGGAAGCTGTTACCGCTTACAAGGGGCTTTTCACCTTGGGAAAGGGAAAAATGTGCTTGTCAGCTGCAGGGATATTAATATGGGAAATCTTTCTTCATTGAGTTGTGCAGGGTCTGGTATTTGAAGGGCTCATTTTGTTACATCACACGTGAATGTTACTGAAGTGGTTCTGACAATTAACTTTGTAGGATTTTGTTTACTAAAAATCAAATCTCACTGGAAGCCTGGGACACTTGCTGTAATAAAAAGATTATGGATAGCTCCTGATAGCTTTTAGAAGCTGTTTAATTGCTGGTTGTGTCAACGTATGCAATTAAGGTCACTTAATCTACTTAATTATTCATCATGTTTCTTTAGTAATACTCTGTGCTTGGGATTTGTGAAAATGTGCATCTTGAGAAACTGCTGCACTCATTCATAGCCCTCAGTACAGGGCACATGTAATAAGAAAACCCAGGAAAGAAAACTTCATTCTATGGCAGTGCTAGCCCCAACACAAGCAGCTGTAAATGAATGCCCTTGTGTTGCTACAGTAGGAGCTTCAAGGAAAAATGAAAAAGTGTAAAAGTGTGTAGTCATTTAAAGGCAGGTTGGTCACATAAAGCAGTATTAATGGATTAACTCTTAGATGGTACTTATACATTTCTGTTGAACTCAGGGCAGATTGTTTTAAGATTAGATGATACACGTTCTTCATTTCTGTGATGCAGTCAGATGCTGCTGCATAATATGATGGGGACTGGATAACCTTGGGTTACTTGGCATGAAGTAGAAAAATGTAAGAAGTGCTTTGAGAGCTTGTTTAGTGACAGAGGCCGTTGCAGAAGTTTGTTGGGATGATGAAATTTTGGTCAGTAGCTTCATTCTGTGCTGAATAGTTAAGGTGGGTGTAAGGCAGGCAGAGAAAAAGGCCTTTTGCTTTCAGTCAGCTGGCAGGGGAAAAAAAAAGTGTGAAAGAGGATGTATCTGCAGTGCAGCTCTGACATCAGGGCCAGGTTTTGTTCGATGAGTAGATTTTTGGGGAGCCCAGACACCCAGAACAGAGAGAATGTTCTGTAAGTGTGAGCTGTTCAGCACATGTACCTGCTCCGATCCCTGCTCTGTGCAGCAGGACCAGACCTGCACATGGGCAGGTCGGGGTGACCTGTACCTGTGCTGTTGTGATCACAAAGTGACTAAATCTGCTCCAATTTAGAAAAACATGGGCAGAAAGATCTCAGCTGTCCTCTTGAAATGAATGGAGCTTCTGACAATGGGGTCTGGTGTTTGCTCTGCAGTGCTGGTTGTGCAAAAGCAAACTGCCCTTCTGCCCGTGTTCAGTTCCTTTTCACAGAGCAGCTCAGTGATGGTGGGACCCTTGGAAAGAAATTTCAGTGCAGACAGATTGCAAAACTTCAGCATTCCATGTCAGTGGCTGTGTTCTCTATGTTGTTCTGTATCAACAGGACTGGATTTATATCAGCTTTGTGAATTCAGTACTGCTTGTTATTAATGAATTAATACAAATTAAGAAAGCTGTGATTCCCATAACGGAAAATGGTGAAGTAGCAGCAGTGCCTTTAAGTTCTGCAAACTGAGCAGCCATCAGGGTGGTGAAAAGTGCTGCTGGCCTGATGGAAATTCACCTGGCTGCTCTCCCATTCTGCTGGTTTTCTCCCTCTGCAGGCGTGGGGTGTGTTAGGAGATGGCAATCCATGGGTAATTCCAGCCAGCAGGGCCCTCAGGATCCCAAAGAATTGTTAGCAAAGCAGGCACAACATTTCTGTCGCCAGCAGAGCCAAGGGATAAAAACAAGCTGAGAATCAGGGAGTCATAACTGGCTCTCTGATGCTCCACATTTTCTGTGCCAAACATATGTTGGTATAGAAGAAAGTCTGATTCTAAATACCAAAGTGTGGGCAAGATTTAACTAAAGTTTTCTGTAAAAGAAACCAAAGCTCTAAACTGTTGCTATATTTTACTGCATCTGCTGTGCAATTGAGATTGTGTAAATTGACTGAACCAGTATGGAATTATGTTGCAGCTGCCTGTGAGAAGTGCTGATGCAATCCTAAGCGTAAAACTAAGGTTTTCATCACTTTGCAGGTAGCAGGTATTCTCTTCCTGAGCATTCACAAAATGGCTCTACAGCTGACTCAGCTGTGCAAACGCAAAAGTTTAAATTTCAGCTTAAGTGCTGGATGTTTGTTAGCAGGATGACTGGTTTTTGTCTCAAGTGTAAAAATGTTTAATGTCTTCTGAATTCACGGAATGGTTTGAATTGGAAGGGACATCAAGTGCATCCCCCTGCCATGGACAGGAGCACCTTCCACCAGATCAGGCTGCTCCAAGCCTCGTTCAACCCAGCCTTGAACACATCTGGGGATTGGGCAGCCACAGCTTCTCTGGGCAGTTATTTTTATTAACAAATAATTGTGAGCTTCTGTACTGTAAAAAACCCAAACAACACAACCCATTTCATAAACCATGGTGAGGTTATGGAGCTGTTAGGGTGACATGTTTGTAGTGCATATGTTGGTAAATAAGCATGAATACATTTTAGCACCCTCTTTGCAGTTTATAGCCAGAAGTGTTTATGTGTTTACTTTTCAGTTTTGATAGTGCCTGGTCCGTGTAACAAAAAGTATTTGGATTAGGTAAAATATTTTCATTGCAGATGCATTGCAATTTGATGAACTGTGTAAAATTGTCATCTTTTTTGGTAGTCTATGCCATTTTCAAGTCAAACCCACGTGGATTGTCACTTGGTGTTTCCATGCTGCTACCTGTGCCTTTCCCTCCTGCGTGCCGTGCCCTTGCAGCGGCGACACTCAGCACTCGGTGTGTGGCTGTGCGTGTCAGGTCACTCGCTCACTCCTTGTGCCCTAGTTCCTCTGAGGAAACTGGAACTGAGCCGAGGTGGCTGCACAAATACAGCCTGCCTTACCTGCAACTCCTACATTTGCAGCACTCTACTGATTTTCCATGGATGTGCGGATCTTTAGGGTTAACATGACCCTCAAAAGGCTGTCAGATCTGTATGAGCGATCAAACTTACAGTTTTAGTTTTATTGTTATTATTTGTTAATAGCACGGTGTTTTGAGGCTAAATCTGATCAGTTACCTAGCACTCTCCTAGTGATTCTTGCTCACCCTCTAGCACTATTTGTCTACTTGTATTTATTCAATTCTCGATTCTTCCCCCTCTCCCCCGCGCCGTTCCCGAGGGCGCTGCCGGCGGACGGCAGGTGCGGGGCCCGGCTCCCCGCCGGAGGCTGCAGGTGGCGGAGAGGGAAGGAGGGTGCGGGTGCCGGTGGCCGGCAGGGGCCGGTGGCCGGCAGTGCGGCTGTCCCAGAGCCGGCTCCGTCCCTGCGCTCCGCTCCGCTCCGCTCCGTGCCGGCGGGCGGGAGGTGCTGCCCGGGCAGCTCCGCCCCGCTCCCCGCGCGCGGCTCCGCTCCGCGTTTTCCGGGCCGCGCCCCTGCGCTCGTGCGCCGACACTCGGACNGCTTCATCTCCCGCCGCCACCTCGAGATCTTCACCGCCGCGCCCCCGCCGCCGCCGGCCGGCGCGGACGGGCCGCCGCCCCCGCCGCAGGGGGACCCCGCGGGCGGAGCGGGGGGCGACTTCTACCTGCGCTGCCTCGNTATGAGCGATCAAACTTACAGTTTTAGTTTTATTGTTATTATTTGTTAATAGCACGGTGTTTTGAGGCTAAATCTGATCAGTTACCTAGCACTCTCCTAGTGATTCTTGCTCACCCTCTAGCACTATTTGTCTACTTGTATTTATTCAATTCTCGATTCTTCCCCCTCTCCCCCGCGCCGTTCCCGAGGGCGCTGCCGGCGGACGGCAGGTGCGGGGCCCGGCTCCCCGCCGGAGGCTGCAGGTGGCGGAGAGGGAAGGAGGGTGCGGGTGCCGGTGGCCGGCAGGGGCCGGTGGCCGGCAGTGCGGCTGTCCCAGAGCCGGCCCCGTCCCTGCGCTCCGCTCCGCTCCGCTCCGTGCCGGCGGGCGGGAGGTGCTGCCCGGGCAGCTCCGCCCCGCTCCCCGCGCGCGGCTCCGCTCCGCGTTTTCCGGGCCGCGCCCCTGCGCTCGTGCGCCGACACTCGGACGTGCGGGGCCGGCGCCGCTCGCCATTGGCCGCGCCGCCGTAGCCCCATGGGCGTGCGGGTCGCGCATTGGCCCCGCGCGCTGTCAATCAGCGCGCGGCTGCGTCAGGGCCGGGTGCGCGGCCCCGTTCCCTGNGCCTCGGCAAGAACGGCGTGTTCGTGGACGGCGTGTTCCAGCGGCGCGGGGCGCCGCCGCTGCAGCTGCCGCGAGTGTGAGTACGCGGGGCCGGCGCTCCGGGGCCCGCCGGAGGCCGCGGGTGCACATGGCGTGTGACAGGCGAGAGCGGCCCCGTCCTGCCCGCGCCTCCGCCGGCACCGCCCGGCACCGCCGCCGTGCCCTCCGCCGTGTCCTTCCCCCGCCCCGCCGCAGCCCCGCACGGAGCGCCCGGGTACACCCCGAGTCCTGCTGCGGGCGGCAGGGGCAGCCGGCCGGGCGGTTCTGCACCGCTCCGGGCTCTCGGGGCTGAGGATCAGCGCTGGGGAACCCTGCAGCCCCCTCGGTGCTTTGGCACAACCGGGGGGTTATTCTCCCTCAGTGCTCTGGGGCTTGTTCTGGTTTTGGTGATAGTTTCTGCTGCTTTGCCGAATTTTAACGTTTATTCTTACGGGTAAACTGAATCATCCACGTGAAATGCTTCTGCTGGCCGTAGCGTTTTAAAATGTTTTCGTTACGTGACAACAAATGTATTAAGAGGTTTTAAACGGTAATACATTCCTTTGCCATTACCAAACATTAACTGTCTGTGCAAAATGATTTTCTAGGGCAATTCGTGAGGCCTGCCCCCGACATTTAAGGATGTGTTGAACTGTAAATAAGTGATCTGTGCTCTGGGGAGTCACATGTAGGAAAAGTGAAAGTGTTTTGGTTTAGTGTATTTTAGCTGCCTTGACTAAGAAATACCTCAAACGTTACGAGTGCTGTACCTTTATAAAGCACATGCCACCAGTGACACAATCTTAATGCCCTACGAGCTTTTAAACTGTGTTTAGGACATTGATGGTGTCTGTTTTCTGCTGTGACGGCCTAATGTTAGTTTTCTCACCTGGTTTCTCTGTGAAAATCAAATTGTCTTACCTTGCTGCTTTCTAGGAAATGCTCATTCTGAAGGGCTTTAACAGTGCCAGTGTGTAATCCTGAATATAGTTGGAGGAGTTGTTTGACCTTTAGCTTTCAGTTCTATTTTTGCTTTCTGCTTTTAATATTAATAATTATTTGGCATGTGGTTAATCTATATTTTAATTTAACACACTTATGAAATTTAGATCAAATACTTTTTTCTTTGTAAGCAGTGTGGTATAATACACTATTTGTAAGCACAATTGTGCATGATCTGTGTTGATTTCAAACAGTCCAGAATTAGTTGGAGTAATTGAGTCAGTAACATTATTTTAAATGCTTAAGACCTGAGGAAAAAAGTACTTTTTCATGATTTGTAATTTATTCTAGTTCTTTCCATCAGTGTCACTTTTCAAGTGGAAAGAAGATTCAGAAGGATTTTTTGTCTCACTTTTTTATTGAACAATGATGCAAAGTTGTGTGTAGTTAAAATTTCTTCACCAGTGAATGTGGGTGGTGGTGCAGGAACTGGCATTTGCTGTGTTCAGAGGTGACACCATTCCTTGGGCTGTGCACACACAGCCCTCAGTTTCCAGAGCCCTGAGCTGGGGGAAGTGGTTATCTCCTGCTTACAAATTGTAGCTGTAGGCTGGTAAATAAAAGCTGCCCCTGGCCAGGAGCTGGAGCCACCGTGCAGGGGGTGAGCATCACCTTGAAGGGCAGGAAGGGTCTGCAGCCCCAGAGTTACACTGCTGATTAAGGACAAATGCTACTTTGTTGCTTTATTAAAAATAAACCTGTTTCTAAAACAAATCTCACTGGGGTTGAATGGGGAAATAGTAGTTTCATTATTTGCAAAGCTTTTTTTTTTTTATTTGAACAGTAGTCTTCAGGCAAATTCAAAGTACTGTCTGCTTCTAGGAAGTCTTTACTGTGACTTGCTGATGACTAATATTGTTTGTAGTCCTGTTCTTGAGTTTTGTTGTAGATTTAACTGGTAACACTGAAGGTGATCTCCTGGATTTTGAGAGTCAAACTTACTTCAGTATAATGTAAACATTAATTAACAGTTGAAGTGTGATGGGAAAGAAAGTAGTTTTGGTGTGAGCTCAAGATTGATGATGGCCAGCCCCCAGCTCAAGTGATCACCAGATCTATTTTTGTTGTTGTTTAATCCTACTCTGTTGCCTGTAATAAATATGCTTTGCCTATGACTACACAATCATCGGAAATTTTAACGGCAGGTGAAGTTCAAAAAATAAAGGGTGGCCTGTTCCTTCTGTTTGTTTTTAAGTGATCCTGGAAACCAAGAATGGAGGGTCCATGTCTGTTTTGTCTGATTAATAGTGGCTTACAAAGGTGCCAAGTACAAAACTCCTACAGACTTGAAATGTCTTATTTGCTTGTCACCAATAATTGTATGTAATTCCAGTGTTCTTGGCCTTTTTGTGTTTCAGCACAATGTTTAAATTTGACTGCAGTAATAATGTTACTGAACTTCCTGTTTTTGGAAGGAAAAAACACAAATACACCTTGCTAGTCTCCTGCAAAACACACATTTTAAACATCTGGGCAAATTAAATTATTAATGTTAGAGTATACACTTACCTGTAATAAAGGCATCTATTTTCTGCAGATAGAAATGTCATGAAACATGGAATTACTGTGCCTTAAGATAAATGTTCTGGTTGCTATTTTTAATGCTTCCCTGGAAGCCTCACTGGCAATTCAAATGTTTAAGTTATCAAGCAGGAGGTAATAGCAGTGGGAAGTGTGTTTTTGTTTTTGCAGTTCTTGACAGACTCCCATCCCTACTTGTGTATGTACAAACCAGCTGTCGTCTTGTGAGATGAATCAAGTGGGGGTGGGGAGAAAAGAGCCATTTTTGAGTGTGTCCAGCAAGGAGCTCTCCTGCCAATGTCATGGCACACGTGGGATGAAAGAGGTTTCAGAGGCTCCTGCTCAAGACACCCAGATCAAAGCAGTGCAGTTATTTTTCTACAACTACCTTTGAGATGCACAGACTGTCCCTCTCCGGTTCGTAAAATTCATGTTTTTTAATTGGTTTCATTTGCTGCTTGTGGAATTTCCCCTGCCTTCAGTGAAAGCATTGATTGGATGTATTGCTAGGTAAATCATAACATCAATATTTGCTTTTGAGGTACTTGGCTGGAAAAATACCTTTTGTGCTGGGCAGAGCAGTGGTTGTTGTCGGAGCTGTTGTGTACAGCTTTTGGAGAGGCAGGATTCCAGACAGATGTAACTGATACAGCTGGAAAAACAGACAGACTTCTGGGTACAACTTTGCTCTGAAGGAGTGCTTTTGTTTTGATTTTTGGGTTTCTTGGATGTACTTTGTGCATTGGCCTTTGAATTCACAGAACTCCAGACATCTTGGACTTCAATGTTCCGAGGCGGTCTTACTCATTTTGACAAACCCACAGATTTTGTATTCTAGTCATTGCTTTAGGTTTTGCTTTTGTAGAAGTAATTTGTGATTCGTAAAGATACCATGAACATAGGAACAGCATTTTTAAGTCAGATCAGAGATGCATTTAGTCCATGACCTGCCTTCAGGAGTAGTCAGTAGCAGATGCTCAGGAAGGAGCATAAAAATGGGTTAATACTAATGGTTGGGTTTCCCTTGGTTTTTCTTTTGGATCCAAAGTCAAAGTTCAATTCTTTTTGAGTTAAATAATTTACTGTTTGCATTTTCTCTCTTTTGTTTTTTAGTAGTTGAGTCCTACCCACAGTATCTTCAGGTAGTGAATTCTGCAAAGTAATTAGAGCCCATGTTGGGAAAAATACCTCTTTTTGCTGAGTTTTTGGAACTTGATGCCTGGTAATTTCATTTGATCCAACTGAAGCTCTTTTATAGTAAGAGACAGTAAATAACTCTCCCATTCTGTCATTCATTCTGCAGACTTCGTTACATTACTAAGTGTGGGTGCTCTTACAGTAAATGACATCAAGTACATTTTACTTTAGCTTAACATTTACTGACTAATCCTAAATTAAACCTATATAGCTGAAAATTTAAATTTAATTTGTTTGTGTTCTTTTGCTTTTACTCCTGGTAATAAAGAGGGCTGAACCAATAGTTTTAACTTGTAGTCTGGAACTACAGACTGGGGTTATTGCTGCCTTTAAGCAGTGGGAATTCTGCTGATGAAAGCTGGTCAATTCTGAACAAGGATCAAGTATATCTATTCCTGAGTCAATTCTTTGGAAAAGTTTATTTATCATGTTCAGTGTTACCTGCCCAGGATTGTAACAGATTGTAAAGAGCCTCAATCAAATGTATCAGTGCACTTTTTTTCTGTCATCTAATTGCAGTTACTTAAATTGTGTGCAAAGTTGTGATGTCTATGTGGTTGGAGCTGTGACTGTGCATGAGCTCCATGGAAATTTCTCACTGGAAACATCTGTGGTTTGCTTTAACAGTGGAAGTGAAAGGATCATTTCCTTGGGTAGTGGTCCATGGTAGCTAAGGAAGAACATGTGTTGCTTGGGTTTGTGTTATGGTTTATGTTCTAAAGGTTTTCTTATGAATAGAACGGTTAGATACTTTGAGCAATCAAACAAAACACATGCTTCAAGGAATTTGTGTTATATATTCTTGCAGTCTATACTTACAGCGTGCTGTAAGTCCCTCAGGCCGTGTGGGCACCTGCTTTCTCCCTTCCTTGACACCACTTTTGACAGAGACAGTGGCTTGTCAGGGTGACAGCTGCCTCAGAGTTTGGGAGACCTTGTGACTGATTTGTGTTCAGAGGTGTGTTTTGGAGCTCCATACCAGCTGTATTAAAACTGTCAATTACAAATTACCTCAGAGAATAAAACGAAGGAACATTGGACTTGGCTGTGACTTTACAGACTCAGACTCCAGAAACTTTTATTTACAGTCTCTGGCAGATGCTGGTCCTGTGCCATAGTGACTAACAAGATCAACGGGGCTGTGTTTATAGGTGGGTTTTTGGCTACTTTAAAGTAGGATTTGCAAATGTCAAGCTCAGTAGAAGTAGTGTTCTCACTTAAGCAGATCTGATTGAACAGCAGCGTAGGAGGAAGGTAGAGCACATATGATTTGAAATGAAAATAGAGATGAGCGGGAAGTTTCTATAGTAATCATTCGTGTTACAGTTGTTTCTGTCATCTCTTTTTTCATATTTGCCTCTCAATTACACACACCTTCTGAGTGATTTTTTTTTTTTGGTTAATAAAGCAGTGTTGCAAATTGTCAGACACTAACCAGGTAATTGAGGTAAAGCTGAAACAGTTTATATTTGGATTAATTCACACTCGATATGCTTTTTCTGTTGGTATGATTGATATGTATGTGAAATGTCCTTACCCAATTCTACAGATCCTACAAATGTTCTTACACCTGTCATTAGCTATAGGAGGAAGGAGGTTCTTTGTGTAGTTACATGAAATGCTACAAACTGGAAAATCATCTTTATAGTCTGCAAGGTTCCAGTTCTATGACAGAAGCAAGATTAGTGTCATTTTGGTTTAAAGGTGCAAAGTCAGTATTAAAACTGTCTGTTCCAAAAATCTGCAGTTGAAAGAGAGTTTTGAGATTATTTCAGTTATAATAATGAGGTAGGAGATATGCAAATTAAATAATTCTTTCCATTGATTAAATCAAAATACCAAGGTGACATATTTAAGTAGAATGATACACTTAATCAATAGTAAAAGTAGTAAGTTAAATGAGCTAATAAAGAAAATAAGTCAATCTTTCACCCTGTCTTTTCAAAATAAATGTGTATTATTAATTTGTTTATCATTAGGTAAGGGTACTGTCTTACAAATATTTCTTTATAAAGGGAGATGTATTTTAGAGAATAATTCCGCTGTGGAGGAGTTCTGCTGCTGTTGGGTTTTCCTTTTTATTTTTTTGAGCATGTGCAATTGTCATGGACAAAGCAAAAGGTTTTTTTATAGCCATGCCTGAGCTATTCAAAATAAGATTCTGCTTCTCATTCGCTGTATTTTTCAGTAAATGCAGCAACTCTTCAAGACATCTCAAGTCCCATTAACTTATATAAAATTATGTAAAATACAGGAAAAAGTATAATTTCAAAGAAAACCATGTATTTGTCATGTGGTGTGAGGCCATGGCTTTTGCAGTTATAAGGAGTTTTCACAACAGTTCACCAATAAGCTGCTGTCTGTGCTGAAATCCTGGGAAGGTGGTGGGTTTATCTGCTGCCTTGCTTGTTTTCATGATAAAAAGTTGATGTGTAGTGACATTTGTTTCCTGCGACTTCCTGCCTTTAAGGAGTTTTTTGACCTAGATAAAGCAGTCGGAGGGGAGGAACCATATTTATTCTGCAGCTATTCCACATTGGATGGTATAGGAAAGAAATGTTCCATTCTCCAGTTCAGAGTCCCTCACTGCTGTTTGATCACTGAAGGGAGCTGAGGCTTCAGTGAGTTGCACTCAGTGAGCGCTTGCAGAGCTGGTGCAAATTTTCTGACACGTCATTTTTTATTTTTTGTAGGGCATGGGAAGGGCTGTACATGGTTGGAGTCTGTTTGTTCACAGCTGTGTGTGTGATTCTGCTGCAGCCCCTGCACGTGCTGCTCTGGCCTCTGAGGTATTGCCAAGCAGAAGCTTGGACAAAGCATGGTCTCTGTGTATGCTGGAGTACTGGTGGGAGGAAAATTATCAGTATTCAGAATTTCAGAGTGTCTTAATGAATAATAATACAAACACGCCACCTTTGTGTTTGTCCATGTGCACCAAATGAAATGAAAACCATGAGGAGATTGGCAAGCAGTTCTGTCCATGCTGATCCAAACCTTCCTGTTGACCTCAGCAAGGAAGCTCCTGTGGATAGGGATGCACATGGAATTGAGAGTTTGGAGAGCCAGAGCAGGAAAGTAAAAACACCAGAGTCCTGTCATTAGCAGAGTGTTATGAAGTGGAACAAAATGAGTATAAAGTTGACTGGAATTAATTTTAATTCAGTTCTCGTTTAAGGCTTAACTTTAAGAATTACAGAAGGAAGCTCCAGCCAAAGCCTTGCTGAAAGCAGAAGTGACTTCAGTGTTGGATCAGACTGCTCAGCACCTTGTCCATTTGGATTCTCTGGGGACGGGGATAGCTACAACTATATAAAGTGCTTCATGTACCTACAATCCTATATAGAAAAAAAGTCTGTATTTCCAACAGCAGAACTTATGGAATGCACAGGCTGGTTAGAATAATGTGCACCTTAGTGCTAAATCATTATTAGAAATACGTGATCACTACTGGATTTTTTTGGTGATCTGGAGTAAATGCAATTACTGATAAATATTTACAGTGTTGTAAACATTATCCTCACAAATAATGAGGACAAACAAATAGAATTAATCAATTTTTAAAACCCCCAAATTATGTCATCTGGAAAAGTACACCAGGCAGAACTATTGGGTAGAAAACTCTTCTAAAAAGTAGCAGCAGAGTGAAAGCCATGACTGCAGAGGGATTGTGAGTGCCCATTCTGAGATGGACTGTCAGGAAAGGTACTGATGTGGAAATTGGGGAGTGGCAACTGGTGCTGGAGCTTCACATCATTCTGGAATCAAATCTGTGTTAAAGAATCTTGCAAAACTGCATGGATTTAAGTGAAGGATTGCTAAAAGGAATTGAAGGCTGGAAGAAATCCCAAAGAGTGGGGGACATTAGGGATGCAGTGTATTTGTTTTATTCAAAAGGAGTGTGAGGTGGCTGGGTTGGTGTAGGTCGGTTTTTATGGGGCTGAATGAGAGTACTAAAGGCTCTCTAATGGATCACACACAGGTGTGAAACCAGAGGCTGTAAACTAAATTGTCAAGGTTTGAATTAAGCTGCGTTCTTTCAAGAGTGGTGGGATATTTATCTCACCATCTTCCTCTGATAAACAAAAAAAGAACCCTTGCTGTGGTCAGCCCCAGTGACCAGGTGCACAGCAGGTATGGCTGGGTGACATTCCATGGCTTACAAGAGGTAAAGCTGAAGCTTTTTACTTCTCTGCAAGTCTTTTTTAATAAATTGTCATGGGGTTATAGCAAGAGACCATTTTATTGTGTTTTAACAAAGAGTCAATATTTGTCTTGGTTTTAAATTAAAATTACTTCTAAAGCATCAACATCCAGTTGGATATATGTTTATTTACACTTGCCAGTAATGTTCTGACACTGATGTTGATGTTTTTGTTCATTATGTCATACTCTTCATATTGGAGGACACTACAGAGATAATTTTTGTGTAGTTTAAAGTGATTTTGTGAAAATTGTTGTTCTTGGAGTAAGTCGTAGATACAGCTCATGGGGTATAAGCTGCTTAATTCTTGTGTTGATAAGAAATCAGGCTAGTGTATAATGGAAAAGATCTTTACATTTTGTAGTGAACTTAAATTCAAGTTTTTGGATCACTTATACGAAGGTTAAATGTATGGTTCTGCTTCAGAAAAGGTGTGGATGAATTAATGTATTGATAGAAGTTACTTTTAAATTCTGATTTTCACTGATGTGTTCCAGTATGGGAGCAGGTATTTTGCCTACTCTTTTCCTTCTTCGCTTCCTTTTTTTCCCTGGCACAGCTGGGAAAAAGTAGTTTCACTTCCTTTGAAGCATCAGTTTCCTGAAAAGGCTGTAGTTGAAATGTTGGTGTCTTAGCACAGTGTGCAGTCTGTGTTTTACTACCTGTAAGGTAAAAGTCTGATTGTTTATGAAGATATAAACACAGTTATCTAGCTTTTGTTTGTTTTTATGTTCTCTTTTTTTTTTTAAACTGAGAATACAGGAAAATTTTCATTTATCATTTTATATTGTCCTCTGGACATATTTGGGTGTTCTAGGCAGAATATAACTTGAGCAGACAAGGCCTAGACATGGAGTTGATACACCCCTGTAGTAATCAAGCTTGTTGGTTACAATCAGTGCAGGGAACTAGTTGGGAAGGATAAATGGTGGAAGCTAGCTCTTATAAAAAAGAATTTCCCTCCTTGGGTGATTCTGCAATCTTCTGACCTTTCTAGGCAGGCGAAAAAGGCCTGCAGAGCAATGAAGGAGGCAGAGAAATAAGATTTTAAAATGAGTAAGGCATAGAGAAGAGAAGGGTGAATTTAGTCACATGAAATTCTCTGTGGGGATAAGTTGAAATTTGAATCAGAGCAAACTGATGATTTAAGTAAGTAAAAATAATGGTAAAGAGGATAAATGCTCTCAGGCACATGATGGGATTGTTGGGGTTCCATGTGCAGGGCCAGGAGTTGGACTCTGATCTGTGTGGGTCCCTTCCACTTGGGAAATTCTGTGGTTGATTTTGACATCATACCCCATAGAGATTAAAAAAATGGAAGAGAGGAATTCAGTTAAACATGGGAAAGATGAGACACAGGCTCAAGGTGTTTTGCTTTAGAACATGGGCAGGATATTCTGGGGTTTGTGCTTGTGTGAAGTGAAAGGATGTACTGGGAGGCCTGAGGAAAGATGGAGGATTAAGATCATCTCAAGTTTAAGGGCTGAGGCTGAGAAGCAATACAACTGTTAGCCTTACAGAGTGTGAGGAATCTCTCACTTGGATATTTAATTGGGGAAATGTGATTCAGAAGGATCTGGGGTCTCACTTTTTGGGAACATGGGCTGTGCTTTGGTGAAGATCTGAGCTAATCCAAGGTTGAACTGCTGCTGCAATGGAGGGAAGGTTCTGTTTTCTGCAGTGCTCCTGACTGCAGGTTGGGCTGGCCTTGGAGCTCATCAGATGTTCCTATGCTGCTGCTCTCTGCTTTTTTTGCTATTTTTGGGAGCTTTGCTGTTGCACTGAAGTGGCTCATAGAGAGGTCTGGCAGGCAGTGGAGTACATGGTGGGCCTGCACAGACTTTGGGCAGCAGTCAGCTGGCTGGAACTTGTGGAATTGTACATTAAGGAGTTGCTGGTATAAAAGCTGTTTGTATGAAATAAAAATGGAAAGGAAAATCAAGATTTGAAAGAGTGAAAAACCAAAACTAATTTTGGTGTACTGAAAAAGCACTTGCAGTGTAATGTAAAAATGTTTCAATCCTAGAAGTTCTTGTGACAGCATGCTTTTTGGTAAAGGGGTATGTTAAATTTAAAATTTTTTTAAAAAGGAGAAGCTTCAGTAGACATCTGTAAGGCAGGCAGGTGTGTGATTGAAGTTTGTGCAGCATTCTATATGGACTGCCTGAAAGGAAAACATTATTTTGAAGATAATTGTAAAAACTTCACTGATTTTTACATGTCTTTCATTGCAGAGGCTGTATATATGGATAGTGCTTTTTCAGGGAGTACATAAATCTGCTGAAGTTGACAATGCAGGTAGATCACTTGTAATTTGGATTTCCTGTGGTGTCTTTTGAGGGCCTCAGCTTGTAGAAATATGTTGTAGAAACATCTCAAACAAAGGTGTGATTTGGAGAGAGCTTTTACTTCTTTATGCAGGACAGCAAATCCAGAGTGCCATTTCCAAAGGGAAATGTGCTTGTAGCAATTTAATCAATGAAGTTGATCCAGCCTTCCAAAACTTCTTGGGTAGCAGGCTTGGAAGCAGCTGTGCAAGGCTTCCTGCTCTGATGGAACTGACTGCTCACCTTCACTCTGAGCCTTCTTCCAGGGGCAATGAGGTACAGCATTTCAGGAAAACCATCCCTTGCAGGAGAGCAGATGGTAACAAGTATCACCCTTCACTTCTGTGCACTCTTTGGTGGATTTGGATGCTGACAAAGGTTAGTAGGAGTGAGTTACTTAAATGATCATCAATCAAAACCCTGTTTATCACTTCCACAGATGAAAGCAGTAAATAATGCATTAAGCAAAGAGGAGTTCAAGGAAGTGAGTCGTTTTCTTTCCTTAGGTGTGTGAATGTCCTGGGTGTGGCTGGGTTAGGCTCACACAAGGGTCTAGAGATGTTTCTGTCTGACGTGGTCATCACTCGATACACTTATTTTGGAGAAACCAGCCAAAGCACTTGTGTGCTGACCCAGGAGGTTTTTTTATCAAGTAGAGGAATCAGGTGGTTTGGTCCTCTCTGCCCTTTCATGTTACTGAACATTTTTGCCTTTAGTAGCATTAGGGGCTGCAAGGGAAACACTGGCTTTGTGTTCAAATGCTGTGGAAATCCTGCTGTGAAGAGTGGAAAATATTCTGAAGTAACTTAATTAAAATTACTAGATTGGGTGGTAAAAGGTTCTCACAGAATGATGAAATGCATCCTCATGGTGCCCTGCTCTCAATGATATTGTCAAGATCCTGGCACCACTTTTGCAGCTGCATCACTGAGTGGGAGAGCAAATGCAGCAGTTTGAGGTGGTTCCCCTGTGCTGGGAGTGCAGGTTCTGAAATGAATGCAGGGCTGAAGTCTAAGTGTAGGGTGGCTCTACAGTTTGTGGTTGGGTACAGTATTATTCACCTTTCTAGATATTGATAATTGGCACAGACATTTTGGACCTGGAAACCACAGTGCTTCAGTTGAAACGTTCACGTGACGGGCGCGTGGGGCAGCGCCGGAAAGAGATGCAATAGGTAAAAACCACACAAGTTCAGTTGTTTGTTTATCCTCTTAAATTGAAATTCAAGCCTTTGTTTTTAAAACCTTTTCCTGGTATTGGTCTGCCCATAAAGCTGAGAAATGAGACTAGTCTATGAATATTCACCCTTTCTGTAACAAATCTTCATCAGAACTGAGATTCTGCCAGAATTCTTTTAGAACTTTTAAAAATATACCATTTTCTTTATTTCTTCTTTTGTTTTCTTTTTTGAGATCTTTTGGTGGCCTAAGATGCTGTTGTCTCGTATAGTAATTTTTCCTTAACTGCATCATAGGATATAGGAAATATTACCTCAGATAGAAAAAAATTGTCACTAATTGTTAAACTTTCACAAGATAAAATTAAAAACCTCATTCAGTTGGGAGGTTTGCTCCAATCCTTCCACCTTTCTCTATTTAAACATACAAGTTAAATTCAAAGCAACTCCTGATGAAGATTTGAAATTTCCTTCATGAATTTTGGCCTGTTATGAATGGCTTCTGCTGTCTCCTGCAGTGCAGGCAGCCAGAACACTCATCTGCCAGCACACCCTCGTACACAGATGTTGACTTTCCTGTCAGCAGTGAAATAGCCCTGCTTGTTTTATGGCGTGGTTATTCTGAGGTTGGAAGATTGTTGAGCCTGGAAGAGATCACTAACCCCAGCTTGCTACTTAGCTATAAATAAGTTTGGTCTGCTGTGGACTAGTAAGTACTCAAGATTCTTACGTGAGGTTATTCACTCTTATCTAGGGCTATCAGCAAACTGGGTGGTTTGAAGCCTTTAAAGAAAAGAAGCATGCAAGCCTCAGAAAAGAGTCAAAGAAGCATCTGAATATAAATAATTCAGCCCTCAGCCAGAAGGATAAAATAAAAATCTGTAAAAGTTTTAAGTTTGGGGGTAGTGTTTTAAAGTTATTTTGGCTTAATAGTAGCTGAAGGAAAGACTATTTGTCTTTGTCTGTGTGCATTCTGTGAGTTAGCTGCAGTGCTGCTGAAAAGTGTGCTGTAAAATAATTGAACTTCATCTGAAGAGCTGGAAAGCATGGATACATGGAGTACAAAATAACCATAGTGTGGGGGATCCTGTGATTTTGACTACAGGGAGAAGAAATTGAGTAAGGTGGTTTAATAAAAAATGTTGGTTGTAAAAACCAGGCTTTTCCACAGTTTTTGAAATGAAAAAAGAAAAATCCTGATGTTGTGGAAATGAACCTGGGAGATGGCAGTGTAGGAATGTGTGATCTTTGGGAAGCTTGAGGAGGCAGGGTGTGTTCTTGGTGATTCTCATAAGACTCAGACTCTGATCCCATTCTTTTACTGAAAGGTGTTGGTGTGCCTCATCCCCAAGGAAACTTGTTTCTGCAACTTGTTTTTTTTGCAACAACATTTGATATTACAGCATTTGGTGGTTTTCTTGTTCTTCCAGTAAAATTCCTTATCTAGGAAGGTCTAAGTAGTTTCGGGTTAATTACTCTCAGATAAATGTAGGTAAAGCCCAGGGGGGTTGGGAGCGTGTTGCAGTGACATTGCACTTCAGCTGGGACATCCCTGGGCTCAGTTAGGGCAGCAAGCATTGGTTACTGGCTGTTTCACCAGCACAGTTTTGTCCTTCTTGTGACTTTTTGTTTTTATGGGAGCTGCTTGTTCCAACTTTTCCCAGGAGATGTAAAGAAGAGAGTACATACAACTGCCCTATGTTTTTATAGGGATGTTTTGTGGTAAATAAATTGCTGACTGAGAACATACTGACAGTGTCTGACACAGAGCAAGGAGCTGGACTTAGCAAATTCTTCACTGAATGAGGGAGACTTTTATTTTTAAATCTGATCCTTAGATACTTGTGATGGTTCACAGCATCTTTAAGTCATTAGAATAACCCTCTTAAAGATGTTCTAAATGGAGACAGGATTTGACTTGTGCAGGTAATGATTTACTACAAAAATACAAGGGAAAGAGCAATCACTCTGGTGTACTTAAAAGGAAAATACTACATTATAGTATTTAAGAGGAAGTAAATGGATCTAATAGTAGCTGCTGTTTTGGGTGCAGAAGGGGCTGATTTGGGCAGCAGAAGGGGTGATCATTCCCCAAAGTCAGCATCATTCAGCAGCAGAAGCAGCATTCTTGTACAGCTTTGACAGGAGTGGGAGTGACTGGAGTGGGGAGGCAGAGCTGGCTGCTACAGACAAGTGTTTGAACTCCATGTGAATCAGGGCTCTTCCCCCTGTGTTTTGGAGTCTTAAAACATCACCACTGCATTTCACTGTCACCTGGGCCATGGGTGGCATCGTGTTCTGCACGGCTGTGTCTGAGGTGGGGAGTGCACAGAGGAGCTGTGCACAGCTTCAGAGGGTGCTGAGCAATTTAAATTTTGCCTGGATCCAGGCACAGAGTGGCCTCAAGGAGCCACAGACACTACAGTAGTCATTTTATGTAATCTTAGATAAACTGAGCCTGCTGCTTTTAAGGGTTGCTTCATGCTACCACTGGTTATATTTAATATAAGCTCTTGAAGTGAGTTAGTGCCAAGCAAAGCATTGTTTGGAGTATGGAGAAATAACCTGTGAGCCAAAATTAGCCTGTGTTCGTGTGGAGTGGTGTGTGTTTCGTCAGGGCTGCCCAGATCATGTCGTCCCTGAAGGCAGCACATTTCAGCTCTGAATGTTTCAGCTATTACAACATGGAACATGCTGGTGAGTGGTGCCAGCAACATACGCTGAACATATGACCAGCACATGCCCCCACTTCAGCCTGGGCCATGAATTATTTACTTTTTGTTACAAGCTGGTTATTTTTGAGAGGTTTTCTCCCCTCTGTCAGTATCAAGCACTGAGCCTTTTGTTTCTTTTTTAGTTAGTTAGTTTTTTGGTTTTTTAAAAATCTTTTCTACTCTTGCTGTTGATGCTGTATTCCTAAAATTCTCTGCTGTGTTTACCACCACCACACCCCTATTTTGTTTGTGCTCATTCTCTTAGGATGCCATCCCAGGTAACTGCTGTGGTAATGCCATTGAAACTGTGGAGACCAGTCTGATTATTTTCAGCTTGTAATTGAGAGATAAAATGACCTTATACTTAATCTTTTGGGACTTGGTCTATATTCATTAGTTAGCTGATACCTCTTCTCTGTGTCAATTTTTCACTGTTATGTTTCACATCTGTGAAATGGCAGGGTTTTTCCCTCATCCCTTGTCATCTTTGGTTAGATAGATGATGTGAAGCAGACACTCCATAGGCCTTTTCTGATTTTAAACTGATTTTTGATGACAGCTCGGGTTCCCAGACTGCTTGTGACTCTTCATTTGCAGCAACTCTGTGCTGTGAATTCTGGTACAAAATGAGTGAGCACCAACCCAGACTGATGGGCTGGGGAGCTCTGGAGAGCAACAGTAGATAAAACTTTAATGTGCATACAAATATGCTGCATCTTTGCTGTGTTTCATAACATTTTAGGGAGTGTTACCTCTTGGATGGGATCAGGCTTGACACAAAATTAATTGGACTTGGTGAGCTTTTCAGAATGAATCATCTCGTAGTTATTTGTGTGCACTGTAACAGGCTTAGCATTGCATACTTCTTTATATAGATTATTCTTTTAAATTCAGTTTTCTCCTGGAAGTGCATTGAGTTAAAGGATACACTGTTACAGAAGACTTCTTTGCTTCTCATTTTAAGTATGTTGTAAACTTGATTTTTCAAGCAATTGCAGTAATTAAAAGTATTCTTCTCGTGGTTGCTGTTTTTAGAAGCCTTTTTTTTATCATTCACATTAGATCTCTACAGTAGTACAAGTTCATTAAAACTGCACTTTCTCCCTTTTTAACCTACCTTTCAGTAAAATTCAGGCCCTGCAGATAAACTGTAACTAACCCTTTGGTTTCTAGGTTAGTTAAAACAATCTACTTGGGGGTTGGAGCTGAAAGAACCGTCCTGTCCTGCCTGTGTGAGAGCTCTGGTGTTCACCTCGTATGCTCAAGTCAGATTAGTTTACTGGTGGGCCTGAAAACCAATCCCTGGGAAGAGGAGGGGAGAGGCTTGGCATTAGTTTTCTGTCAAGTCAGAAGTGCAACTTTTTCCATTACCAGATGGGAAGATATTAATATAAGATTGATAACACGGTTTTATTAACATTTCATAGAATCATAGAAATCTTTTAGTTGGAAATGATCTTCAAGGTCATTGAGTCCAACCACTGACCCAGCACTGCCAAGGCCACCACTAACCCATGTCCCCAAGTGCCACAACCACACGTCATTTAAATCCCTCCAGGGATGGTGACTCCACCACTGCCCTCAGCAGCCTGTGCTGGGGACTGACCACCCTTTCTGTGAGGAAATTTTTCCTCATCTCCAACTTAAACCTCTATGGCACAGCTTGAGGCCGTTTCCTCTTGTCCTGTCCCTTGTTCCCTGGGGGCAGAGCCTGATCTCCACTGGCTGCAGGTCCCCCTGAGCCTCCTTTCCTCCGGGGTGAGCCCTCCCAGCTCCCTCAGCTGCTCCTGGTGCTCCAGCCCTTTCCACAGCTCCGTTCCCTTTCCTGGACATGCAGCAGCCCCACAATGTCTTTCTTGTAGTGAGGGGCCCAAAACTGGTCACAGGATTTGAGGTGTGCCCAGCCCAGGGGACAGGCACTGCCCTGGTCCTGTGGCCACACCATGGCTGGTACAGGCCCCGTGCCATTTGCCTTCTTGGCTACTTGGGCTGATGTTCAGCTGTTGTTGACCAGTACCCCCAGGCCTTTTTCCAGATCTGCCTATGCAGATCCCTCTGGGAAACCTTCCTGCCCTCCAGCAGAGCAGCATTCCCACCCAGCTTGGCATCATCTGCAAAATGACTGAGGGTGCCCTCAGCTCCCTTGACCAGATCATGGATAAAGATGTTAAACATGGTCCAGTGTGAAAGTTGTCTCCTCTGGGAAAGTCTTCTCTGTGATTCCTGATCCTGTCTGCAGGGTCTACCACTGCCCTGGGCAGCCTGTGCCAGGGACTGACCAACCTTTCTGTGAAGATATTTTTCGTCATATCCAACTTAAACCTCCCTGGCACAACTTGAGGCCGTTTCCTCTTGTCCTGTTCCTGGCTGCAGGTCCCCCCTGAGCCTCCTTTCCTCCAGGGTGATCCTAGAGCACTCCCAATGCTGGCTCTGGCACTAAGGATCTCTTGTGGGCAGGTTCTCACACTAGCCCCAAAGAATGCTGTTTTCTATAAAACATTATTTTGCTGGGTCAGTCGGTGCTGGTTTGGTTGGTTTTATCTCTGAGGGTTTAACAAGCAGAGGTGTTCCTGGCCATTCCTACTCCCCAGGCAGGAGAGATCCTGAGTGCTTCTGGTGGTGGTTCACAGTCACAGATGTGAGCCACAACCCTTGGAGTCAGAAAAACAAAGGAGACCACTGTGGACAATGAAGTTGGACTGGAAAAACAACAAAGCTGTGCTGGTGCTATTTTTAGTAGGTCCAAAGTGTTTGTGTGGTTGATGGTTCTCATTTTGCACTTCACCACAGATGTATCTTCAAACACAGATATTTGATAAGCAGTTTCTGTAGTCTGTGTTAAACTTTGTGTTTTGTTTTCTGAATGGTGATGAAGAATTCAATGTTTCTGGTTGTCTTTCAAGCCCTCTGTTGTGTCTTGTTATCTTTGCAGTTCTTGGGGAAAAGTCACTTATTCTCCTGGCACTGTCATATAAACTGGCTGATGTTTTCTCAGGAGAGTGAGCAAAACTGAGTGAAAGATGTAATTTATAAATGAACTAATTAGTGCTCATAAGGTCTTCCTGATGTGATTCCTGGTGATGATTAGAGTGGTAGTTTAAAAATAACTAATGCATTTTTGACTCTGTAAAAAACGTAACAAACAAACTTGTGCATTAAAGTTAACATTTACATGAGCAACTTGAAAAAAAATCCTCATGGTTTCTTATTTTGAGAAAGGATGTTGAAAAAATGCAGGTTTATACAGACTGGTTTTAATCATCTAAGTTGTCTGTTATCTTAGTTCTTAGCTGTTCTGTTGTTGTATGCTGGAAAGGTGTACATATTATTAAAATGCTGGGTAAGGCCATGGTCATGCCCTCCAGAACTGGTAAAATTTCTCTTAGATTCATATTTTAGTTATCATCTCCATTTCTGCTTTGCTTTTCCTTAATAGGATTTAGAATATTAGTCCTTTGCTTTTCCAGATGGGTATTTCTAAGTGTCTTGGTCACCCTAGGACACTAAGATTATAAAATAATTAGATGTATGAGTTAAAAACAAGGGAAGTTGGCTCTACATCTGTAGTAGCATTTGTTGCTACTTCAGTATTTATGGTAAGTTTAACTTTGGGGCCACCTTGGTTATTATGGGAAATTCCACTTTTTTTGTGGTACTTCCTATACTGACATAGGGATTGAAAAAAAAATATTCTCAGGATAAGAGTTCTTTGTCATTATTGACAGAAGTGTAGTATAATGCTGTACACATATGGGAAAATAGGAAACACTTTCTCTAACTATGGATTAACATTTCATTTCACCACAGCACATCCTTGTGAAAATCAAAATCTTTCAAATATCAGTTGGTTCTTAAGTGTAAATGGAAACATGTTAATTTAAGTGCTGTGAAAATTAGTGTTTGCAGTTCTCTTTGTGCAGCAGCATATGCACTGAACTCATTTGCATCTCTTCAGCTTTCCCAGACAAGTAGATGCTGCAGTGGAATTTTGATCCTGTGACTGCTGAAATTGTTAAATATGCAATCCTTGGTTGGAATTTCACTACAAAAAATTATGAATTTGTAACAATCAATATTTGTGCATGACAGAAATATAATTTTAACAGCAAATGGTATTCTGCTAGAGGGAAGATCCAGCTTACAGATGTGTGGGGAGTTTAGAATTGATAATTTGGAGGATTTTTTGTTATATGACTGTTTTGACAGTTGCATTGAGGGAAGATGCTCAGTTGATAAACTGGGGAAGGCTGACTCGGACAAATGTCACTTGCTTTTGCAGGGAGGTTGAAAGTAGGAGACCTTGCTTTATCTGTATCTCTGGGTAGGAAAGCTTGGCAAGTTTCTGCTCATCCAGTGAAGTTTAATAGTTTGAGCAGTTTGGCAGGATCCTCCTCTGCCCAAGAACCTTTCTGGAGCTGATTGCAGCTCGCTTTTTCAGCATTTCAATCATTTTATAAACTTAACTACATCAATTTGCGTGCTCCAAGGAAGAGTCAGCTCATCTTAATTTTCATTCTGGAACTCTTTAACTGATACTGTGTCAGTGACTGCCTAAAAAGTTGCTTTGTCTCTGGCATGTGTCACAGAATGGCCAAAGGTTAAAGCAGAGTGAAACAATGTATTATGTCACCTTTTTTTTTTTTTTTTTTTTTTAGATATTCTGTTTTTAGAAAATTCAACAGGCAGGAAGAGCTGAAGCACAAAATAATAACAATAAAAAAAGGTTGGAGTTTGAAGCTAAACCAAAAGAAGCTGCTCTCAAGACATGGTTGGTTTATTCTCAGAAAACATGAGATTGGGTTTGGGTCACACAACCTAAGGAGATGTTTTTGTCATCACCCTCCATCCCACGTTCTTTGTTGTGTGGGATTGAGCTGGTCATTGTGGATTCTGACCCTGGCTGCAGGAATGCAGTTAGAGTAAACCCAGGCTGAAGAGTGTACAGCAGTGTCCTTGATTTATGTAGGACAAGAAATAAAACATGAAAATTGGGCTTTCATCACTAAAATAATTTTTGGTTATTGAAAAAAAAAAAAGTCTGGCTGTTTCTGGCCAGTGAAAGACTTTTTAATTTCATTCTCTTGGTACAGGGCAGGGTAGGAGTATGTTTAATTAAAAACAGTAGATATAACACAGATAAACAAAATGGAAGTGAGTCCTTCAGTATCAGCAGGGGCAGGATGTGCCCTTGTTGTTGAACACCTCCAGGTGTGCAATGTGGGGATGTTTTTGGGTGGTTCTGCACTGGACAAGTTACAGGAGTGAGTAACACTTGGAGTGACCTGACAGCTGTCCTCACCTGGAGTGAGGAACTCCTTGGTACTAAAGGAAAGCAAATGAAGAATCCTTTTCTCCACATACTTTTCAGTATTAAGGTAGAAATTTTAGATTTTTCTTCTTTATTGTTTTAATTACTTGAAATATTGCTTTAATTTTCTTCTGGTCAATAAGGGGGAAAAGAGTCTTGCTTTCACAGATACATAGGAAATGAGGTTTGTGTTGTTCAGCATCCTCAAACCCTTCAGTATTTAACTGTATAGATTTTAATTAGAATATGTTAGAATGTATGCATTTAATAAGCAGTTTTCATGGTGTAATAGTAAAGAACTGATGAAATGAAAATTCCTTTAGCTCTGTTTGGGAGAATGTGAGATATGGCTTAAGATGTGTGTTTGTGTGTGTGTGTGTGTGATTTTTTGCCATGTAGGCTTCACAGCCACTACTTCTGTGCTCCTTAAACACCTCCTCTTGTGCAACAAACTCTGATTGAGGTACTTCAGTCTAATTTAATGAACTAATCGCCCTTTTCTTGAAGACATGTCTCTCACCTGATGTTTTGCCTCTTGAAGTGGTTGTAGAAAAAGGAAGAATTGGGGGATGATCCAAGGGTTTAAACAAAGATTGGGTGTTGGGAAAAATATGTTCTGTTCCCAACTCTGTTGCACACTTGCCAAAACGACTTGGCCAAGTCACAAATCCATTTAATCTGTTTTTGGAAATGGGAATAATACTTCATGGGCAGGCAGATGATGAAATTTCGGTGCTCTTTTCCAGCAGTTTATATCAGGGAAGAGCTTTGCCTCTTCTTTTAAAACCAATCCCTTGGGTTTTGAAGGGGATTACTGGGTGTGCAGGGTGAACTCTAACTCCCTCCCTGTTTCTGAAGGCTGTTGGTGCTGTTTTCCCCTGTTCTTCAGGTTTTCTTACATACCCTGTTCCCATGTGAATGCTGCTATCCCTAAACTTTGGAGTGCCTCAGAGTTCAAAACCCACTGGATCTACTGGGCTGACCTGTGTGCAGTGTTTTCTAATGAAAGGGACAGCAGTGGCTTTGTTATAGTTAAGACCTTGAAAATAGCACAGAAATTAGTTTTGGAAGCTTATCTTTCCATATTAGTTCAAATCTCAAGCTTTCAAAGAGAGGGGTTAGAACAATTGTATATTGGGAGTGTTGTCTTGTGTAATATAATAGAGCACAGCTTTTAAATTCAGGTCTCATGATGTCTTTTTGAGTCAAGATCAGACTATGAGATGGCTTAAACTTCCTAAAGCATCAGCAGACTTCTGCATTTCAACTTGAGTAGTTTCCTGCTGAATCAGTTTCTATCACTGGAGCTACCAGTGGCTCCTGGAAGCAGGGAACTGGAGTTCTGGTGGCTGGGAGCAGAGGTGGTGCAGGAGGCCAGGGGGAGCCTGGCACAGAGCTGTCACATCCCTGTATCCCGTGAAACATCCCCCAGGTGAGGCTTTTATCGCAGAGAGCCTGGCAGGAACCTCTGCTTTGGGAGTCTTGGTTTGTATTGTTCATTACTTTAGTAGATGTTGTTTGGAGTGGGTTAAGTTTGCTTAATGTTGAAGAGGTGTGAGTAGGAGTGTGTGTGCACCTAAACTCCCTTTAAACCAGTGCATCACAGCCATCCCTAGCCCTGACTCAAACCTCTTTAGGCTTTTCCTTTCTCTGTCAAAGGCATCATGAGGTGTCTGCCCATTTTCACTCACTCTAGAGACAGATGACAACATGGGCCCAAGTTTACCTCGTGTGCTGTGCTGTTCCCTTTCCTTCTCTGTGCTGGTGCTCCTTCAGTGCATGGCAATGATTGGCCTGTGTTCTCATGAAAACTTTTATTGAGTCTATTTTTTTCATTCCTGGACAGATTTCTACTTGCATGACTCTCTGACTGATTAAATCATGTCTGTTGTTTTTATTTGCTTTTATCCTTCTGTGCTTTCCTGCTGCCCCTTACACAGCCCACGATTTGAGAACTTGGCATGGTCTCAGAACAGCTCAGGAGGAGGAGTGTTTCTTGAAGGATATTTTCCAATAACAGCGTGCTTGTTATAGATTAGTTTCTTTACTTTGTGGCTTTTCAGACTTTTTGGCGTCTTGATTGGTTCTTGAGTGTCCACACAAGTGACAAAGGAGCCTAAGTTTATGTCACACTGTGAGCAGTCAGTGCATAGAATGTTTCTAGAGGGTCTGCACATTCAGGAGAAAAGTTTCAGGAATTTGCAAATAGAAGGAAAATTGAGAAGTTCAAACAAACATTCTAGAGAGAATGCTTGGTTTATAAAAAAAAAATCTCAGACTATAATACAAAAATCTTGATTTCTGTTAAGATTCCCAGCCTAGCAGTATCACCACAGTGAAGCAAGTATGGAATGGCTCTTGACCATCAGACATCTTTAGGTAAGCAACTGTGAAATTTAATTAATGCCCATAGTTGTGTGAGAGGAGGCTGAAAAAAGCATGTTCTTTGACCAGACAGGCAGATTTAGGGGGGAAAGTAGACCCTGCTGTCTACTCAAAGTTCGAGTTGGTAGGAAACAGTTTTTGTCATTCTTCAATGGCCTGAGTTAGTCATGGATTTCTCTGTCAAATAAAGGTTTGTGCTGCTCTTGGAAGCAGAGTTCTGCCTTGAAAAGCCCATCTAAAATAAACTTTGCATCCTTGAGTCAGGAATAATCATTGTGCAGCCCTGCCTCAGTGGGTAGCTGCTCTCTTGGTAACGTTTAGGAAGTTTGGGCATAATTTTGCAATGGAATGCAGGTCTCTGATGTAATAAATGAAGGCTTTTGTTACTAAAGTAATGTATGAGTCACAAGTGCTTTTTTTATGATTATGCTTGCGTCAAAACACATCATGACAGCACTTGTTCACTGTACTCCTCCTACTGCTTTAATTGTAAGGAATGTGAGATGCCAGGAACTGTCTGTTTGGCTCCCAGCAGTTTGGTTTGCTTTGCTGATAGCTTTTATTTAACACTGATTGATATTATTAGAACCTCGGTGTTTCCATATGAACTTTTGCACCCCCACGAGTACCTTGTGACTGAGACTGAGGTGCCAGGCACTTCTAAGCAGCCAACTTGGTGGTAGAGGATGGAGTGGGTTTGGTTTGTCAGCTTTGATTGTAAATCCTGTGCTTTATGGGAAGTTTTGGAATGGAGAAAGATGGAGCCTGCATATTTATGGTTAAATGCAGTTATCTGGAAGGAAGAAGAAATGATAATTGATTTCTGTTTTTCTGTTGCAAGTGTTTTGTTTGTGTTTCTTAGGCAGGAAGCTGTAGTGTTACAGAGTGATGTATGTCGGCTTTGTTGGGACTGTTTGCAGTTTGGCAAAGGTAGAAGCACTCAAGCTTTTGGACAAATTCTCAATTGTTTTTATAGTTTAGTAGGAAATGTAGAGATTGAGACCACACAACCTGGCTCTGCATACGGCTTTTGTGTACAGAGATGCTAAACACCCGAAAATGCAGTGTTTCCATAGGCGGAGTTTCTTTTGTATTCACGGGCTGGGGAGCCTCAAATTCCAGAGGCATTACATGAGCAGTTTTAATGAATTAGTGTCTGGTTTTCCTGCAGCAGATGTGACAAGCAGCTTTATAAGCTGCTTCCCATCGATCGCTGTTTTCCAGCTCTTTTGTGTCTTTCTTTTGCTCAGAGAAAAGCAGGGAAGAGCTCGGTTTCTACAGTAACTGCTGCCTACACTCCTGCCTGCAGGCCAAGTGCTTTCTCAGTCCTGCAGCCTGTGCAGGGCTACTGCACTGAAATTCTCTAGGTTTTGTTTGCCTTTCTGGGTTTTTTGCTTCTTCTTGCGGGTTTAAATATTTTGCCCTTAAGAAAAGAGGAGAACGCAGTGGAAATTTGCTATTTTGAGATAGGTAGTTTTAATTAATCACAGCACATTGCCATGATTGTAAGATAACCTAAATGTTTTTGCTGCTGATCGGTACCAGTGTTGTGTGGTTGGTATGGAAAGCAAAGAGCTCCTGGCTGCTGAAACAAGAACCTTTGAAAATGTGTGATACAGTGGGAACGCTCATTTCTGTAGCGTAATAATGCAGGGGAGGAGTGAGATCAGCTTCAAGTTGTTAATAGAATCCTTTACGTTTGCAGCAAAATTTGCTATAGTGGAACAACTTCAGCACACTCTTTTCAGTCTGAACTCTAAAATAGCCTTAGAGAACCTGCTGTGAATACAGGGTTAAAAATGCCCTGTTCTCATGACGTCAGCTCTGTGAGTGGGAACGAGCTGAACACCATTCCAGATGGGGTCATGTGTTTATTACTCCGTTTGTATTTGCTGCTGGTGGTTCAGGAATGTTCCGGTTGTCGTCATCAATATTCTGCTGTCATAGGATCATTTTTTGATGCAGGCAGGCTTGTTCCAGACCCTTCTGAGGCAGGTCAGCACTGTTCCTGTAAGGAATATCAACCAACAGCTTTACGTACTTCTTTATGCACTTGCTAAAACATGAGCAGGGAAGCCTGTAACCGAGGTTTCCCGTGGGGAGTCAGTAATTTACAGCTAGGTTGTATTTCTAGCCTTTGCTTACAATTTGCTACAAGTGCTTTATTGGCCAACTTGAATTAACATGAGGCTACAGCAGTATTTCATCACTTCTCATGCTGCATAGATCTTTGCTTTTGAATCTTAAGAGATCAGAGAACAGAGATAGGTAGATCAGTGATCCTGCTCTTTAGGGTGTTTTCCATCCTTTTAGATGGCACTGTGTGGACGGTGATGGCACACCTGAAAAAATAGCCAAATCCTTGTGAAGAGAATGCCCAGTGCTCAGAATAACAATTCTAATTGCTGGTTTAAAAATCTGCCAGTGTTTTGTTCCTTATGGTGTTAGAGGTCGAGCGTGCCTCGAGCCCTGCCAGTCTCTGTGTGGAGAACGTGCTGTGCAAAGATTGATCTTTGGGCCACAGAAATCAATTGCAAAGGATACAGGGAATTAAGGGGAACACGTGTGAGGTCGGGATTCAGTCCCCAGAGGAAAAAGCTGCCACTCTTTAAAGGACAATTGCTTTTTGGGTAACCTCTAGAAAGGTCCTGACTAGTAATGGCCAAGCATAATTGAATGTAAATTTATGGTAAATTAGCCACATCAGGACTTAGTTTCAAAGCAAGGAAGAGGAGGAGGAATCCATCCCACCACAATGGATGTGGATATGGCCCTGAAGGAAGTGATGCCATGTTCTGGCTGGGGTGCTTTCTCACAAGTCAGCTGCAAGCTGGAGGGCATCAAAAATGTCCTTATTTAAAATCTGCTAGAGGAGCTGGGCCTTGTGTTACATTAATATAATTTTTTTTTTCAGTACTAGTCCCCCATCAATAGAGAAAACCAGATATTCCTATTGCCAACAATGGAGAAGGGTTTATAAATGCCACATTAAAGCTAAAATCTCTGCCAGGAGCACAAGGTGGCACCTCATGTAAGGTGAACAAACACCTACATGAACAAATTACCCACTGAGAAAATTACCCCTCTTTAGGATTATAAGAAAATAATTATAATCTGACTAGTTTCATATTGGATCACTCTTTTTCAGTGGATCCATGATAACTTTTCCCATTCTCAGTGATGGCAAAGTGTTACAACGACTTTTACTAATACTTTTTAAATGTAATCCTAGAAAAGGCTTTGTAAAACAAATATCTGAACAATTATTTCTGTTGAAAGGACCAAGACAATGCCTACTGTAAAAAATTGTGTGGTATTTTCTTCATAACCTGTACTTTATTAGTAATCATTTAGTGCTGGGAGTTTTCAGGTGGCTACTCAAGATATGACTATTTGGATGGATTTATATATCACCTTTGTTATTAGCTTGGAAGCCTGGACTTTAAACTGTTGGGTACTTTTAGATTATCTTAAAATATAAACAGCAGTTCAGTTCAATTTGTCTTCTTAATAAGTTTTGGGTTTGTTGATTCTTTTAACTCTAAAGGTGATGACTCTATTCCAGAAATGGACTGTGGTATTGACTTCCAGTTCAATTAAACACAGCCCAAAGTCTTAAAAATAAATTCTGGACATGAATAATTCAGTGTGCTTGCTCTTGGTGTTGAGCAGTCAGAAACCTTTTGGTAGAAAATGCAGACACTGAAATATGTAATCATACTTCAACTTGTTGAGCTTTTTTCATTTCCATGGTATTTCTAGTTGCACGTGTTAAGACTCATCTTTTAAGTCTTGTTTATTTAAAAACCAGTTAAAAACCACAGCCACATATTGTTTAATCTATAATTAATATCCTATTAATCCATTGTGATGGAATCAATAATAAATGAAGCAGCAAATGGAGAAAAGATGAAATTGGGGTCCCTGCGCTTTCAAATTGAAATTTGCCCATTAGCAGGAAGTCAATCAAATTGTAATTTCCAAGCACCATGTTCCAGTGGGCACTTGCTTGAATGGACTCGCTGCTGGAATGCTCAGGGCAGAGGCAGAGGCTAAAGGACCTCAATTTAATTTAATTTTTTTCCTGGAGAAGCCCAAGGGTGGATCTTGGTGCAGCCTTCTCCTGCCCAGTGAGTGGTTGTGGACAGCCTGGGGCCAGGCTGTGCCAGCAGGCTGACGCTTTGGGCACAAGCAGCTGTGGACAATGCAGTGAGGGATTTGTATCTGTACAAATGAGAATCACTGCTTGGGAGTGTAATCAGAGGAAATGAGTTGCCCAGCTCTGTGTTTGGAAGGCTTCAAAATTTGGAGAGACAAAGCCCTGAGCAGCCTGGTCTAACTTGGCAGCTACCCTGCTTTGAGCAGGAGATGGGGCTGCACACTTGCAGAGGTCCCTTCCAAACTTGATTTCTCTCTAGTTGTGTCTGAAAGATATAAAAAGTCAATTTTTGCTTGACTTTTGAAAAACAAGTATTTCAAAAGTGGGCCTGGGAGTGTGCACTGTAGGTGATTAAGTGTCAGTGTGCACATCTGCCAGTAGTATAAATAAATTAATTGGCTGTGAGAGTAATTTTTACTGGCAAAAGGGGAAAGTTTGGGAAGTAGATCACAAGTAGGTAGGCAAGAGGAATTAAAAAATTGATTAGTTTCAAATCTCCCTTCCATGGAAAGGAGACCATAGCTAGAAATATGGTGATTTCCTTTTTTTTTTGTTAGTTCACTGATCAAAATAGCAGAAGGAAGTACAAATAGTATCATCTCAGGCTGCTGTACTGTCAGAGAAAACTGAAGTGGAAAAGCTGTGTGTGGTGGTGCAGATGTTGATAATGACCTCTGCTTCTCTTTGTGGGGAGTTAACACTACCCGTGTTCACCTTGAAAGTATTTGAAGTCAAAAATCGACACAAGCAATCTCCCAGGTGCTGACTGGGTTCTTTTTTGAGTCTTGGCTTTTTAATGTGAAAAGCTGAAGCTGTCCTTGGCTCTCAGTAAATCAACAAGAGTTCAAACCCAGGCATCTTGTTATTCTTTCAGATCTGTTTAAATCTCAGGGGGTCTTTAAGTTAACAGGGGTTCAGTATCACAGTCAGTGAGAAGGAATTGAGCTGTGCACGTGTAACTACTGTGACTTCAGGGGTTATCACTGCTGAACCCTTATAATCTATTTGAATGTAAAATCTGGAGGTGCTGATAAAAGAACCTGCTGATCAAAGTGGCACGGCAGCTTCTGTCTGATTTTGGTCCTGGTTTTTAGAAGGCAATTAAACTGGAATAATTCAAAGGATACTGAAGCACTTGGTTTCACAGCAGGGTTTATGTACAGGGAAAAAATTGAATTCTTCTGCTGTGTTTTGGTTTGTGAGATAAAGACAGGATGAAATTCCTCCTTCCCAGTCAGATGGTATTTTCACACAGGCAGAACTACAAGTGTATCATCAGCTTTTCCCTGCAGTATGGACAGACTGCTGAGGGGAAGTGAGAAAATATTGGACATACAGATGTGACAAAACGAGATTTTGCACATTTTTACCCTGAGACACTTCTCTGGCACCCTGCAAAGTTCCTAAACTCTGTAGAGGTCCTGCCTGGATCAGCATCGCTGTGTTTGGCTGGGAACTGCAGAAATAGAAGAGTTATCTCTGGAATAGTTTGAAATTATGTGATGCTTGTTGTCTGTTTTCCAGTAGTCAACCCACAATGAGCTTTTTTTTTAATTTAAAGAAGAATCACTGAGGGAATGAGTTACATCTTAGTTGTGACACCTCCTCTGTGTTTCCCTGGCTCATGCAGTGGCTCCCTTGTGATGCTCACCTGAACTTGTCATCAATAAATGTATAAAACAGTTACAAAACTGCTTTATTTCTTTGGGATTTTTTTTGTAAGTGGGTTGTCTAGATGAGTTTCTCCTCCAGCAAGCCGTCCTGTGGTAGTGTATTGTGAAACTATTGTGAGCTTTTGAACAGTGAGTAAAACCCAATTCAGCTTGAGGACTAAATGTTTGATGAGGTCTCTCCTTGTGGGTGTTTCTGTGGTTTTTGTTTAGTTTGTTGTATAACTAAAGAATATGCCAAAACCAACTTGATTCTGATCAAATTAGAACATGTTCTGTACTTTGATTTTGGATGTAAATATAATACATTTGCATAACTGCAATTTATTCAGGAATTCTGTTGCTTAGTATAACTCTTTATTCTGCTTTTTGGCTGAATTCCAGCTATAAAAATATCCTTCCAGTTTAAATAAAAACTGTTTGCAAATATGAGTCAATGGACAGATGTGGTCTTTTGATAATATTCAGTTGTTTATTGCTCTAACCAGGCAGGGATCTGTAAGTACATTGAATTTCCTTACATCCACCAGCCTTTCAGGCTCAGCAAGGGAGATGCAAACTGCACTGGGGATGCCTTTGGGTTTTCATGTCTGTCAGTTCTGAGTTTGTTTGACACGTGTAGAACCTCTGGAGTCCCCCTGGTTGGTCAAATCTCCTGTGTTTGGGGCTGCTTTTTGTGGGTGCTTTTTCCATCCTCGATGAACATTTGAGAGCCCCATGTCTGTGCTGTTGCCTTTTTTGCCAGAGGTGCCCACAGGGAGATGATGCAGTCAGGGCTGCAGCAGGGTAAGAAAGTGTTGAGCTCTAACTACTTTTTGTTAGAGTTGGGATTAAACGTGTGAGATGGTATTATTTGTTTGGACTTAGATGTCTATTTGTTTTTGTCTGTTACAGTTTTACAAACTGTGAGTTTTTTATGATACTTTGTTAACAAATTTTTAAAATTCAGCTGTATTTCTTTCTTTATAAGGCTTTTTAAGGATAAACTGTCTAGTTAAGAAATGATACTTAAATTATTTTTACTTTTAACTTAATAACTAACTACTCATGGTTTGTAATGTGGAATTTTTATTTAATTACACAATGCTACTTAAACTTCTGAAGAACAAGGTGAAGAAGGACTAGTTTCTGCCCTAAAACTTTTATCTTGCTTTTTATATATTATTATATTCTAAAACTTTAAACTCTTAAGTTTTCTACTATGTGATATTACACACTTTTATTCAAACTACACACTCACAATCTCAATTCTATCATTCAATTTTTAAAACTTTCTCTACAACCTCAAGTCAAATACAGTATTCTCTTAGAAATCAATACTTATCAACACAAAAATTCTAAAATTCTCAATAACCAAAGTTCCAACAGAAGGGAGATCTTTTAATGTGTGTGCCTACATGGAATATCAGAGGAATGGCTGAGTATTCCTTTTCTGCCTTTCCATGTTCCTCTGCTTGTGTCTGAAGTTGTAGAGATCCATCTCTTGCCCATCCTCACCCTGGTGTGGCACAGTAGTTCTTTACCAGGCAAGGGGGACTATTAAGGAATTAGCACCTAAAGCCATGCCCAATTCTTCCCATATTTTTCTTGAGTTGAAATAAATTTGGTCTTAAAAGTATTTAAATTAAATTTATATTTGTAGGTATGGAATAGCCTCATGAAATGCATAGGGAAGGTGACTAAATCTGTGTCTGTGTCAAACAGATGTTGTTGTTCACTTTCTCACAGGGATTTTTACTTAATCTTTGGCTGTCTTTGCATACACTGGAGCATTGTTTTTATTGCTGCTTAAAAGAAATGCTTGGAAAACATTAGCAAAACAACCAAGACCCCTTTCCATTGTCACTAAAACGATGCAAGCACAAAATACTTTCTACTGGAAAAAGCGAAGAAATGAGTTTATGTTACTGAATATATTAAAAAATCCAACCCAGAAACTGGTCCATTTAAGTTCCTTGCTGAAATGTGTGTGCAGTTTTTTGGCATAGATTCTGTTCCTAATTTAGTACATTGAGCATGTTTCAGAAATAGGTCGTCTGTTAAATGCGGCCACGGTCTGTACTCAGAACTGAGACAGAGAGAAAAGGAAGGTCACTGTCAATTCTTTCTCTTTTTCCTGATCCTTGAGTGTGGATTGTAGGGAAAAAGAACCACTGTGGTGCATGTGGCAAGGGACATAGTGAAAATCAAATGCTGCCTTTGTTCTATAAACATCCTTAGATTCATTTTAAGATGTGAAAGCGAAAACACATGAGAGTTCATTTCTAAGGCTGCTCCACAGCTGAGTGTTCCTGCCAATTCTTACATCACTTTTATGTTTAATATATTTTTCCAGAGAAATGATCACTTTTATTTACAGTCTGTGATTTGCATTCATAGCTCATTTCTTACCCCTTGTTCCAGCATGCACTTGTTTCCTTTCTGTATAAAACTAGATCTGCCTAGGAGCACTTAAAAGCAAAATAAACCCAAAGGTTTTTAGTGAGGTTTGTTTCTGGGTATAGTGTCGTTGGAAAGTCCTTTTCATCGTGTGGGAGGTGTGGAAATGTCATCGTGGGTTTAGTGCTCAGTGTAGTCTAACAACTTCAGGATGAGGAGGTAGTAAAGTTATTTGAACTGTATTTTTAGAGATGCTTTTGTTGAGACAAAATTAAGTTTCTTACTTGCTCAAGATTGAGCAAATTTATTTACTGAGAAGTTAGAAACAAGCGTGTCCTGTTTAATTGGGTTCAATTCTAAATGCTGTGCACAGGGATGTAGAAAGGAGATTATCCTAAGGTACATTCACTGTATTTTATTTTTCAAATTTGTAAACAGTTACACATTGTTAATTTATTGTTTGTCATTAAATTTAGGCATATAATCCTTGGTAATACATGAAAATAGGCAGTTTACTGAAATTGGGTCTTAAATTCAGCTCTGGAAAAAGGTATTTGGATGTAGTACTAAAGCAGCAGTATACTCTGTAAATGAGCAGAATTAGAATTGATATATGTTTAATTTAATAGGTATTTTGAGAGAAAAGAACCCAAATCTCTTAGACCAGTCTATGAAGCTGGTTAGGCCTCAAATTGGCCAATGTTTGTGCTTCTGATTAATTCTGCTATCATGGACCAATTTGTTCATTTGCTGAAGCCATTCCTTGGCATCAGAAAATAATGAGTTTTTGTTTTTAAAATAGCTCTGCTTTGGGGCTACTGCAAGATCAGGATGAACCTCAAGAAATTTAGAGACAATGCACAAACTGCCCTTGTTAGAAAGAATTGCATTTCCTTGTATTCCTTTACAAATGTCAGTTGCTTACCTGGGGATCTTTTTCTGGTCACGTTGATCTCCCTGTATGATCTGGAAAATGAAGATGGTCGTGGGTAGTTACATAAATACTGTAGCTTATAAATTCTAAATGAGCTTATGTGATAACGTGCAAGTTATTCAGAAAGTCTTACATTCTGTAAACTAGTGGCTCATATATTTGTGGTTTCTCTTTTTTTTTTTTTCAGCTGTACTTTCAGGTTTCCCAGCACAAACATCAAGATAACATTCACAGCTCTGTCCAATGAAAAGAGAGAAAAACAGGAGGCCCCGGAGTCCCCAGTGAAGCCTGTGCAACCCCAGATCTCTCCCTTAACAATAAACATTCCAGACAACATGGCTCACCTGATCAGCCCTCTCCCTTCTCCCACAGGAACTATCAGGTATTTAAACCCTGCAGGTGGGATCAGGGCCACCTACAGTCAGGCTCAGCACAACTTTCTCATTCAGGATTCTGCTTTCGAGGTCAAAATCTGGCTGAAGCTCAGCCTTACCTGCCTCAAGAAAGCTCCTTTTTGCTGACATAGTTGCATGAACAGTCTGTGATACTCTGGTTTAACATGTCCAGTGTGTAACATTCTGCTCAGGAATCTGGCATTTTTCTTGCATTTCAACAATTTAAATTGCTTTTTGCTCTCGCATGCTTATTGCAACTCTTCGAATGAGACAATTTTAAATTGCACCATTTTAAAATGTCCTGATTTGCCACTCTCCTGAAGTTCATCATCAGGAAAAATGGTGGTTTGGGTTATTATTGGTGTGGAAAATGGACTGATCTCCTACTCCAGAAGATTTGTTGCTGGTGGAAGGGAGCAGACCTTTTACCTAAAGCACAGGCTGAGGTGCAGAGCTCAGTGTCAGGATGGCTGATCCCAGGGAGGCTGATTCAGGATTTTCCTTGCCTTGCTGCTGCTTTGGTAATGGCAGTCCTTGTCCCACCTGTTACTTGGGACCAAACTCAATTAAACACAAGCAACCCATCCTCACAAATAGGTAAAATTACTTCAGATGGAATTTTTCAAAGTCTTGGAGGGATCAGGAACAAAACTTCCATGTCAAGGCACTGAAAGTTGTTTCAGTCATGTACCTGGTTTTGAAAGCTTTTTTGTCCCCTCTCATTTCCTGCATCTTCACTTGAGCAAAGAGCTGTCCCTGCTTGCTTTTTAAAAAGGTACAACTTGTTAATGAGATTTGAATGGAAAGATAATAACTTCTTCCATGCTTGCCAAGCTCTTGGTCTCTATCTGGGAGTGTTTAATGGCACCTGCCTAAATGGTGGAAGCAGAGAGAAAAGATACCTAGATTTGCCTGTGTAACAAGGTTGCTTTCTTATAAAAATTCAGGGAAAACACATCTTGCCAATGACAGAGCAGCTCACAAATATTTCAGATAATATCCCATCTATCACTGGTGTCTTTGCTTTGCTGTGAATTTTGTAATTCTCTTCAGGGCCCTCGTGCACCTGTTGAGTAGTTCATTACAGAAAAAAAAAAAAAAGACAGTTTTGAGTCTATTTTGAGAGCAAAGCCTGACAGTTTCTCTGCAAATCATCCTGTTTTGTAGAAGACTTGTAAACTTGCTTTGATTGTACCATATGTGTCTCTTTGTCAATATATGCTGAAGTGAGCAGAGCAGAGAGATGTTGTCAGCTGATAGGTGAAAACACAGAGCAGGAGTGACCTATATCTAAAAAAATAAATTACCTACACATTTTGGCTCTAACCAAGGATTCTTATGTACAACACTTAAAAAATGCCATCTCTCTCCTACAGTAAGTGTAACTAGTAACAAATCATGGGTGGATTTCTGGGGAAGTGAAGCTTTGATAGTTTCAGTTTAAGTATGTATTGCCTAATCAATAGTGTTTGCCTCTTTCTGTACATAAAAAAGGAGGTAGCAAAAAACTTGAGGGGCCAGGCAGACAAACAAACCTTGACAGATGAAAATCGTTAAAGCTTTAGTGTATAGATCTAAATAACATTGTCTAGATTTATTTGTTGTTGATGTTTTCAACCATAGATTCAAAGATTAAAGATTATCTTTGGAGATAAAACTGGTTCTGGGGGCACAGCCAGGTGCAGCTATTGAGATTCCTAGTTTTCTGGAATTTCTGAGGGCTGCCTTGAAATCACCTGCAGTATGAATTGCAGAGAGTGTGTGTCCTTGCAAGAGAGCTGCCAGAATTATTTTGGGGAAGGGGATGGACCTCACCTGCTGACTTTCCTTTTGGCTAAAAGGAATTGTTAGAAGAAAGTTGGCATTGTGCAGGTGCAGTTACTGTGGACTCTGCAAGGCAGGGGACTGCTGGTAGAAAGATGTGCCAGTGGAATTATATACAATTTTACCTGTTTTTCTGTGATGGATGGCAAAATGTGAAGTGTTAGGAGATACTCTTTTAGTGTTTGGCACCATCTCTTGCTTTCTAACAGTGTATCTGCTCTGTTGGCTTAATGCTGCATTAAATCAGCTGAGTCAGTGCTGATGCATCCCATTTGTAGATAAGTTTATGATTTTTATACACATAACTATGTGTAAGTATGTGCACATACCTGTAATCACTTAAAATAATACTGATTTTGATTAAAATGAGAATCAAACATTTTTTTTACCTCACTGCTTGCTGTATTTTCTCAAATTTGCAGAAACATTACACAGGAGAGATGATTTTTTGGATGATTTTTTGTGGGGGGCAAACTGAACACAAGCATATGGCAGAAATGCCATGCAAGATGTGTGTATTGTTTCCAACGAGTGTCTGAAAATTTGTGGTTGCTGATGCAGTTAAGGTGGACTTAAGATGGCAAATCTTACACAAATACATTACAGCCTGATCCATCAGCTGATCCTTGTTGTCAGACAAGCCTGAGTGAGGTTTCTTCCTGCAGTGGTTCTGATTCCCTGGCTGGGTTAGCAAGGCATGGAAGGTGGTTTGGAATGGAAGCCCTGACAGCCCTTTAGCTGCAGCCTCACAGCTCTGCCAGTGGCTTTGCTGCAGTAAGAGCTTTTTGATGAGACATAATGTGGTGATATACTGTATAACAAAATAGTAGGATCTTCTTTTTATGCTCTACAGTGCTGCAAACTCCTGCCCATCGAGCCCCCGCGGCGCAGGCTCTTCAGGGTACAAAATGAGTCGTGGAATAGCATCTGACCTACATTTGATGGCTGACAATTCACAGTCAGAAAACGACAAGGAAGCTTCAGGGGGAGACAGCCCAAAGGTAAACACAGCTTGAAACTAACCCCAGAAATTATACCTGAACTGAATGGAAGACTTGGGATGTTTTGTTTGCTAAGGTGTATGCACTGAATGGTAATTTAACATGCCAGGCTTTAAAAACATTGTGCAGGGTTTTGTGATCAGATGTGAGATTGATTGATTGATTAACCCCTGTCCCCTTTGGGGGAGGGTCTGCGTGCAGTCTCAGTTATAGATCTGTTTGGAGGCTATTGAAATTTCTTTGCTGTTATCCATATCTGAAAAATTCCTCTTATCATGAAATTGCTAATCAGAAGATCAGAGCTTTCTTAGTTTCTTTTCTGCCTCAAGATTTTGGTCATCCAAAAGCACCCTAAGTCAAGTTACTGATGTTTTATGACTTTTGATCTTGTAAGCAGTGTGTATCTCTTCAAAGTTTGTTGATGCAGACTTTTCTTGTTTTTGTCCAGGATGACTCTAAGCCACCCTACTCCTATGCACAGTTAATAGTCCAAGCAATTACAATGGCCCCGGATAAGCAGCTTACACTAAATGGAATTTATACGCACATAACTAAAAATTATCCCTACTACAGGACAGCAGACAAGGGCTGGCAGGTAATTTTGGTTTCTGGAATTTTTTTTTTTTTTTACATGTGAGCAATACTGGCAGCTGTAAATGGTCCCAAGGAGGCAGTTGGTAAGCCTCATAACCCTTCAGATACAGAATTTGTCAAATGAGTGTTGTCTTTCCTCTGATTGTAAGTTTTCCAACAAAGTGGGCAATTTACATTAGTCTGTGTTTTAAATACTGCTTTATTGATGGAATGGTGTTCTCTAAACCTCTCGTAGGGATGCAGACAGACTTTGGGGAAAGCAAACTGCATTTGGCACTGGATTTGAATCCTGTATGCTATCTAGGAATGGTGTCTTGTTCTGTAACTTGGAGTTGTGTAAACATCTGTGTTGCTACCTTGAGATAAAATTGAGATATTAAATGCTCCATGTTCAATTCTGTTTGAAAACAGTGATGTTGCCCATGCAGCAGGTGAAGGAACAAGTGTGTTATCTGTCATTATCTCACCCTGGTTCATGCACTGTTTGATTTGTGAACTTGCCCATTCCTGTATCAAACCTTTCTACTCTGCAGAATTAATTTCTGCTTTCTTTTCATTTTCACAAGACCAGCCTCAGCTTTTGCCAGGATGACAAACCGAGTACAAATCAGTCTGGCAGAGCCCTCGCAGACACAGGTGAAGGCTCTTGGGTGCTGTTTTGGGTGTCTCAGAGGCCAAGGAGCACAGTTTGCAGGGCCTGGGACTCCTGGAGCACACGGTGCAGCGTGGGCTATCTGCTCACTCTGCAGTTACTGTCAGGGAGGTAAAATTTAGAGAGACTGGGTGAGGGGGAAAGTGAGGAAGTGTTAACGTTGGCTGCACGAGTGGAAGACTGAAGAATGACAAGCCTTCCCTGTAAAGGAAGAGATTTTTAAATATTAGTCACATACTTATTTGTCATATGGCCTAAATGAAAGCTGAATCACTCTCCAAGGCTAGTGGGGAACGTAGCTGTTCCTGGCTCTTTGCTAAGGGTTTGGTTAGTCAAGGACTTGGCTGTTGTGGCTGGGAAGTCTCTTTTATTTCCCTTTCCCACATAACAGTGCAGCATCCTGGCTGCAGTCATGTTGTTGTAGCAACAACACTGTTTATAAAATGTTGATGTGTGTTTTGCTTCCTATTTTGCAGTACCTTGAGTATCTGTGTAGATGATGTTGCTTTGTGAGCATCATGAGCCCAACACACACACACACAGAGTTATGCTGAGGTAAAGAGCTCTGCCATAGAACAGGGTGTGGATTTGGGGTGTAATGCTTCCCAAAGCCAAGGTGATAGGCACAGCAGACAGTGTGTTCTGGAGTCATTAATCAGCAGCTATTCATAGAAACAATTGGAAAAGCTGAAAATCAGCTGCTGCTCAGTCACTGCCCTGCCAGCTTCTACCCATGAGGAGTTGGATTGCAGCTCAGGTGACTCAGGATAGATGTTTCCAATCATATTTGAGGCTATATATGCACATATCATTCAAAACATAGAGTACAAACACATGTACAGTGTCCCAGTCCCATGCCTTAGGAAACAGAGGTATTTATATCCTTCAGCATACAATGGTCTCATTTTGATGAGCATTTGAAGACTCCTCTCTGTGAACTTATTTTAGCAGGTACTTTTGGATCTACTCCTTCATTCTAGCATATGGAGAAATAAATACAATTTATAAATATGTTCTTGGCATCTTTCTAGTTATGTTTCCATTTTTGGCAGGGAAAAAACCATCTCTGGTTTCATCAGTTTGCATTCAAGAAATCATATGTGGTTATCATCACTGCTTTAAGTTTTCCAAACTTACCATCAGGGTCATGAATCAGATATTTGAGCAAGTTTTACATTGGCTTTGCAAATTTTTGAGAGCTTTTGTTAACATAAAGCTTTTCCCCATTTACCTCTGTTCCCCCACAAGTGTTTCAGGGTGAATTCTTAGCATCAGTCTCTTCTTGTTCAGTGATAATATTGAGAGAGATTTTGGGGTTTATCTATGTTAAAAAATGAAAAAAGAAAATAAAAAGACAGAGCTACTTGAGGGTGTCAGCAGCTCTGTGCATTGCTCTGATGGAGGAGTTGGGGGATGTTGCAGCAAATTGAGGATGTGGGAGTGTGCAGAGGGATCGTGGTGACAAAGATCTGGAAGAGCTGATTCAGGACCTGCTGCCACTTGGTGTTTTAATTGACATATTAAATTCTTGGCTCTGTTATCTGGACTGTGGGTGAATTCACAACAATCCAGCTGCCTTTGGAACTTGTGTAATTTAGCCTTTTCTTTCCGAACTCTGGAACAGTAACAGAATTACCACATAAGGATCAGAATCAGTATATGGTGTGTTCTGCTGGGACACCTGGGGAAGGGTGGTGTACAAGCACTGATCATTTTTATTTTTGTTTTTAACACTGCATTCTGCACAAGTATTTGTAGTGTTCCAAACATTGGTTTCAATCACCGTGTTTCTCATGAGAGAATGAAATAAATGGGATTCTTGTTATTTCCAATTAGAATACTGGGTTTTTAATTGTTGGGAAAGATTTTACAAATGCAAGAGTCCTTTCAGGTTTCTGGCACTGCTTGGTGGTGCTCTGAGTTCTGTTAAATTAAGGAATTAAAGAGCTGAACCCCGAGTCTCCTATAGTACAAACTGCTGCCATAGGCCACATTCTGACTTGGAAAAGTTATATGAATTCTACATATTTTTTTATGTTCCATAGAATTCAATACGTCACAATCTCTCTCTGAATCGTTATTTCATCAAAGTACCACGTTCCCAGGAAGAACCAGGCAAAGGCTCATTCTGGAGGATAGACCCTGCCTCTGAAAGCAAATTAATAGAGCAGGCTTTTAGGAAAAGGCGGCCTAGGGGAGTACCTTGCTTTAGAACCCCTCTGGGACCACTCTCTTCTAGGTAAGGAAAACCAGATGAACAAAAAGACTATGGCTGTTGTTTAATCTTCAGGCTGCTACAGACTTGATAGCTTTGGATACAGTCACAAGTTTAGTAATTTAATTTCATCCAGACTCAGTGTTTGAATTCTGTGTGTTTCATTAGGAGGCTGCCCCATACACCAGGCTTGTGTTTATTGCTTGTTTTTAGTGTTAAAGAACCAGGTTTGCATAACTAACTATCAGATTCTTAATGTATGCAAGCCTTGCTGTACCTTTGATGGGTTTTGCAGAATTATAATTTTAATTTCTAACTGCCATCTGCTGGATTTTAAAACTGTTTACAAAGAAAATTCTCAGATACTGGCTACCATTTTATTGACCTTAGAGATGACAATGATATATTCAGTTTATTGATGTCAAGCAGAATTCGTGATGGGGAAATACCTGGGTTTAAATTATTCCCTCTGTAAAGTTATGGCCTTTCTGCTGGTGCAGATCTTTTTCTACTTGCCCTGTAGCCTCAGATTTGCTCATTGTTCTTCTCCACCAGAAGAAATGTTCATGTTTCACAGATTTAGAGTCTCCCTAAGAAGGCATCCAGCCACTTCTTCTCCATTAACTGTACCTGGAGTTTGCTTTTAAATTCTGTCCATGTTTAACAGAAGCTTTTTAAAAGATCCTGAGCTCTGGGTTGTAGCTGTGCCCTCCCCTGCTGCGGGCAGCGCGTTACGCTCTCGGTAGAGGAAATTCATGGGCTTTCACAGTTCAGAAGTTAAAACACATCAGCTGCTGCTTTCATTTCTAACTACAGAAGTGCCCCAGCTTCTCCTAATCACTCTGGAGTGTTGTCTGCACACTCCAGTGGTGTCCAGACCCCCGAGAGCCTGTCCAGGGAAGGATCTCCTGTCCCAATGGAACCTGAGCCCAGCACCATCCAGCCAAAACTCGCCGTCATCCAGGAAGCGCGATTTGCACAGAGTGCCCCAGGTGAGCAGTGCTGGGGCTGGGGGCTCACACCAAAATACTGCCAAGGCTTAATGTGTACCCAAAAAGGAGTGTGTATTTCACCCCTGCACATTCAGAGCAGATCTGTGAGAAACTCAGAAACAGCCAGGGAGGGTCAGTTTGAGGCTGTTGTTACCTGGGGCTGCTCCAGAACCTGGGGTCACTGTTGCTGAGGACAGGCTGTGCCTCTGTCCTCTGTAGGACTGTGCTGTCTTGTACCAGGTGTCTTAAATAAACACCCAAAAGGTAAGGCTGTGTGTGTTACAGAAATAAGGAAATGCCTTTCACACCTGTCATCCTTCCAGAGTTGGGCGGGGGATAAAAGAATTGAAAGGATAAAGAGAGATAAGAAATTTCCTGTTTAAAACAAAAAGAGCATAAGACATGATGGGATGTGTTTGTTTAATTACCTTCTTTGGTATACATTTGCCATCAGTTTCTTGGTGGTGATGTGGCACTGCAGAGGGCAGACATGGTCCTGAACATTGCTCAGGATTCCCAGTGCAGCACAGGGAGAGCATTCCCAGTGCAGGCATGCTGCACACAACACCTGCAGCACACACCCGTTCCTATCTGTGGAAAGGGCTTTACTTAAATAAGTGCTAAGCACAGCTTTGTCTGGGGGGAGAGATGGGGTGCCTAAATGGTGTGTGGGTCTTGCTGAGCCAGTACAGCCCTTACTTTGAGCCTGGAGCTGGGAATAACCACTGGTCCTAACCTTCATTGTCCAGTATTACCATTTGGCTCATTCAGGCATTAGTGAAGGAGCTTGTTAATTCTCTGAGGTTTTAATGTGAAGTTTACAAGAATGACTGGCTTAGAAGAAATAATGCAAATTGGGAGTCTAATTTTGACCTCTTTCTTGGTAGGATCACCTCTCTCTAGCCAGCCAGTTTTAATTACTGTACAACGGCAGCTACCACAAGCTATCAAACCCGTCACCTACACTGTTGCAACTCCCGTGACAACATCGACCTCCCAGCAGCCTGTAGTTCAGACAGTTCATGTTGTGCACCAGATCCCAGCTGTGTCAGTCACCAACGTGACTGGATTAGCACCAGCAAACACTTACACTGTCGCGGGACAGGCGGTTGTCACACAAGCTGCTATGGTCACCCAGCCCAAGGTAGAACCTCAAGAGAATGGAGACCACAAGGAAGTCAAAGGTGAGAACCTGTGAGGTTGTTTTGGCACCTCTTTATGCAGAGGGATCAGTATTTGAAACTTAGAATTGTAGAACCATAGAAGAGTTTGGTGTGGAAGGACCTTAAAGCCCATCTCGTTCCACCCCCTGCCATGGGCAGAGAATGCCCTCAGCTGTCCTGGGTTGTTCAAGGCCTCATTCAGGGAAGGGCAGGGATGGGGCTTCAGTACTTGCAGGGCAAGGCTGGAAGTGTTTGACTAAAACTGAAGATTTCAAATGATAATTTCTCAGATACGTTGGAGTGAGTAAAAAAGAACACACTTCCACAGAGTGCTGATTAAGCATAACCAAGCGGTTCCTGAGCACTTTGTTAATTCTAACCATATTTTCTCTCCTGTTTGCAGTGAAAGTGGAGCCTCTCCCTGCTATTAGCCATGCTGCAATAGGAGCTGCTGGTCGCATCATCCAGACATCGCAGCCCACGCCCTTACAGACAGTTACCATAGTGCAGCAGGCGCCGCTGGGCCAGCACCAGCTGCCCATCAAAGCTGTCACACAGAACGGAACGCACATCGTGCCCCTGAGCGCCGCCGTGGGGCAGGGCACTGCTGGTAAGTGCTCTGCTCTGCTCTCCTCTGCTCTGCTCTGCTCTCCTCTGCTCTGCTCTGCTCTGCTCTGCTCTGCTCTCTCTCCTCTGCTCTCCCTCTCCCTCTCCGTCTCCCATCTCCCTCTCCGTCTCCTCTTCACCTGAACATCTTTTTTCTCTTTGTGGTTGTTATAGGAATGTACTTAGTGGTGACAACCCATCCTCCCTCCTCATTCAACTGGGATAGAAACAAGTTTTAAAAGCAGTTCCTGTAAATCAGACCTGTTAAAATGGTGCCTGCTCCCTGGTGGTTTATTGGAAGCCACCAACAGGAAAACCAGAACTTGCTTGTGGGTTGGCTCTTTGAACTGTTACTTTTTATTATGATTTTATTGAACCTGTACTGAAAATACCAAAATTCTGTAAGGTTTTGAGGTGGTTTGTGTGTAGATCCATCATTCCCCTCTGGGCCCTGGCAGGTGAGCAGGCAGCAGTGCTCTGTCATCATTCCACACATTCCCTCTTGCTCCCAGCAAGGGCAGGTTTGCTCTGCTGGCAGGTCCTCACAGCTTTATGTGTTATCTGATACTGAAGGACAGGTTTTTTGTCATATGTTTACAGAAATACTTTTAGGGCTGTCCTATATCAATTTATTACCTGCATTTCTGCTCAAAAGTCTTTCTAATGCAGTGAATTATCTGCTTCATTTCCTTTTTACTCCTTTGCCATCACTGGCATTTATAGGTCAGTGTTCTGGCTGCTGCCACTTCACTTCCAGCTTAAGAGCAGCAAAAGCACCACAGTCAGACTTGAGGTACACTTTTCTGTGTCAGAAGGGATGTGTGAATAGAGCTGAGAGCCATGTGAAATATACTGAAAAGATATTTTTAAAAGTAAAGAACAATTCTTTTTCTCTTTTTCCTGGATTCTGAAAACTCAGCTGATTTCCAGATGTTCCCTGACAGGGCAGCTGGGGGCTGCAGGGTGTGCAGGGAGTGTGGCTGCACACAGGAGTGGAGTTGTCTCTGTGTGTGATGGGTGTGGAGTGAGGTGTGCTCCAGGTCTCTTGTTACAGTAACTCCTAAACCAGCAAGAAATTAGGTAATTGTCAGACAAAGCATCTAAAGGGGGAGCTGGGCCCACAGAAACACAGATTTGTGTTTGTGTGCATGTTTGTGTAACACACACAGCTGTGTTCACACACACATTTGTGTGTTTGTTTTTGGTGAAAGAAGGTTTGTGCCATCTGAGAAGAAAGAAATGCAGAGCAAATCCTGTCCATTTTGCAAGTGTAACAAAGCAGGAGCTTTCAGATCCTGCTCTCAGCAGAAGAGCTTGGCAGCATTACTTGGTCCCTGTGAGTCAGCTGAGGGCTCTGGGGTCCATAAGAAACTCACCTTTCTTATTGTACAAGAAAATTTCATAACTCAATATTCTGTATCTCCGCTTTCAGTGTAGATTTCAAACATCATCGTTGTTTTGTGTGTTTCCTACTCTCACATACCAGCCAGGGGGTCTCTGGCTACCCACCCTGGAGTGAAAAATCACAGAATCACAGAAGGGTTTGGTTTGGGAGGGACATGAAAGCTCCTCTCATTCCATCCCCCTGCCATGGCAGAGACCCCTTCCAGTGGAAGAATGCAACAGAATAGTGCAGAGATTGTCTTCATGGGTTTGAAGGTGAGGGGTGAACTTCTTGTTTTTATTTAAGCAACACGAAATTTGCAGGAAGGCCTTTTATTCAGAAGTTCCATCTCCATGTTTCCTATTCAGAAATGGTCCAAGGAATATCTTTTTTAATGGCAGCTGAATGACTGCTGAGATTCCAGAACAGATTCATTTACAGCTTGGTTCATGCAGAGGTGATACTCTGTAGGACAGCTTACTAATAACAAACTACAAGTTTAGCAAGTGATAATTTCTCATGGACTTGATGTTTCATCTCCACTAGCAGGGAATGCCATGGTAATGTCAGGGAATGCTGAAGGAAGGGAGCAGGAAAAAAGCAAGTGGCTTGATAATGTTTAGATAAAGTTCCATGAAATGCAATGAACAAGGAAATCTGTAATTAGTATTTTGTATTTTTTACAAAGACATTTGAATAGTGAATTTAATCAGGGTTGGTGTTGAGGAAGGGGCTGCTCATGGGCAGAGGGAGAAACCTCAGGGGTCTCAAGGTTTGTACTCACCCATGAGTGGTGACTTTGTGCTGCCTCATCCATGGAAGGAGAAAGATTCAAGTCTTGTATGGGATGTTTGAACTGTGCCTCTCCTGCTGTGATTCACTTGTGCACTTGCATTTTGTCACCTGGGTCATTGCTGACCACTGGGGCTTGTTCCAGCCCTGCCTTCTCCTTAGCTTTGGCAAATACCTCCTTACCCATTGCAGGGGAATTGCTGCTCCTGCCACGTGCCTCTCCTGCCTCTGTGAATCCCAGAACTTCCCTGCAGGAAGCTACAGCCCCAGCAGGCTCTGGCATGGTCCTGCTCTCCTTCCAGGCCACTTCACACATCTGCAGGGATCAGAGACCTGGCCAGAACCCACCAAAGGGGGTTCTGAATCTGCTTCTGTTCACGAGTTATGGTGTGGATTTGTTAAATCTTCAGTCACTGAATCCTTCCCTGTCTTCAGCTTCTCAGTGGCTAAAATGGAGCTGCTTCCCTGTTCTCCCATCTGGGTCCAAATTGTGTGAATGCTGAGTGATTTGAGAAAATGTCCTTAACCTGCACAACAGGTTTGTGCAGATTAAACAATCACAGCAGAATCTCACCTGGGCCTGCCAACACCCCCCATGGTACCAATAAAGGAATTGATCACTCTGACAGAGCAGGTTTGCTCCCTGTATCTGATCTGACAAGGATCAGGGTGCTGAAGTTTGTCTTCTCTTTTTTGCAGCTGCTGCAAGTCCTTTGCATATGTTAGCAACCCACGCGTCCGCATCGGCGTCGCTTCCCACCAAGCGCCAGAACGGAGACCAGCAGGAACAGCAGGAACTCAAACGTATCAAAACAGAGGATGGAGAGAGCATAGTCATAGCTGTGAACGTGGACACCCCACCCGTGGCAGTGAGTGACAAAGGCAGCCAGAACTAGAAACTTAGGGGAGTTTTCTTTTTTTTTCTTTTTTTTAAAAAAAAAAAACAAAACAAACACAAAAAACCAACAAAAGCAAACTCCGTGGTGCCAAAAGGAGACACTTAAATCTAACACCTAAAATGTTGGAACATGTTCTCACGCAGTGGGGAAAGGGGCCCTGTGAATCAGACTTCAACTTTCAGCACTGAAACAAAACCCAACACAGGTGGCCTTAAAACTTGGTAATTTAAAGTCAAACTGCAGAACCATGTTGTTGTAGAGGCTGTGCCCCTGCCCCTCCTGCCCCACGGACTGTGTGTGCTGGGAGGGCTGCAGCTTTAACAGGATCTGTCAGATTATTCCCAGGACTGAGGATCTCAGTGTAACGGCAGCATGATAGCGCTTAGTGTGACTGGTTTCAAACGATTGTAAATTCCTAAAGGGAACAGAGGCAGGAGCCATTCCGACACCGTGGCAGCTAAAGCCTTTCCGAACCACCCACCCATGCAGTTGTTGATAGATATGCAGTATTTTGTTGTTCACATGTGGAATTAGAAATTTTTGAGGTGTATTTTCATTTCTTTGCAAAACAATGGGGTCTTTGACATTTCAAATCACTCCATTTCTACTCTGGAAACTTTGGAATCACACAACTACTTTTCATGTGAAATTTTGTTTGGTAAAAAACTGAATGTAGGGTTTTTTTAACCAACGGAATGATTTACTTTTGTCTGTCCTGTTCAAGTTCAGATAAAGCTACTTTATTACATCTGCAAATTTTCATATTTTAGCAGTTGCCTGATAAATTTAATCAAATTTTATTACCATGTGTAGTGATCAAACGCTTCTTTGGGCTTGCATGTAACTGATTAGAAACTCTGATGTAAATGAGCCGTTAACTGACGTAAAGAACTGCTATGGATTTGACCAGAGCTGCACTTACCTGTTTCTCTCTCTGCTACCTTTTGCTGTTTGTTACTTTGTGTTGACTTTGACTGTCCCTGGCATATTTTTCCAGTCTAAAGTAAAACAAGAGTCTCGCTTAATATTGTGTATGTTTAAGATAACAGACTGTTCTTCATTTAGAAAGATAAAATTCTTTATCACGAGTCCTTTTAAAAAGAGTAAAATTATCTTGTCAGAGGTATATTCGATATTTTTAAGCTTAAGCACCCTTCAGTAGAAATTAATCTGCCCCGTTTCTCTGTAACACTTTGATGTCAGACACTGACCTCGGGGTCTCCATGACCAGTAGCTGTTGTGGTTTTCTAACAGTGGCTACCAGATTATGGTAATAATTTTTTTTTTTTTTTAAGTGTGTGTTCTGCAGTTGAACATTTTAAAATGTATCGGTAATTTCTCACTTTAATGTGGTAATAGATTCCACTTTACATTTCAAAATTCAACTGAAACAAGGCTGCTGTTCAGTCTTCAGCTCACACAACGTCTTAGTTCCTCCTGCAGCCAGGTGAGTGGGAGCCGGACTTGGCTCCATCGGAATCTGGTTTTTGTCCTGTTCTGTAACAAAGATGCATTATTTATATTTCCTTTCCTGCTATGAAAGGAAAAGCTGTATTTTCATGATGGACTGAACAGTTTGGAGTGGTTATTTTAGGCAGCTTTTGGAAACTATTTACCTAAAGACCAAATATGAGAAATGTGTACAAGTTTTGTGTTCATCCACACAATGGAACTGTTACAATGTCTCTGCAGATAATACATTAAAAAACTATGAAAAAAACTCTACACAAGCTGGATTTATAACAGGCATTTAAAAAAAAAAGCATAACCTGAAAAGAAGCATTTCTGTACAATTGCAACGTTTTCTTTAGAGGTTTTAAAAATGAAAAAAAAAAGTAAAGTTTTAACATACTTTTTTTAAGAAAAAAAAATCCAGTACTAGTAATTTAATTTGGTGTTGAATGAATTGACTAGAATGTGGTTTATTTTCAGAAGTGAGAATCTGTTCACAACTAGGGCTAGGTGAATAATAGTGTATAAGATTTTTTTAAATAAAATTAAATTTTATTCAGCAAATTAACTAAGTTGAAATTACTCAACAAGTGTGTTTGGAATATCCATGTATATCTGGGGATAATGCAGCTTCTGTGCCTGCCCCACCAGGCCAAGGTGCCCCTTGCAGCCACGGCCATGGAGGGGCCTGGGGCTGGAGCCTGGCAGTGCTGGGCACAGTTTGGGGCACAGGAGGGCACAGGAACGTGTCTGCCTCAGATGGATCATTATTCTGTAAGTTTTAGGAGATGTCACATTCTGGAATTACTGTCATAAAGGAGGGTTTGGTGTCTGATCCCCTTTTCCTGTATTGATTGCAGTCTCTGTTTCTCAGCAGTTGGAGAAATGCTTTCAAGGACCAGGAAAACTGCTGGAAGCTGGGTCAGGTTTTCATGGCAATGCTTTCAAGAGCTGGGGAGAAACCCAACTCCACGAGCCTTGGCTGGCTCTGGAACTGCTGGGGAGGGCCACGGTGTTTGGAGCTGAATGGGCAGAACCTGTTCCCTGAAGAGAAAGCACGGCCTGAATGGTCAGAACACAGTCCTGGGGGAAGAAGAAGAAAATAGCTCAACATGGAGGCAGTGGAATGGTGTGATTGTTACTCTGGCCCAGAGGCAGGCAGAGCAGTGTGACCCAGCCCCAGCCCGTGGCTGCTGTGTCCAGCACAGCCCTTCTGCCCTGTGTCTGTAAGAACTGCACTGATTAATCTTGTATTTTCTCCTTTATTGTGACTGCCTAAAGGTTCTGAAAGCAATCCTCATATTCCACAGTTTCTGCTGGCAGATACCTGGAATTACTGTAGAATTTAGTGCACTGACTCATTAGCTTTCCTGTCAGGATTCTGAATTGTGACACGGGAACTGTGGAGAGAGATGGCAAAACGGGGAGAGAAGGCGTTGAGTTACTTTTTGATACAAAAGGAACTGCTAATCCCTGTGCTTTAGGAGCAGATGCTGGTGGGAATACCTTGTGTTTCAGACTTGCTGTGTGAGCTCTCTGCTTTCCTGGTGGCTGGGGGTGAACCTCTGTGGTACCACCAGTCCATCAGTGCCAGGCACAGGGCCCACAATCCTCAAACCACCATTCCTTTCCCCAAAAAGTGACTGAGCACTGTTCAATTTGATTGTAGAGCTGTGCTGGGTAAATGCATCCACAGCAAGGCAGTGAAGCACTGCCAGAGCAACCTGGAGCCAGCACCAGCTGGGAAGACTCAATCCTGTGCTGGGTTTGATCACTGTGAAACAGCTGTACCTACCTGTAATCCATTTGCAGGTAGCACAAGAAATCTGAGGTGTATTAGGGCATTCCAGGGTTACTGCAGCACTGCTGATTGCCTACACAGGTGTGTTACATTCATTCCTGCTGCTACATTGGGGCAGAGGTTTAGGGAAAATTTTACACGTTTAGAAGAGTTTAAATCTTCCCCAGAGATGTGTTTGTAGTCTGTTGTCAGCTCTGGGATGACTGGGACAGGAGGGCAGGGGGTTGGTGCAGGAGCAGCTGAGGCCCAGCAGAGCTGTTGGATGAGGGAGTTGAGGAGTTTCCTGGTGCTGGGATCACAGCAGCTCCCACCTGCACAGTGAGAGGGGATTTGCATCACTCTTGGGAAGAGTCCCCAGTGCTTCCCCCTCGCATCCTTCTCCAGGAGATGGCAGTTCCAGGTCCTTCTGCTGGTCCAGCTCTTCCCAGCTGAGGAGCCTCAGCCCAGCAGCGAGGGGAATGGTGAGGTAAGTGCTGAACAAGAACTGGTTTGCACCGGGAGGTTGGACTTGTTCTTGTTTTGGGACAGACAACAAGGTGCATGTCCCAGGCAGTGGCTCACATGCTCCTGTCCCCTCTTCACACAGCAGGTTCAGCTCCTGTCCTTCACCAGCCAGCACTACTGACTCATGTTTATTCCCCCAGCCTGGAGCAATGGAAACCATGGCTGTGACCATCAGTGAATACAGCAAAGTTAGTCACTTTTATTTAAAAGAAATAACATATTACAAATAAGTGTGCAAAACAATTCCTGTGGTTAAATACGCATAAAAGCAACATGCAACCTTGACATCAACATGGTAAGTTAGTCCTTAGTAGGTTACATGACACTAAAAGGGACTTGTCAAAGTTAGAGAGTTTGCAGCTGAAGTCACAGTGTCAGGGCTGAAGCATCTGTGAAATTAGCTTTCAGAAGAACAACACCTCCCTGCCCCAGTAAGTGCCACAGATGCTGAACTTGGGGCTATCTCAGGTTCTGGGTTAGGAGCTTGTGCCTTAGCTCAGCAGGAAATGGGGTAACACTTTTTGGGGAAGAGTGTACAAGTCCGTGGGTTCAGTCTAACCTACCTGTCCCTGGGCCAGCAGCAATAGTATGCGACAGCTCAAAGGAAAAAAAAAAAGACAAGTTTGCAAGTTTAAAGCCATTGCAGACATGGAACTTCCTGCCACCTTGTTCAGCTCTTGTGCTGGACATGGCCTCTCCAGCCTCCCAGCTGCAGCAGCTTGGCAGTAGTTTGGCAGCAGTTTCACAGCTGGCACACCAGTACCGACTCTTGGATTATGGAAGGAATCAGCTCTACAACTACAGGAGCCCTGGGTGCTTGCTGTGCTCACACAGGAGAGGGGAGTTGGGTCAGCCTTGCCCAAAGGTACCTCCAGCTGCTTCAGAGTTTGGCACCTTGAACAAGTAATGCTGATTCCCTCACCTGAAAGCAGCACTGGCAGGGCCACATCACCACCACCACCACCCAGCCCTGGGCACCAGGTCAGAGGATAAGCAGGACTTGATCTACAGGTGTCCCTTGCTCCATCCTTGTCACCTCTATTCCCTCAGCTGTGCCAGGGGAGGGAGGAGGCCTGGTGGAGAAAGCAGGACCCAGAGTGTTGCCCCGCTCCCAGCCATGCAGTAGAAGTAAAGCAATGCCTAAAATCTTCTGATTTCACATCCCTTTTCCTAAGGCCAGCCGAAGGTGTGGACAGCCCCCGCAGAGCTTTCCCTGGGGCAGGCACTCTTGTTGGAGCTACAGTCATGTCACAGTTTAGACTAAAGAGAAACCCAATAGGCACAAGCTTGTTGAAAGCCACATCTTGAAAACTTGAGTTGGTGACAGTAACCCAAACAGATTTTAATGATGAATACTTGCAGAAATGAGAACAAACATATGTAGTCCACTACTTCGGAGCTGCTTGTGATCATGTCGAGCCAGGCTTCTCCATGAGCTCTGCTGAACTTCTGGATCAGTACTGGGCACTCAGATACTGTCCCTCAAAGGCGGGGTGGCCGAGGCAGCGCTTGGAGCCGCGCACTCCCCTCCCCTCAGTCAAAGCTTGTCGTCCGTCATTTCTAGGAACTGAGCGTACACATCCCTTGAGCATTCCCCTTTTTGGTTGAATAAGAACTTGTAGTAGCTGCCATCTGCACATATTGCTGCAACACAAACAAGCAGGGTCAGGGAGGCTGTGCCAGAAGTGCCTTCCTTTCCTCCAGCTCAAGCTGCCCTCCAGACTCACAGAGGTGTTTTGGAGGGAGCCTGGGCCACCAGCTCTGTGCTGTGCCAGCCTCGTGTCTCCCTCCGTGGGCAGTGGGAGCAGCCAGAGCTCTTGGATGACAGGAATGCTCAGCCCTGGCTCAGCAGAGCATTCCCTCCCTCCAGGCCAGCACAGTTCAAAGCCTGGTTCTCCAGCCACAACCTGGGGATGCCTCCATCACTCACCTATGACAGCATTTGGCTCTGTTCCAAAGGCACAAATGCACGGAGAGCCTGAGGGAACCTGGAATTTGGAAAAACTCCATTTGGAACTGAAGTATTTGGGGAGAAAGGTGGCAGAGGCCAAACTGAAAGAGAAAACAAAAAAAGATATTAACAGGTTGGTAAGGTGTTGACTAGGGTGGATTTAGAGCTGCTGGAGTGATTGAACAAGGTGCAGGGTTCATGTGATTTTTTACTGGCTTTTTATTATCTTTGGGTAAGTATCACAGAACCTGAGTAATCCCCCTTCACAGGAAAGGAGACACTACAACTACCTTGCTGGCTTTAAGTGACTGCAAAAACTGCCAGAAGGATTGATTTTTAGTAGAGGAAAGTGTCCACAACATATATTCATCCTAAGGTCCACTAAAACCTACACTGACCCTCTATTCAAAGGTTACAGCCCTGCAAAGGACAGCAGGATCTTGGCAATTACCAGAGATTGCCAAATCTGCAGCTTCACACCAGCCCAGCAGATAAATTTTTGCACCTTCAGCAGAGTAGACATTTTGCTACTGAGTGACTTGGCCAGTGTTTTAAATGTAATTCAAAGCTCAAGGAACCCCCCCTCCCAGGGCTTCAGAACAGCTCAATCCCTACCTTGACTGCTTATTTCTTTTTGGGTCTTCCGCAGCAAAAATGTGGACTGTGCCGTGGTCACTGGAAACGCAGATGAGGGAAGCATCCTGGTTGAAGTTAATACTGCAGAGAACACAGACAGCTGCAGGATTTCTCCTGGGACAGACCCACAGCCCTGGCACAGACAGATCTGCTGCTGCAGTTGTGCCAGCCCAGCAGGCAGGGTGGTAACAGCAGCTCAGGAGGAGCTGGGGCTGCCCCGAGCCAGGGCTGTTTTGGGATGAACAGGCTGCACTCAGAACAGGGCCTGCAGTGGCAGCAGCAGCAGCCCTGACATGGACACCACTGCTGTGGGTCACTGTGGGTCACTGTGACACTGCTGGACGGAAATGCACAAGCTCTGCTCTGAGGAGTGGGCAGAATGTGCAACTGCTACCCCCCAGTGGGGCTCAGCCCAGGAATGGGAGTTTTCATGGGGAATGGGCAGAGCTTTCCCTGTTCCTTGGACAGTCACACCTCTGCCCTGGGTGCTCCCCTGCACAGCAGGATGTGGGGATAAAAGCCCCCCTTACCCCTGAGCTAGCCCCAGTCCCCCTGAGCAGTGTTCAAGTGCATCAGGGCACCCCCTGGGTGTCAGTGGGAAGTTCAGCATCCCCTGGTTCCCACCTGGGCTGAGCAGAGTCACGGGCTGGCAACAGCCACAGCTCTGTCCTTGGTCCTGTAGCCTGGGCCAGGCCTCACAGAGCTCCCAGCTCCTGCCTTCTCCTCCAGCAGCAAGCCCAGAGGGAGATGCAGAGGCCCAGGGCAGCCAGGGTACCAGAGCCATCCTGTGCTGGTTGAGGGGCTCAGCACCCCTCAACCACAGCCAGAGCCACAAATGGCACAGAAGCAGCTGAACGTACCAGTATATATTGGCTGCTTGTGATCCTCGACGTAGCTCCTGGATTAAATGCCCTGATGAAGTATCAAATATTCTTATGAGGGTCCCCTTGGAAAGGAATCAAGCATTGTATTAGGAAAGGCAGAAGGCTGTCTTTACAACTGTGAATGCATCCTAAAATTTTGTCTGACCAGTATGCCCCTGCACACACCGCTGGGATTTTCTTCTTGGTAGATGTGCACACCTCTCTTACTTTTAGGGAAGAACATAATTTCCCCCACACACCATCACCACAATGTTATAACCCCTTAGGGTACAATCTTGTCACTTAGTGACTCAGGAAGTCTCTCTCTCTTAGTTGAGTTCTAAGGCACTGCTGCAGCCCTGGCCCTGATTTACAGACACTGGATGTGCCCAGGATCTGTGGGTCACTTCTGCCATGCTCCTCTCAGTACTATGCATTTTTCATTGCAGAAAGACTTGGTAAAATCAGCTTAGTTTTGATTTAAGAGACAGCCTTGAGATGTTTGCTGACTGTGCTCAGACTCCTAGTTCAGTTGGAAAATAAAAGCTGCTTGAACTTCTTCTCTATGCAAAACAAGGAATGTTTAATACAAACGGAGCAGATAATGGCTCTATTTAGCAATGGAGTTGGCAGCTTTTAGAACTCTGTTTAGAAGACATGCAATCATTAAGCTTAAAGAGACTCAGGATACATTTTCTTTTTTTAAACTGTTTGACTGACAGGCTGGGCAGTAGAAACTGTGAAACAGAGACTCGGATTAATTTGGCTTGTCCTTAAGAAACTGATTTCAGCTGAGTGGAAGAAGGCAGCAAGAGCTGTGCTTGCCTCAGGGAGATGGGTCCATCTGCCTGACATTCCCTGGGGAGATGAGTGCCCTGGCAGCTCTCTCTGTGGTTCCCAGGGAGAAGGCAGCTCTGTCATGTTTGCCTCTCTCTGCCTCAGCCCAGCACAGGGGATCTGCACTGCACCCTAACTTCATGTTCTTGTCAGTGTCTTGTCTCTTCAGCCCCATTGAACACATGGCCACACAGTCCCTGTCTGTGTGAGGGGAGCAGCCCACCCTGTCCTGCCCTGTAACAGGGGCTAAGCCAGAGCAGAACAGAACCTGCCAGTACAACTGAACTATTTACAAGTATTTCTTTAGCCAGTGGGTTTGGAGTGAATTTAAACAGAAAATAATAAAGGTGAAAGAATGCAAATAAGCTTGCCCCCCCCACTGCCTTTTTTTTTTTTTAATTAACAGTATCTGTTGAAGAACACATCAAAGACATTAACTACTTGGGCCAAGTTGTGTTCAAATGACACTGAAAAATCACTGCTACAGCCAGCTAAAACAAATACTACCTCAGGCACAGCCCTTGGCTGTTGGCTGTTTGGGCATCCCAGAGGAGCAGGGAAGATAAAGAAAGACTGAGAGTGCACAGCTCAGTGGCAGATTTTCCCAGTAGATATTTCTCTGTCTTTCCTCCAAAGGATGTGACTTGCTATTTTATCTCCCTACACTAGAACACACAGTAAGTCAGAGGCAGGGGACATCACTCTTACTTTTTCTGATGCTGTTGCAATTCTTGTTCCCTGCAGGTTTAAAGCAATACAGCTCAAGACTCCTTCATGAGCTGGGATGTCCACAGGAGGCTTCTCCGTGTTAGCCAGATCCACGATCTGCACGTGCCCAGTGTGTGTTCCAGGAAATGCAAGAAGAGAATTATTACTATTTGGACAAAGGACACAGAGACCTGAAAGACAAAAAAAAAAAAAAAAAAAAAAAAAATAGGACCNAAAAAAAAAAAAAGAACAATTGGATCATTTCCATAACCCAATCAACTTTTCAAATATAAGTTTCTAAAATATTGATAATTTCAGGATAAGCAAACACCCAACGGAGTAAATGAGAATCTCCTTTTAATGGCTAGTGCCATTACATTAATTGCTACTCCCAAAACATCATCTGTTCATGAGTGCAGAGCACAGTTAAGCAGAGGAATAGCAGAATTTTAATTTGCTCTCGTCACTTTATTTCAGTGTAATCCAGCTGTGGTTATCCAGAACCTGGGTGGTTTTGCAGATCAGCCCAGTCAGTCCATTACATCAAACCTATTTTAAGAAGAAGTTAAAAGGTCTCCTTAGCAGATAAGAAAGGACAAGAGTTTATCAGAGATGACATCTGAGCTTCTGCTCCATCACTGAAACTATTATTAATTTGTGTTTGAACTTGGTTCTTACAGCACTGGCCCTTTTCTTTGTAATGTTTTGTGGCCCATTTAAGGTAAATCACACCAATCCCAGGTGTTCTTCTGATGCCCAATGAAGTCCTGAAATCTCAGCGCAAGAAAAAACCTCCTCCTCCTCCTCCTGCATCCCCTGCCTGTCAGTCAGTCAGGCTGCTGGAGCTGCATCCAGGCTGGGATTCCGTGACAGCAATTCCATGTTTGCTCCAGGCAGGCATGAAAACCCTCAGAGATGGGGATTCCAATCCTGTATGGTCTGGTGGAGAAAATACTCTCCTGACATCCAAGCTGATCCTCTCCCTCCATGAAGCACTGCCTGCACCCCTTGTTCCACGTGCAGCACTATCAAGAAGTGTTTGCTGCACCCTTCCTGACACTCCTCCAAGCCACTGCCAGCCCTGCACAGAGCCCTTCACCAGCTCCTTCTGCCATCTCTGAATGAGCCCCACCCCCTCCCTGCTATTTAAAAAGAACAGTACCAGTTTGCTCATTGGGCTCTTTTTAACAGGAGAGAAGAGTCTGCTCAACACCTGCAGCTCTATTAGGAAAGAGAAATGATGCACTTTACTAGAGCTTGTGTTTATAATTAACCTTCCAGCAAAAATACAGGTTCTTTACAGAAGAAAGCATACAGCTCTTACAGAAATCACACCTATAACATGAGCACAGGCTTTTCTGGACCAAGTATTTATAAATTCTAATAACCATTCTATAAACACAAAAGCATCTCCAAAGGACACGACTGCAGTGCAGTAAGTGTTTAATGACTGCTAAAAACTGACTGAGGCAGCTGAAGATAAATGGCCCATCAAGAACACAATAAACTTGCTTCCATTCCCCAGCCCACACCTACAACTAACCTTTAGGGTTGTAGCAGGTTTCAAAGACGTGCAGCTGGTGGGGATTGTGTGTGAAGGTGAAAACTTTAATCATGGAGTCCAAGACGACCACAATCCTGAAACAGACCAGAAGTTCCTGTGACTAGAGGTGGGTAAAACAGGGACACAAACATTCATTCAGACCTGCAAAGTCTTTCAAGTGATTTAACAGCCACGTTCTTCCTGCCCTCCTCCACAAGAGGAGAACAACTCCCAGCCTTGCAGCAGCCATGCAATGATAAGCCTGCAAAGCACTTTTATCCAGCCCCTCCACCCACACATTCACAGACTCCAGCTGTTCACAGCTGCTCTTGCTCCAGGGATCTGCTGGAATTTTCTTCACACTCCTCCATACCTAGAAAACCAGCAGGAGCCACAGGAGAATATTTCCCCTACATTAGGGGATCAGGAAGTCTTGTAGGCTTTTCACCAAGGCTTCACATAGCAGTATACTTAAACTGTGGCCTGTTTACACCTAATACTCTGGCCCCAAAAGCCTGTTTCACCTGCAATTGCTGGTGTTACAGCAGGATCTTTTTGTTTTTACAAGAAGCTGGAAATGAGTAGGAGCACAGAGCCAAGCTGGGTGTCTGGACCCCTCTGCCATACCCACCTGTCCCTTCGCAGCTTCACTGCTTTGACTTCTGTGGAAAACTCTATCTCAATGACAGTCTTCTTCTTCAGGTCATCCCAGATCATGACTAGAACAGTGCAGAGATTGCATTAGACCATCAAGGCATATTCAAAGATCCACAGCTCCCTTATAACAACTTGCAGCTCCCCAGCAGTCTGATCAAGAGGTTCACCCAATGGTTAAGCAGCTGCAGCAGGCATCTAGAAGGCATTGAGCCACTACGAATCAACCCCCTCACTCACACTAAACCTTGTGCAGGCAGGAGCTGGTCAGCTCCAACCACAAAAACTGACAATAAAGATATATTTTTCTAAAGAAAAGCAGCTTTTTTGTTTGCTCTGAGGCAAGAAAGAACTAATGCAGCAGTTGAAAAGAGTAGTACATTTTCCTACAGAGCTTGCCAGGCAGGGAGCTTCCTGCTCCTTGCAGAGCTCACAGTGAGAAGGCCAGCAGGCCTTGGAGAGCAGCCCCTGCAGGGAGCAGCCTGTCAGCACTGCACAGTGATGCAGCTCACTGCACCACGGTGCCTTAAACCTGCAGCAGCATCCCCTTCACCTGACCTTCAGCACATCAGCTCGTGAGGCCCTGGCTCTGGGAGCTCTCTGGGCAGTGTCACCCAGGGGCAAGGCAGGCGTTTGCAGGGTCCACCCCTCAGGCTCACTCACCTTTGTTGGGTGGGTACTTCGGCTTTTTCCCTCCACCTACTAGTGCTAAATAGTTGCAACGAAACAACATTTCCACATGGCTGACACCACCTTCTAGAAACTCTGCAAGACAAATGTTTTATTTGAAAGTGTCACAACTGGTTAAATTGCCATCTAATTTTTACCACTGTTATAAGAAAAGCTTGTGTTATCCAGCACATTTCTCAGGCACCTGAGAAGAAGAGCATCTCCCCACCCTGGCTGCCCTTAAAAACCAGAGAATGTGGATTCCTTGAAAGTTCTTCATACTGGAGCAGTAAAGCCCTGGATTTCATACAAGCCCTTGTGGTTTCTTCAACAGCACTTCTGAGTGCTGTGTTTCCTTTCTGAACAGTTGTGCTTGAACACTACCCCTTTGTGCACCAGGTCCTCCTCTTGACTCCATTAAAGCACTTAAAGCAGGACAGCACATTCTGCCATGAAGAGGTGCTATCACTGTGACAAAAAGATCTGCAGTATTTACAAGGGATAACCTGAAACAATTTAAGAATGCAGAATGTGTTCTGAGTCTGTGTTAGAGCACTGAATCATTGCCTGGATGGGAATTTCTTGGAACTCCTGGATATAAGACAGACAAGCTGGGGTTGCAACAAGATTTGGTTTCATACTGGGTTACAGAAAAAATCAAATGGACAAGCTCCAGCTGGGAGTGTCTTGGGCAGGTTTAAACCTACACAAACAATGAACAGGATCTCTGTGTAGCTATGCAGCCAGTTCAGTGAGAGCTCTCAGAATCCACAGGTAAAAGAAAATCTGACTAATAAAAAACTTTTCACCACAGGAGTCCTGGAAGCATCTCCATCCAGAGCTACTGGCAGGGAGAGTTTTGACAAAGAACTCCACAGGATTTCAGGCTGAATCCTGACTCTTTGAGCACACTGTCACAAGTAACAGTCCCAAGGCATGTTGCTTATGGAAGAATTTACTGTTAAGAGCATAAAATAGTTCTTCAGCTTTGGCCATGTGAACAGTGACTAAAATCCTTAAAGTGGTAGCAAGTGAAAGTGTGCCTGACTTTGTAGGAATTGCTGGTTTAAGTACATTTTCCTCTTATTAAATCCCTTTACTCACCACAGGCTGAAAGTGCTTGGAAACTTGTTTAGCAGCTCACTTCCTATATTTAGGGTTAGAATGACATGGCTCAGTTTCAGTTTCCCATATTTTGACTCAGTTTTGTTTGCTTTCTGATAAAAAGCTTCACTGTTAACACAGCTCATCTACTGACTTCTGTTAAGACACAGGAGTTGCTTTACCACATTAAGAACCTCCCAAATTTTTAAAGCATACACAAAAGGTAAGATTTAGAGCATTAGAGGTCTCTGAGCTCTCAGTGCTCTTGCAGACAATACTCTTGAGTATGAGAAATGGTACACTGAGCTCTCCAGGAAAAAGCCTGGAGTCTTACTGCCACACTGGATCACCCAGATCAGCACACAAGAACAACTTCTGATGGCTGCAGGGAGGAACTCCTCCTGCTCATAAATACCCAGGAAACACCTCTCCTACTCAGACTACAAACATTAGCAACAGCAAACACAACTCTGTCAGAAGCTGAGACAAATTCCTCATCGGCCAACTGTGCAAATTAACAGCATGGAGACTTTTGACCGGGCAATGGCACGAGTGAGAGTCCCCGTGGGACCAGCAGGAGCTGCCTTTCCTGAGGCTTTATTCAAAGCCTTCCAGGGGTGGAAAAGTGAAAGCTGAGCAAGAATCAGTCAGGAAAAAATGAGAAGGCTGAGCTTCCAACACAGAGCAGCATGGTGTAATAAGTAAGTGTTTTACCTTGTTTCTCTTTTTCTTTGAGTGGATCTGCATTATAAACTCGGAATCCATTTTCCATTCCACATGCAAAGCATCCTGTGATAAAAAGCACACATATATACACATATACAGTAATTGCCAGATACACTCAAGAAGGAAGCAAGAGCCAGAGGGTTAGGAAAGCATTGCTCAACAACTGCATGGTTACACTCAAGCTGAAGAGCACTCACAGGCTCTGTTAGTGATGGCAAGTGAAAATCTTCCAGAGGAGTTGTCCTCTATGCTGGCCTGGTGGAAATGTCTTGATATTGGTTTTAGGCAAGTAAGAAAACAATAGAAGGAAAGGAAACCAATTCCCAACCCTCCTGGATCCTGTGCCGTGCACTAGGGTGCAGGAAACCAGCATTTTAATGTTTACAGTCCAACAGTTACGAAGCAAGCTCCCTCCCTTCTTAATAGATCCAAATTCATCTCATGATTACGACTCTGCTGTGGATGTTTCCAGCGCACAATGCTCATCCAACAGCTTTTCCAACTGTGCTAACGAGAGCTGACTGCTGTATCATGCCAATAATTACATGCCAGTAGTTGAAGTCTAACCCAGGACATAAGGAGAAGCCAGATTAAAAGTCTCTAGAAAATAACTGTAGTTACTTTTTCACAGAGAGGCATGCATGTGCTTCTTTAGTGGAATCCATTAAGCTGCCAGTCCCTTGTCCTGCTCACAGGTGAACACGGGCACTGGTACAAAGAAATGCCACTGTGAAGTCAGAGCAATGACAAGTCACCAAGAAGCTGCTATCACTGGCAGCAGCCTAATGGCAGGTTGGCTGCTCACAATTTGTGTGTACTGTACCAAAAATCCAGTTAAAGATCTCTGAGGTACTGGAACCTAAGTTCCAGTTACTCTGGTTCTATTCTTCTGTACTGCAATGATTTGAACCCCTCAAATAAAAGCTGAAGAGCTCTGTCTAAACAAACCCTTCCCCAAACTCGATACTCCAATCACAGGGCGTGTGGGGGAAGAAAACAAAACACAAAAACCTTAATTCGAAAGACTCCCAGGTACAACTTCACCCTGTCCAAGATATTGTAATATATTAAGTGCTTAAAGTTCTTGTTTACATAGATAAACACACACACAAAGTAGATAATGTGAAAGTAGTAATTGTAGCAGGATTAGCAGCCATACTGCAATAGGCTTTGATATGAGCCCTGCTCACTCTCTCTCCTCCCCTCTCAGCATTGGTTTGCTCTGGCAGCCGGGTCCGTAAGCCTGAGCTTCTGTCATCTCCCAGCACTGGGACAGCACTGCCAGGACAACCAGGGAGCAAACTGCAATGGAAACCTTCCCCTCCACATAAAGCACTGCTGTACAGGATGAGAACTGACCTGTTCCTCACAGCTGATCCAGGTAATTATTTTCCAGCAAGAGTTTTCTACTCCCAAATTGTATTTCCAGGCAAGTCAAAGGGAAGGGATGCTGAAGCTGTTCCATAGTAAGAAAGCCCTGTAAGGTTTGAGTTGTGCTGATTCCAGAAGCTCCTAACAACCCAAATGCACCATTCCTGATGCAATCACACACTTTACACTTCCTGCAGCACCACTACAGCTTTTTGCAGGACCAACCTCATGAGCAAGACATGGGCTGCTTTAATGCCTTGGGAACATCCACATTTTTAACTGAAGACAGCACAGCAGAACATGGGGATGTGAGTACGGTGAAATTCCCCATGTGGTCGATCACTACCCACAGAGATACTAAGCTCTCAGGCACAGCAACCCCTGAGTCAAACAAGAGAAGAAAACCCTACAGGAAAATTCCTGCTTCAATTCCAGGTTACAGGAACAGCTTTGAAGCTTGGTGATTCCCATCTGACTGACTTCTGTTCCACTGGAATCACAAATTTGATGGCTACAGCTTGTAAGCCCTTCCATGTGAGAGCTGGAAGGGGCTCACAGAGGAGGGAACACTTCCTTAGGTTCACTTCCTTCTACAGGAAGTGCATCTCTCTTTTCAAGAAAGGACAGATGAGCTGAAAAGCCACTGACAAAAGATAACTCAGATACTTTTTAGAAGAATGTAATCATTACAGAGTTATTGCCCTGACTCACAGCTGCGCTTGTTCCTACAGTAAAAGTGCTTTTTGCTACCAGTGCCAGTGAGGCCAGAGTGAGTTTTGTTCCTCCAAATCTGCAGAAAAGGGAAGGATTAAATGAATGACCAGCCTAGAAGATGCCACAGGCTGAAGGGGACACGTTGGCACAGAGAAACCTGCAGGGTCTAGAGCCTGAGGTCCTGCAGTGGCAGCACTGGAGTCCAGGGAAGCGACGATGTCCAGCGCAGCTTCTGCCATGGTGGTTTTCCTTGGCACCATAAATGCTGTGTAAAGCCAAGAGCACAGGACCCTACCAACACTGCAGGGTCCTACAAGCATTCCAGCCCACTGGAGAAGAGTAAATAGATAAGTCAAGTGCTTCCACACCATAACAAACCCACACCTCTGTTTTCAAAGCAGCTTTAGGCTGCATCAGTGACAAAAGAGAAATCTGTCAGCAATTTACAGGTATGACCGTTTATGATGATGTTTTGTTTCTTCATTTCTGAAAAGCACTTTAGTGTCCTTCTCAAAGCATTAGGAAAGGATCTGAAATCAGGAGCTTACAGTCTCAAAATTAGGGAAGATAAAATAGAATATTCTGACTTCAAACAACTGAAAACTTCCATTCCCTTGTGTTACATTGATTCTTTGCTTTTTAATTTAAACCCTAAAAGTAGCAAACACATCTGATATAAAACCAGACCCACTCAAGTCAGAGTGAGGGAGGCCCATGGCAGAACAACCACAGCAGCTTTATCACTAGCCAGTCAGGGAAATTCAGGCCCAGAGAGACTTCTTCAATGATTCCTCCTGTTCTCCTACTGTTGTGGGACTGGCCAGTCTTAAATGACTCAGAAATGAGGTTACTGTGGCAGTACGTGCAGACACCCACACTTGTGAGCTTCAGCACTCCAGTGAGTCACGTTCTATTCCCGGCAGAAGAAGGAAGCAGGGAGCTTTCCCTCCTCTCTGCTCTCCTTTGGCCAAACATCACCTGCCCTTCAGCACTTTACAAGAGCCCTAAACTCATAAAAGGTCACTGTGTTACCTGCAGTGCAGCGTCATCATTCCCAACAGGAACAGCTCCAGGAACTGCCAAACAGAAGCCTATTGTGGTTTGTCTTCATGTTTTTTGTCATCTCTCAATTGCCTGACCAGGTGAGGTAGGATGGGATATGAATACTGCCAGCTCACTGATTCCCAAGACAAATTCCTTAAATTCCTTAAGGTGCTTTGGATGTGACAGTATTCAAAAAAGGGGATGTCTTACATTTATTGCTATGGAACTTAAGGAAGCCTTTGCAACAAACAAATTTTATACTAAAATGGTGATGTAAAGGCATTTTGTGCAATAAAAGAGAAACTTCTTACAGAGCTCTACAGGCCAAGCACCAAATATCACTGCTCCATTACAGACCCTGTAGATCTGAAAGTAAGCTCATCCTCAAAAATCTTTTTCCATTTCCATTGGAGAGAAGATGAAAATAAGTGCAGGGCTGCTAAGGAACAAACTATTCTATTCTTTTCAAGTCTATGGGATAGCAGGAAGAGAGCTGCCAAGGTGCTCTCACCTCATTACCTGCTCCATGTGCTATTGCCAAGATGTCATCAGAGATGTTTGACTAAAATCAACAGAATAATTCGTGTTTCCACATGACTTCAACAGCGTCAGCAACAGGTACACAGGCTGCAGCCTACAATGACAGCGGCTGCAAGAGTGTCTTAAGCAAGAATATTCTTTGTTAAGGCAAAAGGATGTTACAAAATTATGAGCTCCTACTCCTTATTCCACAAAAATGACACTTACTCATAAGACTGGTGCTATTTTTGTCTTGCCAAAGCAGGATGAGGCACGTGCACCCCCATTCTGGAGCAGGCCTTCCCCTCTAACAAAGGGAAAAGATAAGCCAAGGTTGCACAGGAGCTGTTGTATCAGTGCTTGCCTGCCAGTGTGGCTAATACTGTTAACCACAATTTTAAAAACACAAACCACGTAAAAAGAAAGAAAAAAGCAGTTACGCCACTCACTTGAATGTGGAGGACTTACACTGAGAAAGGGCTGAACTGTGAGCAGTTCCCAAAGAAGCCCCTGAAGCACAGGCTTTGAGGAGCCTGACGGAGCCACACACAGCCAAGTGTAGCAAGCCCCAGCAAGCCTGGTCCCGGTCCCGGTCCTTCTCCTCTCCTCTCACCCACCCACCCATTCAGCTCTCCGAAGCACACACGACCGCACCAGCACTAAAACAACGCGAAAACCACTAAATGCTCCCGCTGCCAGCCGCNGGTACCCCTAAGGCAGCAGCAGCCTCGGGACCCGCAGTGATGGGTCGGGAGCCGCGGCAGCCCCAGGCCCACCCAACCCGGCCCCGGCTCTGCACCGCCGCCCCTCCGCGGCACCGCCCGGCTCCCCGGGCCCGCAGCCTCACCGTGGTCCTGGTTGAAGCCGGCGTAGAGCAGCCCGTTGCCGTGCGGGTTGGCCGGGAGCAGGTTCATGGCTCCGGCTCGGCCCCTTCGCCCCCGCCCCTCACACCATGGCGGCGCCCGCCCGCCTCAGCCCCGCCGCGGGAGCCCGAACCGAGCCGGGCCGAGCCGAGCCCGCCCGAGTCGGGCCCAGTCCAGCGAGCCCGCCGGAGCCGAGCCGGACCGAGCCCCGCCGGGCCGAGCTGAGCCGAACCCGCCCGAACCGGGCTGAGCGGAGCCGAGTCCGGCCGAGTCCCGCCGGGCCGAGGCGGACAGGCCGGCGGCTGCTTCCGGCCCTGCCAGGCACCGCTACCGAGCGCAGAGCCCAGGCACCCGCCGGCGGGAGGAGCACCGAGTAGTCGAGCGGTGCGGGGATGGCGGCGGGGGCGCCGGGAATGGAGCGGGACTGAGCGGGACTGACCGCCCGGACCGACCGGGACTGACCCAGACTGACCGCCGGGACCGACCGGGACTGACCACCAGGCCGGAGAGGAGGATGGTGGCCCCGGCCCCTCCCAGCTCCAAAGGACTACTTGGTAAAAGCTTTCACATCAAACTAGTAAAAACATGGGAGTTGCGGTTGGAACACGCTAAAATAGGGATTCCCGGACTTCACAAAACTCAAACCAAACCAACCCCCAAACCCAACCACCAACACCACAGATACGTCTTGAAAATGTGGAAGTTCTCGGGACCCAAGGCCCTAAGCACTCTAACTGGACTTAAATAGGAATTTTACTTCAAGCAAGATGATGTTTCCTGGTGAGGCCCGTTCCAGCCCGGATCATTCCATGAGCTGTGAAGAGCTGGAGCCCAGACTGAGTGTGCTCACACCACCACCAGCTATTCCCGTCCCTGCTGTGCCTTCACCTCCTTTTCCGTGCTCGCTCTGTGCCTTCCGCTGATGTCGCATCTCGGATTTGTGACCAGCTCTGTTGGGAGGTGACCTCAGCTTTTCAGTGCACAACAGCTGAGTGCAGCCCCGGAGCTCTGCACAGAACAGCTGCTATCGTATTCTTTGGGTACTCATATATATATATATATTAGAATAAAAACATTGCATCTTTATGAGACTTTGTTTCCTCAGGCGGCCAAGAGACTGGGTAATGTGAAATAACAAACCCTTCTTTGCTTTTTTTAAAAGCTTCTCCTGCCCAGCTAGGGCCCCAGGCTTTAGTTAATCCATGTGGGATTGCTGCAGGCATTACCAGGAGCGAGCAGTGCTGCTCCAGCCTCTCCTTACCTGCTGTTTATGGTGTTTGGCAGGAGGAACAGAGACTCTGGCCTTGGGGACAGACACACACCCGCGGAAATGCTCCCTCCAGCCAGGCATTCCTGCCGCATATCACAGAAAGGGACCAGACTGGTGATTGAGGAGGCCAAGGGTGTAATTTAGAAGAAATAAAGCACCGTAGCCGTGTGCACGGGACGGAAGGGCTGATCCCGCAGGCGGACGCTGGGCGGGCAGACGCAGAGCGCTGCCGAAGTCTGGCTGTGAACTCGGATGCGGGTTTAACCCCTCGCAGCTTCAGCAGCCCTGTCCGTGTCCTCAGCGGAGATGCGATTCCCACATGCCGGCAGCGGTTCCCGGAGCTGTCCCAGCACACGCAGGCAGCAGGCGGTGCCTGCTCACACCGGACAGAGCCCGCAGGGATCGCTGCTGCCCACCGCACGGGGTTTGCCGCTGGGCTCTCGCTGTGACCACACCGGTTCGGATGGCACTTTTCATGAAGCACAGACTGCTCCAGGACCGGCGCTACTCCGGCACTTGACCGGCCGGAATTTTTACACTTACAGAGGAAGTCGGTGCTGGTCCAGGAGGAACATCACAGGCTCTTGGTGGTATCTCACAGCAGTGGAGACTCCGATAGGAAACTGGGATGAAGCTGCACCAAAGGGTTGTTATTACTGAGGAGTCACACAATCCCTTCACACATGACAGACTTGGCCCGAGTTATTCTTCCAGGTAACAATTTTGTAGACAGATGTTGTATCAGAAGCCTTATATGACACTTAAAGGCTGAGTTCATTCCTGGTATCTAATCCAGGTATATTGTTCTTCAAATTCTTCTAAAGGGAGATAAAGCCAACCCTCCCTAGTTAAAGAAACCATTTCTAAAGAATCTGAAAAAAATATTTATTTATCAGAAACATGCAATTTATTTATTTTTGAAATAGTGTTCTTCAAGTCATGTTTCTTTTACCACAGTGTCTGTGGCATTTTTCTCCTAAAACTTTCTCACAGAGTGGCATGAAATGAAATCTATTGTTACAGGAAATTATTTAACCTACAAATTAATTCCCCAAAGTATTAAAAAACATTTATCAAATTAATTACGTACACTAAACCTTGTTATGCATGTGCATAATAATTATAGATCCATTTTTAGCTTAGTGAAATTTGTCCTTAAAAGTTACCGAGGGAACTTCACAAGGAATCCAAACGCACAATTGTAGCACTACAGAATTTGTTACACTATTGGTAGAATTTAACAATGATAAGTACATTGTTACCTATATTTAATGCATTTTATTATATTGAACGCATTGTAATTGTGTTTTATATATATTCATTGTGTTTAATGCATTTTAAGTACCTCTGCCTGAATATGCAGACCCATGACTCATTTTTATATTTTCAATCATTTGCAAAAAAAGACAGAATTTTCTTTAATTTTTATTAGTAAGTCACTGTCCAGATTTCATGGAATTAAGAATTGAATCTAATAGTATTTATCCCCTGTATAAAACCACAATAAATAGTGAAACCAATGTTGTTCCTGACAATGTTTTTGATGTTGTGCACATCAGAAACTAAAACCCAGTACGAAAATCAGTCCTTTCAGCAGCATTGGATACATCATTGATCCCAAAGCATCATTTCTGTGGTGGGCAAGCGCTAAAATAAGACTTCACGTTTTAATTTTTGTCAGTGTGGTACGTACATGGAGTGTGCGCTGCCATTAAACAGGAATTTGTGTGTTCGAGTCGGGAGGGCCACGGGGCGCCTCTGCGGAGTGGGGAGCAGCGTCAGACTCCTGTCACACCGGGAACCGTCCCCTCACACCGGGAACAGTCCCTCACACCGGGAACTGGCCCCTCACACCGGGAACTATCCCTTATAACACCGGCAACAGCCCCTCTTCGTACCGGAAACAGCATCCCCTCACACCGGGAACAGTCCCTCATAACTCCAGGAACTGGCCCCTCACACCGGGAACAGTCCCTCATAACACCGGCAACAGCCCCTCTTCGTACCGGGAACAGCATCCCCTCACGGCGGGAACAGGCCCTCATTCCGGCGGGAACAGCATGCCCTCACACCGGGAGCACCTGTTCCCATAATAGCGGGAACAGCCCCCGTAACACCGGGAACAGCCCTCCATCACTGCAGGAACAAGCCCCCCTCACACCGGGAACAGCCTCCCCTCACACCGGGACCAGCCACCCCTCACTGCAGGAACTGTTTGCTCACACCGGGACAGCCTCCCCCACATCACACCGTGAGCAGCCTCCTCTCACACCGGGAACAGCGGCCCCTCACGCCGGGAACAGCCCTCCATCACTGCAGGAACAAGCCCCCCTCACACCAGGAACAGCCTCCCCTCACACCTGGACCAGCCATCCCTCACTGCAGGAACTGTTTGCTCACACCGGGACAGCCTCCCCCACATCACACCGTGAGCAGCCTCCTCTCACACCGGGACCAGCCGCCCCTCACGCCGGGAACAGCCCTCCATCACTGCAGGAACTGTCCCCTCACGCCGGGACCAGCTGCCCCTCACACCGGGACCAGCCGCCCCTCACCCCGGGGCCCGGGGGTGCCGCTCACCCGCGCTGTGCCCGCAGGTCCCGTCCCGCAGCCCGGCCGGGATCTCCCCTCTCCCGCACCGTCAGGAATTTCCGCAGGGAGTCGTGGGCTCCAGCCGGGCTCCCCGCCTGGCTCATCCTCCTCCCCGCACCCCACCCCGCCGATCAGCGGACTTAATCGCATCCTTTGGGGCCGAAGCTTTGGATTTCACACCAAATGCCGCCGATACAGCGCCTGTGGCCGTTCCTGGGGGTGCCTTCAGCTTCCCTCTAGCGGATTGGCCTAAAACCGCTCTTCCGCAGGCGATCCCGGAGCTTTAGAGCGGCTCCAAACTACAAATACCAGCAGCTCCAGCACCGCTGAGAGGCCCCAGGACCCACCTCTCCTAGAATTAATCTCTCCAGTTCATTCTAGCAATTATTTATAAAGAATTTTATTTTTCACGTATAGTTATAAAAGCCCACGGCAAGCAAAGCATTTTGAAACATTCTCTCTGGCTGAGCTATTTTTTTAGCCGCTTTCTTGAAATTTTTTTTTCTGTGGTGGGTGGCCCTTCCTACCTCATCGCAGAGTGACAGTGGCAGAAGGACCCAGACCTTTAATCCTGTTTCGCAGCAGGTTTAGCAGAGCAGCGGCTGCAGCAGCCTGGAAATGACCATGGAGAAGATCCTGAAGGCAGAGCTGAACACCAACATTCTGAAGGCACTGGGGAGCTCTGGGGGAGGATACATCAGCCAAGGCCAAACGTATGAGACAGACAGAGGACGGATATTTGTGAAAATCAACCACAAACCTCAGGTCAATGCCAGCAGATTTTATGATTGCATAGAGAGAGCTTTTTATTTTAAAAGCAGCTGATTGTTAAAAATACCTAATTATTTCAGTTATGAGTTTTCTTTTTAAAGCTGTGTCTATTTTCCATCCAGAATTAACGTAGCAGGTGTGGTTAGTGTGAAATGCAGTGCAATGCAATGTGATAACTCTCAACAGCAGGAATGAGCTGTAATTCCTGTAAAAAGGAGGCCAAGCACAAAGCTGTTACCGTGGTACTTGGAGTTTGGAAAAGCCCAGAGCTGACTTTGCATTCACTGCATTCCTTTTCATGTTCCAGCAGGGAGGATTGATAATGGGAGGGCACAAACAGGAGCCAGTGCTGAAACTCACATATTATCTTTAAAGCTACAGAAATCTCAAACATCCCCGTTGCTTTTGGCATTTCTAAAAGTAAAACTCTTGCAGCTCCTCAAGCCAAACTCTTGACTTTCCTATTACTAAATGAATACTCAATTGCTTTTTCTAACATCACAGTGCATCAGAAATTTGCTTTATCAATATCAAAATCACCCTAAACTGCTGTGAAGAACAGCATCTTTGGTTCAAAAATGCAGAGCACATGCTGAATACTTGTGTTATCATCTCCATCCAGTGGCCTGTGGGGAAAGAAGAACCAGTTTAAGGGCTCAATGTTACCTCATTTTGCAGTGGCCACATTATCCTCAGAGGTGCTGTTGCATCCAGATAGTTTGGGGTCTTCATAAGCAGCTGGAAATCAGGGTGAAATGTGAGATATCCTACAACCCTGGAAGAAATTTAGGAAAAAAAAAAAAAAAGAAATTAAGTTAGGTTTAAGGCCCTTAAGTCTTCCTGTGAGGACTGAAGCCTTGGTGCAGCTCTGTCCTTTTATCAAGAGGAATTGACTGCTTGCCACTCTGTCAGAAGTCTGGTTTTTCCAAAGTACTCATTGTAGACATCCATAGTTTAGCCCAAGGATATTGTGATTCCTTGACAGGCTAGACAAATGTTTGAAGGGGAAATGGCAAGTTTGGAAGCGATTCAGAAAACCAATATTGTGAAGGTGCCTCAGCCCATCAAAGTGATTGACCTGCCTGGAGGAGGAGCCATGTTTGCCATGGAGTACCTAAAGATGAAGCACCTCAACAAGTATGTCCATGCATCTCTTTTTAATATGTTTTGGGGCACTTTTTTTTAATGTCTTACAGTCAGCCAGGAAACTTCATGAACAGAGTGGCTTTATTCTCTCAGAGACAGAGCTTCTCTCTGTTGAGATCTGTGTTTCTCTGTGCACATACTAAAATATATGTATGTATGTATCTATATATGTGTGTACACACTCCTTGTCCATATTTTGCTTTTCCTGCACTAGAAATGGCTGTCACTGCTCATTTGTGTGCTGCTCCACATGTGCTGAGATGCTGCTGCACTGAATGTAATCACAGCCGAGTTTGGCTCATCATTCTCTCACAAGATTTTTCATTGGAGTTTCTTTTCCCAGCCCAACAGGTTTCTTTAACCTTACCAGCTGCTTAGGTCTTTGAAACCTCTGCTTCTCTCTGTAGAATCTTGCAGTATGATTTAAGCCATGATAAGTTCAGATGACATGAATCTGCATTTCATCTGTCAGCCAACCTGAACATGGAATTCAGGCGTCATGTGTTGCTGAAAACAGATTTTTCTGTTGTGTTCCAGGCCTCCATATGGGAACAGTGTCATACCTATGGCTCTTCTGGCAGCTGTTTGTCCAACCCATCTATTTTATTTGGGACAACAATGGCAATTCCACAGCCTCCACAGTTTATTCTAATCCATTCCACTGTTCCTAGAAAGGATTTTCCAATGTCTAACCTTAGTCTTTCTGGTTGCAGTTTTAAATCCATCATTTTCCCCCCATTCTGGGCATGGAGAAGAAATCAGTTTCCATCCTTGAAACTGCTGTTAAGATACCTGTGGAATATTTAACTGGTTTTTAGTTGCCTGCCTTCAGCATTAGGCAGCCTCGGTTCAATCCCTGCCTATGGCTTCTTTTCAGACTTACCCTTTCAACTGCTGTTCAGCTGATTTGGAAGGGTAAAGCCCAACAGGAGATACCATGTTCTGTTCCCTGCTGATAGTGGGGCTGATAAGGAGGAGCAGACTATCCTCCTGCCCTTTCTGCTCCTGTTTATACCACCTTGTGTTCTCTTTACCTTTCTTGCAAGAGCACTTGGTGTGTTTGTTGTATTAACTGTGTCTTCAGAGCTGTTGCCAAGTAATTTGCTCCATTAGGTGCTTGTGAAATTGATTGAGGTTCTATGTTTGCCAAAAATAGCCTTGGTCATATTTAATTGAGAGGGTTTTTTTTCCCATATAATATTTGTTCACTTGTTTCAGTTTCATTTTGGTTTATTTGATCCTACAGATACTCTTCAAAGCTGGGAGAGCAGATAGCAGAGCTTCATCTTTATAACCAGAAACTTGGAGAGAAGCTAAGGACTGAGGGAAGCACGATTGGTAAAGCACTGATGTAATGTACTAAACCAAAAAGGAAGCAATTCCTTTGGCTGTGGTGCCACATTGCTTTCAACTTTCCTAAGTCAAACTGACAATTTGGACTCTGCTTCAGTGTCAGTGAAACCTTTCAGCCTTATGCACTCTCTTAAAATGTTGTTAAGCTTACAGAAATCCCATTATTTGCTTGCTGTTGGTTTAGATAATTAACTGATTACAGAATATTGTCCCTTGGTAAATGCAGAATTAAGCTCCCCTTTAAAGATGCTGGGGATGACATTTTTGAACTAAAATAATTAGCAAATATTCAAAAACTACTGCTCCTCAAAGTGAATTAAAGCATAAATGAAAAAAAATCAGCTATATAAAGAATTAGTTTTTTGACTTGTTACTATTAAAATCTGAAGTACCAGTCTGTATCTGTGTTGTTCCCGTGACTTCAGAGGTGGCCTGGGCCTGACTCTCAGTGGTGGGCAAATTATAATCCATTATTTTCAAGTGAAGGCCAAATTACTGGCAGGTCCCAAATAATCTATGAATCAAACCCAAGCCACATTTAATGGCAACATGTCCAAGTGCCAGAACAGCAGATAGTGACTCTGTATTTGGGCTCCTTTCCTGAATGTCCAACTCCTTCATCCAAAGCAAACTCACTGACTGTGACTGATTATGCCTCTATTCAGGATCTTCAGGTCCAAAAGATTTCTTTCCAGCTTTAGAAAGGGTTGTGACCATGAAATAAGTGTAACTTATTGCTTAAAGTTATTTTTTCTGCCTTCAGCTCTGTGTTTGCAAACTTTACCACGTAAAGATCTCAAATCCCCTAATATTTATTTTGTTCCATAGGAAAAGGAGCCAGTCACTCTGAGGCCCAGTTTGTGGATCGGTTTGGATTCCACACAACCACTTGCTGTGGTTATATCCCACAGGTATGCTCTGTTCCACAGCTGTGAAAGCCAACAATCACCTGTAGAGGTCTGTAAACTCCTCATGCTGGGTTTGCTCCATTTGTCTGCAGCTTTCTGAGCACAGCTTTGCTTTCCCTGCTCCATCCCTGTTCCCTGGTACTGTGCACGTGGCCAGCAGGCATGGTGGATTGAGTGAGAATGTGGAATGGTGGTTCTTCAGCTTGGTGATACTTTAAAAAATCAGTGTCGTTTCACATACCATATCTTGGTTCTATTAACCCCCACTATATGGATCTCTCCACTGCTTTTGGAAGCCTCATCATGCAGTGTCTCATGAGACATTGAAAAGGACTCTTGGAGATAATTCCACCATTTTCTGGCTCTGCAGGTGTCAGGATTTCATTCTACAACATAACTGAATGAACCTCCATTATCTCAAACTCTTTGCTAAATACAACTTTTCAACAAATTAGAAATGTGTTACCCAGTAAAAATGAATTAATACTTCTGCATTTCCAGAAAGATTTGAAACATGACATTGAACAACTGATCTCACCAGCTCTCCCTCTAAAATACATTAAAAAAATTGGAATGAATGAAAATAGCCAGCCTCAAATTATATTAAAGAGGGCCCCACCGAAGTGTGGTGGGGAGCAGCACTCCCAAAACAAAACATCTGATGTCGCTGTGCATTGGTCACACTGACATTGTCCAGGCCATTGTGTCAGCACTGAATCTTTTAACTGGATCTCTGTTATCAGCACTAAATGAATGTGTGTTAAAACTGTTGTGACAAACTTGTGCTGTATTTTCCAGGTGAATGAGTGGCAGAGTGACTGGCCATCCTTCTTTATCCGTCACCGACTCCAGGCTCAGCTGGATTTGATCGAAAAAGATTATGGAGACAGAGAAGCCAGAGAACTCTGGTCACAGCTAAAAGTATGAACCATGTTTTAAATCTATTTTCTAGAATTTCAGAAAATGTGTATCAGTGGGATTGTAGAGGTGTTTTGTAAGGCATTTACCCAGGTTGGAATGAAGAGCAGGGTCTGGATGAGCTTCACAGTGGGTCCAGCAACACCGTCAGCTGAACAGAATTCCTGTTACTCTTTCAATTTTTATAGATAGTGGAAAAAACCCTTGTAATACATCATTAACATTTATTTCTGAGAATACAGCTAGTAATAATAATAACAAGGTAAATCCTAAGAGCTTGGTGTTATGAAGTGGATGATATTCTGCTGCTTGGACAGATTTGTGTTTTACCTGGCCCAGGGTACAACTGAGGTTGGTTCAGGCCATGTTCCATGCAGCACTCAGGGAACACCAGGGATGTTCCCCCTCTCTTCTGTTCATTGGTCCAGATGTTTACTGCAGTCCTTTTTGCCATTGAAATTTTTTAGTTTAAATGAAATTATTTTGTATTTCTCATGACAGCTAACAGTATCCATGTCTAGGAAAAATACATTAGTACCAGGTGTTGATACTAGACAGTGAATTAAATGCTTTCCTAAGCTCTGTCAAGAACAATCCAGAACAGCACTCCATGAAGGCTGAACACAGGCAGCATTTGGCCAGCTCAGGCTTTAACATGCTACAGTACTTTATTTATTATTTTCTTCAAAACTCTTTAATTTTTACATGTCTGTTTATGGTTTTTCAGCCAAAGATTCCTGAAATGTTCTGTGATGTAGAAATTGTTCCTGCTCTCCTGCACGGGGACCTGTGGGCGGGGAATGTGGCTGAGGACGACTCCGGGCCGATTATATTTGACCCCGCCTGCTTCTATGGCCATTCAGAATTCGAACTGGCCATTGCTGGGATGTTTGGGGGGTTCAGCAGCTCTTTTTTCTCTGCCTATCACAGTAAAATACCCAAAGCTCCAGGATTTGAGAAACGGAACAAGTTGTATCAGCTCTTTAATTACATAAACCACTGGAACCATTTTGGGACAGGGTACAGAGGCTCTACCTTAAACATGATGAGGAAACTTCTGAAGTAAGCAGGTACATTTGAGAAATTCTGACACAGTCCCTTAGGAATGAGCAGCCCCTGTTCATCCCAAATACCACAAACCTGGAATTGATGGTAACACACCTAATAGGGGGAAGGTTTAATGCCCTTTTGAGCCTCACTAAACTAAAAGAAATTGTGTAATCTTTAACTTGGGCACTAGTTTCCCTACAGATTCCTCCCTGCTGAAGGAAAGGGCTGCAATGTTTGTCAAGGCTCCACTGGCTTGGAGAGAAGCACGACAGTCAGCCTGGCCTTGCTCTCTCCCCTCGTAGCTGCTGTGCTCCCACACTTGTTCCACAGCAGCACCTTCCCAGTGCTGCTGCTGCTCCATCAGCAGTTTGTTATGGAGAGCTGCCCTTGTGGGACAGTGCTGCTGGAGGTAACAGCAAGTTCTTATGTCTACCCTTGTTAGTTCTGGTTTAGCTTCTGTCTGTACCAGCCCTGTTCCCATTAATTTCCATGGTCTTCTGTTTCCCTTTCCTTTCCTTTTGCATGTCAAATGTCCTAACCCAAAATTTCAATCAGATTCTGTGAATCTGAAAACATTCTTTTTTTAATTTAATGAGCAGACAAGGCCCTTTGGCTGCATTTGGCAAACATATGTAATTAATAATATTTCTAATATTTATTTAAATTTAATGTAATTTACTCACATTTGTTTTTCTCTTGCTAGAAGAGCTGAAATTCCAGTGGTATTTTCTGGAATGTCTAGTTTCTTGGTAATTAACTGTACAGTCAGAAGTAGGTTGTTACCACTCAAAGTTGATAATAGCATTTCATTGTTTTAGTGTGATATTTCAGTGTGTTGTATTACAATAGCAACATATTTAACTAACTTTGTAAAAAGACAGCAAAATGTGGGAGGGAGGCTCCATGGCTGGGTGAGAAGAAGCACCTGTGGCTGCTGGGTTGGTTGGTGCTTGACATATTTTCAATTTTAGAGAATGAGTGCAGTGGGCAAAGCTGGTCTATTGTGCCACCACTGGGTCATGGAAGGAACAGGGTCAAATCTGATGGATTTGTAAGGGGTTTTATTGTTCCTTACTGCTTTATTTTTACAGAAAACAGGGGCAGTGGGAATTTGGGGAGAAAGTGTTCAGCAAAGATACTGGTGTACAATCTGAGCTAGAGTACATTAGTGACTCTGGGGGGTTTTAATGGAAGAAAGTGGCAAGGAGAGTAAAAGTAAGTGCAGTCTCACAAATATGAATTAGAAGATTTGGGTAAGAATGACCTGAGTATTCAGACTTCAGGTGGTTGGTATCACTAATACTAAAATATAATATTCAAAATTGCTCAAATATGTTTAGACTTTTCTCAACTTTAAATGGTCATGCTATAAAGATGTAATAAAGCTTAAAATTTAATGTTGTAATTGGTTTAAAACAGTGCACTTTGTTCTTTGTAAATATGATAGAAATAGTGAAAAAATTTTACTTCCTTTGAATCAGGGGAATCTGTCACGGTTGGTTATAAAACTTAACAGAACTAAAAGAGTGGAAAAGTGGAACAGTGGAGTTAGAACACAGTTGGGATTGTAGTTGATGGCTGGAAGATGCAGGTCTGAGGAAAGAGCAAATTGGATATGCACTGGTGTTTATGGATGTGAACAAACTGACCTGTGTCACACTGGGAAGTACTTGTGAACTCAAACTTCTTCTCAAATAAAACACTTGCCTTGCAGAAACCTGGCGCTCGGTGTACATGTGTTTTGGGACTGTGGTTTGGTGGAATGAATTTGAGCCTGAAGAGAAAATATTTGTGTGTGCATGGAGCTGCTGGATAGCAGGAAAGAGCAGCTACCTGTTCTGACATCCTGGCCAGGCTGAAGTGCCTCCTTGAATTTCCTGTGTAATCCTGTGTAATTTCCTGTGTAATGGAGCTGTAGTTGAGGTTTTCAGGTTCAAATGTTGTTTCCAGAACTGTATGAGCTTTAGGTGATGTGTTGTGGTATCACCCATGTAATGCAGTGTTTTGGTGTGGGTCAGGTAAGGAATGGAGGTCATGGATAACGGCATCATCCAGGTGTCTCCCACACACCTTGTGCAACTGAGGCTGTCCCCATCCTTGTCCTTTTCCCCTGTTCCCTTACCTGGGGGTCCCTATCTCCATCCTCACCCAGTGCTTGGGTGCCCGTGCCTGTGTCCCCATCCTTGTCCCATCGCCAGGACCCCATAGCTGGGTGTCCCCAGGCTGGATGTCCCCGTCTCCAGCCTGGATGTTCCCATCTCTGGTGGGTGTTCCCGGGCTTGTATCCCCATGCCCTGTGGATGTCCCTGTTCCTGGCGAGTGCCCATCCCCAGCAGGTCTTCTTGTCTCCGCTGGGTGTCCCCAGGCTGGATGTCCCCATCCCCAGTAAGTGTTCCTGCCTCGGGCGGGTGTCCCCGTCTCCGTCCCCGTCCCCGGTGGGTAGTCCCGAGCTGGATGTCCCCATCCCCGGTGTGTGTCCCCAGGCCGTGTCCGCCCTCAGCTCCCCGCCATCCCGCGGAGGGGCCGGGCCGCGCTCGGAGGCGGCGCCGCCGCCGCCTTTGGTCCCTCCTGGCGGCCCGTAGCTGGGCGGGAGCGGCGGCGGCGCGGGGCGGGCCCGGGGCTGCAGCGGGTGCTTCTCCTGCGTTATCGTTTGTCCCGGGTTATCGCTTGTCCCGGGTTATCGCTTGTCCCGGCTTATCGCTTGTCCCGGGTGGTCGCACCGCCGGGCCAGAGGGGCGAGGGCGGCGGCTCCGGGAGCCCCGCGGTGCGGGCCGGCGGCGGAGGCCGGTAGGGCCGGGCGGGGCCGCGGGAGGGGCCGCGGGAGGGGCGCGGTGGCCGCATGGCGGGGCCGGGCGGGGTGTGAGGGGCG
>VWZP01004410.1:178130-210239 GCA_013396995.1 Dicaeum eximium | reverse complement strand
GGGATGGAGCAGGGATGGAGCAGGGAAGGAGCAGGGATGGAGCAGGGAAGGAGCAGGGATGGAGCAGGGATGGAGCAGGGATGGAGCTGGGATGGAGCCGGGATGGAGCAGGGTCCTCCCTTTTCCATGGCCTGGGGTGCTCCTTGGAGGACAGAGAGCAGGGAAAACGTGCGTTCCATCCCGGGGAGGCCTCTGGGAACGGCACCCAGAGGAGTTTTGGGTGGGAAAAAGGAGTTTTTGTCCAGAAAATCCCATCCCCGCTAGAACTGGGGACGGCGGCGCGTGGTGCCTGGGTGGGTTTTCCTCTCCCCTTCGGAACGCTGCCCGTGGGTTCCTCCCCCAAGGTCAGGTCCTTGGGGTGGCTCTGGAGCACTCCCCAAAGTCACCCCGGGGTGTTCCCAGCTGGGGGGATGCGGGAATTGCGGAAAAAACCTGGAATTCTGCCGTGCCCAGCAGAGGCCCGGCTGCTTTAAGATGGATCCTGTGGCGCTGTGTGGTGTTTCCGGGGTGCTCTGGCAGCTGCCGAGGACAAAAGCAGGAATCCTGTGACTTTTCCAGGGATGCTGACTCCTTTCTTTCCGCCCGTGCTCCTGGAAAACCTCCCCCTCTTTGGCAGGCACCGAGGGGCTGCTTTGTTCCAGGAAAACTTTGCTTTCTCTCCTGAGAGAAAACTCCAATTTAGCATTTTCTGCTTGATTTCTGGTTTTAATTTTTGCTGTTTCCCAGTTCTGAGCTGGGCCTTTGCTGCTTTTCCCTTTTTGCCTTTTTTTTTTTTTTTTGTGTGTGTGTGTGGTTGTAACGTGAATCCAACATAAATAATGCATGGAAAAGCGCTCGGCTGACAGGGAGAAGTTGCTCGGTTGGAAAAGTGACTTTGTTTGCAGGAGTTGGGCCCTGGGCCTGGCTTTGTGTTAATTCTGGGCTTAACAAAGCTCCGTCCTCATCCTCATCCCAAGGGATTTGGTTTAAACCCAACCCAATCCAATCATCCCTTCTCCCAGCTGATGATTAAATGAGGAACACTCCAACTTTTCCAAATTAATTGGCAAGAATTTGCTTTCCTCTCTCATTCTCTCTGGGTTTTTGGGGGGGGGGGAAATCCCACAAAATCCGCTGGAAAAACTCCACCACAAAGGGTCCCAAAAATGGGGGGAAATGTGGAATAATAATGGGAAAAAAAGGAGGATTTTTTTCCCCCCGTTCTTGCTCCTGGCAGGTGGTTGGGATACTCTGGGTAGGATACTCATGGGATACTCCTGGGTGTAGACCCTCGAATGTCAGGGATGAGCAGGGAAAGGGTTGGGATCAGGTGTGAGCCACAAAGTGAGTCCGGATCTGCCTGGGAATGGGAAACCGGGAATTCCATCCCAGGAAACTCTTGGAGATTCCAAGATTGTGAGGAAAGGGATAGACACGGGCAGGAGGAAATGGGATTTTTTTTTTTTTTTGGCTCTTCCTTTGTTGGGAAAAGGGGGAATAAGTGGATTTAAGGAAGTTTCACTTCCCGCTGGAGCCATTCTTAATCCCAATGCTCCATCCCAGCTGGGGTGACCTTGGGAAAAGGAATTATTCGTAGGGATCATGGCCCTGGATTGGATCCTCCCTCTGGTCCTGTCACCTGCTCAGCCCCGCTGAGAAAAACCGGGAAGTTCTAGGATTCTCCAAGGAAATATTCCCTGGAGAAAAACCAGTGTTATCCAGAAATAGAGGAATTAATGGGAATGGGGCAGTTCTGGGATGCTCCAAAGAAATATTCCCTGGATAAAGATGAGTTTTATCCAGAAATGCAGAAATTAGGAGGAATGGAGAAGTTCTGGGATGCTCCAAAGAAATTTTCCCTGGATAAAGACCAGTGGAGCTCACCTGGGCAGGTGGAGCTTGGAAAGGGAACTCGAAGCTTTGGAACTCGTTGGTTCCATCTGGAGCTTTGGAATTTTTCATCTCCATCCCACCCTTGCTCAGGGAAGGAGGAGTCTCCTAGGGAAAAGTTTGGGATTTGTTTGAGGAATCTGGGAAAATGGAACAGCCCCATTCCCAGGACGTTCCTGAGGCTCTGATTTTATCTGGGAGCGCTTGGCAGGAATTTCTGGATTTGTTTTCCACGTGGGAGGGGATTCTCTGGGGGTGTTGTAATTTACTCCTCTGGGCAGAACCAGCCTCCCAAATCCCAGCAGAACTTCATTTCCAGGGAGAAAAACCTGGAAGTTCAGGCAGAATTCCTTAATTTCTTTGCTTTCTGGGACCTGTGGAATTCCCTGTTTTCCACACTTTTTAGCTGAAATAAAAGCAGCTGAGTTGGGAGGATTCAAGCGCAGCGAGAAAATCAGACCTTCAGAAAAATAAATCAGATTTTATTTGAATTTAAACAGCAAAACCTGCGAGGAGGCTCCTAAAAAAAAAGGAAAAAACCTCTGGCACTTCCCTTTATTCCTCGGGTTTCGTTTGCCCTTCCCAAAATATTCCTGAGACCTGCCAGGATCCATCCAGGGGTTGGATTCTCTTACAGTTTTGTCAGATCTTGTCAGGGAGATCTGGATTTCTTCCTGCCCTGGAGGCAATTCCTTTCCGACCTCATTTTCCTCATTTTCCGCGTTGTTGGATGACTTCTGCTCCAGCTTTTCCACTTCCCCCCCTCTTCCTGGAGCCCCTCGTATCCTTTCCAGGATAATTATTGCGTAATTCCAGGGATTCCGGCTCGGAATGAACTTGCTGGAAGTTTAAATGTTCCATAATCCCCGTCCCCCCCTCCTTTTCCTTTTTCCTTTAATCCCGAGCTGAAAGAAACTGGGCTGGGTTATTATGGATTAAAAAAGAGGAGGATTTATCCCTCGGCTTATCAGGATCACCATTCCTTCTTAATGAGATCGGAGGAGAAGGATTATCCACGGAAAAAAAAAAAACAGGGATGGGTTCGGGTGGACAAAAATTCCTGACAATGCCTTCTTGAATTCCTTTGGATCTCATCCCGGTATTTTGGGATCCTGTTTTCCTCAGGGGTGCGGCTGGGAGGGAGCATCCAAAGGGCACAGGAACGAGGGAATAATGGAGATTTTCCCTCAAAAGGAGAATTTGGGAATTTTTTTCCCCGGCGTTCCTCTACCTGCGAGCCTCAAGCAGGGTGTTGATGCATTCCCAGTTTTCCAGAGGGAAGAGGGAGCTTCTCAATCCAGGTTTGGGAAGAGCTGATAAATCTCTGTCCTGGATTCCTTTCCCGCCTCTGGAAGCAAACCTGGGTCCTCACAGGGAGTGGGAAAACAGGAGCAGGGCCCCCGGGGTTGGTGCAAGGTGAAGCCGGAGATTCATTGGAATTCCTGGCAGGTTTTCTGCCGCCTTCCGCCCTCCTTGGCAGCGGAATTTCGCTCCTTTTCCCGGGGACAGTTGGAATCTGATCCCGCGGCTCTGTCAGCCTGAATCCCAAATTCCTCCTGAAATTTCCTGGCGTGGATAGGCCGGGCTGGCAGCTCCAGTGGGAGCTGGGAAGGAGGGAAGGTTCTCCTTGGATCTGTGGAAAATGCACCAAAATTCCCTTTTTCCCCTCCGAATTGTTCCCTTTCCTTGGTTATCCCAAGGATCGCCGAGCTCAAAGAGCTGCAGAATCATGGAATAATTTGGGTTGGAAAATTAAAGCTCATCCTGTTCCACGGGCAGGGACAACTCCCCCTATCCCAGATTGCTCAAAGGGATGGGGCAGCACAAATCCTCTGAAAAACCTGGGAATGCCGAGGCCGGGAATGACGGCGGGTGGGAAAAGGATCCTCTTGGATCCGGCCGCTCTCCAGGGTGCTGAAGCCCCTCTTGGGGATTTGGGAACTCCACGTTATTCCCTGATTTCCCATCTGCCTATTCCCACCCGAATCCAGGATAAAAAAGGAAATCAGGGATGCGTTGGAACAACAGAATGCAGGGAATGTGGGAATTCCCCCCTTTCCATCTCCACGGTGGTTTTTAAGCTGGAATTTGGATGCTCGGGTGGTCTCCACAATTGAGGATGGATTTTAAACCGCACCTGGGTAAAGCCTGGCTCAGCTGGGCTGAGCTTAGGGATTATCCCGCTCCCCGTGTTGATAATCTCCTGAGGTAATTCCAGCTGGAATTGTTTGGGGATCCGGCTGCCTCTGGGATTTTTGGGAGCAGGGAACAAGATCCACTCGCTCTTTGTGTGACTTTGGGGATTTTTCTCCTCCCAGACAAAGCTCGGCTGCCCATCCTTGTAGGAGCAGATTTATTGGATATTCCTGGCAGTTTTTATTGGATATTCCCAGCAGTTTTTGTTGAACGTTCAGAGCAAGTTTTACTGGATATTCACAGTGCATTTATTGCATATTCCCAACAGTTTCTGGTGGAAATTCAGAGCAGGTTTTGTTGGATATTTGGAGTGGGTTTTATCTGATATTCCCACCAGTTTTTATTGGATATTCCCCCAACCTGTGGGCAGGGAAAGAATTCCAGCCTTCCCTTTTTCCCCATGTGAAGATCAGCCATTCCCAAAGGCTCTTCCCAATCCCACAGGTTTTTCCCAATGCCACAGGCTCTTCCGTTGGGTTTTGTTTGCCCTTCCCAAAATATTTCCTTGGATTTTGAACCCTCCAGGATCCATCCAGGGTTGGATTCCCTTACAGTCTTTCTCAAACCTTGTCAGGGAGGTCTGGATTCCTTCCTGGCCTGAGGGGAATTCCTTTCCAACCTCATTTTCCATGCTCTCGGATGGCTTCTGCTCCAGCTTTTCCATTTTTCCCCCTCTTCCCGAAGCCTCGGCCATCCAGGACGGTGACACCGCCAGCCACTCTGGATTTACAGACACTGCCCCGTTTGTGGGGCCGGGACAGTTCCCGATCCCGCTCCATGCGGGATAAAGGCCCCTCTGTCAGCCCGGCCGGGCGCCGATGGAGTGCGGGGCCCAGGAGAAGCTCCCGTCCCTGCTGTCACCTCGGTGCTGTCACATTCCTGAAATCTGGCTTTGACATTCCCAGCAGACCCGGCCACAAAGGCTCCTTGTTGGGATCTGCCTTGGGATGGGGTTGAGGCAATCCCAGCTGGGAGCGGGAGGAGGGGAGGGACAGGACGGGGCTTTGTGCCACCCGCACGTGCCAGGACACGCGGGGACCTCCTCTGGTGGCACTTCCGACAGGCTGGGGACGTTGGGAATGGTCCCTTGGAGAAGGGAATGTTGTGTGGGGATATCGGGATTTGGTTTTTGTGGGGAAACTGGGATTTGATTTTTGTGGGGAAACTGGGATTTGATTTTTGTGAAGATATTGGGATTTGGTTTTTGTGGGGAAACTGGGATTTGGTTTGTGTGGGGATATCGGGATTTGGTTTGTGTGGGGATATCGGGATTTGGTTTGTGTGGGGATATCGGGATTTGGTTTGTGTGGGGATATCGGGATTTGGTTTGTGTGGGGATATCGGGATTTGGTTTGTGTGGGGATATCGGGATTTGGTTTGTGTGGGGATATCGGGATTTGGTTTGTGTGGGGATATCGGGATTTGGTTTGTGTGGGGATATCGGGATTTGGTTTGTGTGGGGATATCGGGATTTGGTTTGTGTGGGGATATCGGGATTTGGTTTGTGTGGGGATATCGGGATTTGGTTTGTGTGGGGATATCGGGATTTGGTTTGTGTGGGGATATCGGCCTTTGGTTTTTGTGAGGATATCGGGATTTTGGTTTTTGACTTGTGTGGAGACCTCGGGATTTGATTGGTATGGAAACCTTGGGATGTGAAGGAGTTGTGAGGAAGGAAAAGGGAATCTGCAGCAGGAATCGGGGTGATGGGACAAGGGGATGGGTTCACACTGAAAAAAGGGAGATTTGGGTGGGATATTGGGAAGGAATTTTTCCCTGTTAGGGTGGGGAGACCCTGAGATGGAATTCTCAGAAAATCCATGGCTGGCCCAGCCCTGGAAGTGGAGATATCAGGATTTGATTTGTGTGGAAACTTCGGGATTTGATTTGTATGGAGACCTCAGGATTTGATTTACATGGAGACTTTGGGATCTGAAGGAGTCACAAAGAAGGAAAAGAGGATGGGTTCAGGCTGAAAAAGAGAAAACTTGGGTGGGATATTGGGAAGAATTCCTCCCTGTGAGGGTGGGGAGGCCCAGGGATGGAATTCCCAGGGAATCCATGGCTGGCCCATCCTTGGAAGTGCTCCAGGCCAGGTTGGAGCCACCTGGGATAGTGGAAGGTGTCCCTGTGGTGGCACTGGGGGATCTTTAACCTCCCTCTCAACCCAAACATTCCATGATTCCGTGATTCCACCTCAAATCCACTCAACAAATTGATAATTCCATTTCCTTCTTCTGCTGTATCTGGAAAATATCGATTCTAACAGAAAATACCTTAAACCCAAACTTCCCGTCAAAACTCAGCACTCCCTTTTAATTCCCAGAAAAGCTGGAATTTTGGCTGAACTCATCCACAAATTTTTTTTCACATCCGTCACCAGAACTGCACATTTTAGAGGGCAGATTTTTCCCGAATGTCCTTCAAAACCTGATTCTGCACATCCCAGGCTGCCGTTTCCTGCTGACAGCTCCGGGATCCAGCTGCCAGCGCTCCCCAGGGATTTATTCCTGGCCATCCCAGCAGCTGGGACCAGCCTGGGGATTTTTGGTTGACCTCGTCTGAGTCACGCTGGCCCTGGTGACAGCTGCGAGGCTGAGCTGGCCCCGGCCCAGGACAGCAGGCTGCTCCTGAATGTTTGATTCCAGGGATTCCGGCTCCTTTGTCTCCCTTTTCCAGCCTTTTTGGACAAGCCTGGGGTTGGGATGGGGGTGGGAATGATTCCTGGGAGTGGCACAGCTGAGCTGGGGGGAATTTGGGGTCTTCAAAATTTTCCTGGCAGGATTTTGACCCGAATCCTGGATTTGGGATGGAGGTGGGAATGGACACTTCCTGGGGAATTCCCATCCGTGGATGGTTCTCTGAATTCCTGTTCCAAACCAGAGCAAGGTGAAAACCAGGGATATCCAGGAGCATCCAGGGGTGAAACCCCCCAGGAAGCAGAACAAAACCCTCTTTCCCAAGGGAAAAGCAGTTCCTGCCCTATTGTCCAATGAAAAGGGGGTGGGAATGGATGGGATTGATCCCGAGCAGCTGCTGGGATGCAGGAGGGCAGATGGCACAATTATATCGGGAATGGGATGGGCAGTGTGGGGTTTGGGAGGCTTTGGGATCCTTTTCCCTGGAAACCTGAGCTGGGAGAGGCTGCAGAGGGGATTTGGGAGGTTTTGGGATCCTTTTCCCTGGAAACCTGAGCTGGGAGAGGCTGCAGAGGGGATTTGGGAGACTTTGGGATCCCCTTTTCCCTAAAGGAGGGGCTTTGGGAGGTTTTGGGATCCCCTGAGCCAGGAGAGGATGTGGAGGGGATTGGGGAAACTTTGGGATCCCTTTCCCACTAAATCTGAGCCGGGAGAAGCCATGGAGGGGCACTGGGAGATTTTAGGATCCTTTTCCCACTAAAGCAGAGCTGGGAGAAGCTGTGGCAGAAACTTTGTGATCCCATTCCCACTAAGGGAGGGGCTTTAGGAATTTTAGGATCTTATTCCCACCAACCTGAGCCGGGAGGGGCTTTGGAGGGGCCGTTCCTGGGAGATTTCCCAGCTCCCATGCAGGTGGATGTGCCAGTCGGGATATGCCAGTCAGGATGAGCCATTTAGGATGTGCCCAATGGGATGTGCCAATTTGGGATGTGCCAGTTGGGATGTGCCCGTTGGGATGTGCCCATTGGGATGTGCCCACTGGGAATGGGACAATTTGGGATGTGCCAATTCAGGATGTCCCCGTTGGGATGTACCCATTGGGAATGCGACAATTTGGGAGGTCCCAGTCAGGATGTGCCAATTTGGGATGTGCCCGTTGGGATGTGCCAGTGGGAATGTGCCCATTGGGATGCGCCAGTCGGGATGTGCCCATCCCAAATTGTGCCACCTCGGAGCGCTCCGTGCCACCCTCCTGCTATTTCTGCTCCCGATCCTGAGGACAGCCGGAGCTGTCCTCAGGATTGTGCTCCAGAGGCCGTAAAAAAAAAAAAATATCAGGATTTGGGATTTGAGCTGTTCAGGGATGATTTTAGCCCCGTGCTCCGCTGGAGGAGAGGGAACAGTGGGAATGGTGCCCTGGGATGGAGCTGAGTCCTCTGATCCAGCGGTGTGGGATTCATCCGGCTGTTCCAGCTGCATCCTCGGAATCTCATCCCAAAACCTCACCCCAGGGGCTTTTTTGGGGGAAAAGGATCCAGAGGAGCCAGGGAGGGGTGTGGGATGTGGTTTGAAGCAGATGAAAGATGAAATGGGAATGTGGGAATTCCATATGGGCATGCGGGGGCTGGAAAACAGGGAATGTTTGCGTTTGATCCCAAATATCGGGGTTTGGATACACCCGTGGCGGGAAAAAAGTGAATCCTTGGAGAGCACCTTGGGAAGCCAGAAAATGGGAATTCTTGCTCCGAAAAGTGTCCCCAGGGCTCGGAGCCGGCACTGGGGCACCTCCTCCTCCCTGCCTTCCTACTCCCAACCGTTTAATCAGGAAAATGGGAATTGCATATTAATGAGATGCTAATGACGCCGTGGACGGGATGGCGATTCCTCATTTAAAGCTACAAAGCGGAGCTTTGTTTCTAAGCCGGGTTTATCGCTGCTGGGCCCGCCTGATTAGTCCTAATCTCCCGCTTTTATTCTCTGGGAAGTCTCTCCCGAAGTTCCTGCGCCGCCCTCCCGGGAAATCCCTCCCGGCCGCCTCCATTCCAGCAATTATCCCAACAAAGATTCCTCTACCCAGTTCCTCCCTCCCCCATTTATTCCCGAATTTCTGCTGGAGCCGGGACAGGCAGCCAGGCCCCATCTGGATTTTTAGATTTTATTTTCATATATTTATTTTAAACCCCCTCTTTTCCCTGGCTGGGGTTGGCTCTTTCCCAGCTGGAAAATCCCAGGATGAGTGAGGAGGGTACAGGAGATTGGGAAATGCCGATCCCTGTGACCCACCCCTTAATTCCTCTGGAATTTTCTCTCCTGTGAAACATCGCAGAGGCAAAAAAACCAACAATTCCAAGCTGGAATATCGCTGGGATGCTCAGAAATCCCCGTCTGGGAATTCTCAGTGGTGGGGATGTCTCTGCTCAGCTTTTCCACAGGATGGGGAACAAAAGGAAGCTGCATCTGGGAACAAAACGCTGTCACCCCGCGGGGACACGGGGACAGGCCCAGGCTGGCACTCGGGCACGGGGAGGGCACAGAGTGGGCAGTGTCCGGTGCCATGGATCCATTGTTCCCATGGAAAAAGGCAGGAAAAGAGAGAGGGAAGGATGGAGAAAGATGGAATTACAGATCAGGGCTGTGGAGCCTCGGAGCTTCTCCGGGATGGAGGGGCTGGGACAAGCCAGGTGTCTGTGGGGAGGACAGGGAGAGGGACAGCGGGGATTTTTGGGATGTGAGGGGTTCAGGGAGTCCTTCCTGGAATGGGGAAAATCTTAGAGGGAAATAGGGATTTTTTGGGATTTTTCTGGGATTTTTTTGCAGTGTGGGGAGCTCAGGGAGTCCTTCCCAGGATATGGAAAATCTGAAAGGGAAATGGGGATTTTTTTTGGGATGTGAGGGGTTCAGGGAGTCCTTCCCAGGATGTGGAAAATCTTAGAGGGAAACGGGGGGGATTTTTGGGGGGGATTTTTTTGGGATGTGAGGAGCTCAGGGCTTCCTTCCTGGAGTGTGGAAAATCTTTGGATTTTCCAAATCCTTGGAGATTGTGGGATCTGCCCCGGTGTGGGATGGAGCAGCGGGAAGCACACGGGAGCTCCCTGCAGCCTTCAGGAATTCGGAGCTGGAACTGAGGGAAGGGGGATTTTTGGAAATTCCAGAGCAGCTGGGGATGCCCTTGGAGCAGTGGGAGCAGGCAGGAGGTTTGGAAACCCCCTCAGCCTCCGGGAATTCGGAGCTGATGGAGCAGAATTCCCTCGGGAGCAGGGAATCAGCACCGTCCTCCTCCCGGGAATGGGACAATTCCGAGGCTGCTTAAAGCCGGGCTTTGCCTGCTCCGCTTTCCCAAACCCGGCTCTGCTGCTCTGATCCCAGAGAAAACCAGAGGAGCGGGAAAGGGGCTGGGAGCAGGGCTGGGATCACCAAGGAAAATTTTCCTCCCGATTAAGCTCAACAACAACAACAAAAAAGGGAATTTTTCCCTTTTTAATAATAAATCAGGAGCGTTTTCCCAATGGGAATGCCGAGGAAGGGCCTTTGCCCAGCAGCTTCCAGAGGGTTGGATCCGAGCTCTCCCTCATTCCTCATTAATAATTTTCCAGATTCCTCCCCTTTCCCACACGGATTGGCGTTGCCATGGCCACCAGCGAGGGATGAGATCCCGAGGGATGCGGGAGAGCGGCAGGAAAAGGATCGGGAAAATGGGAAAATCCCAAAAAAGGGGTCTGGCATCCTGCAGGGATGCTCCAGATCATCCCGCTCTGAGATTTTCATGGGATTCCTTGATGTCCTAAAGGAGTTTTGTGCCTGAATCCTGTGGGATTCATCCCTCCTGTGCGGAAATTCCAGTTTTTCCATGCTCTGAGCACTCGTTCTGTCTTGAGCTTGGAAAATCCTTCCCAAAGCCACATGAGGGAGATTCCAAATTTTCCACATCACCTCAGCCAAGGTGGGACACGCCTCCCATTCCCATATTATCCTGGGAAAGGCAGGGAAAAACTTGGAATGTTTTTTTTTTGGGACAGGTCGTGCCCAGATCCTGTGCCTGGGCTGTGCCAGAGGTGGGATCTTTCCTCCTCTCCTGAATTTTTCATGGAAAACCTTCCTGGTGTTTTACTAAATTTGGATTCCAGCTCCAATTCTGATGTGCAGAATTCAAGGAATTTGCTGATCCAACCCTCATTCCCAATCCCTGCCCTTTGTTTCCCCCAGCTCCGGGGTTTTAATGGATTTTCACGCTTTTCCCATTGAATATTCCCAGCAGGAAACTTTGGTGGGTTGGAGATGAGGTGGGAGGAGTTAAATATTGAAATTTCCCTTTCCTTTGTTTTTTCCCCTCGACTTTAAACTCCGTGATTTTCCTGTGGATTTTCCCTCCCACTTCCAGTGGTGTCAGCAAGGGGAGATTCCAAGGGTTTGCAGGACACGGATTCCACCTTTTCCAGGGATTTTGGAAAGTTTCAGCAGATAAAAATCCTCACTTCATTCATCCCTGGCTCAATCCATCCTTCAGCCTTTTCCAAGGAAACCCTAGATTCCAACCCAGCCTTTTAATTCCCCCAAATCCCTTTTATTTTTATGGAATTTTTAACCACGGCATCCCCGGGCTCCCTCCTGAGCTGGGTTTGTGCCAACTTCATTATCCCTGAGCCAAAAGCTTCTCCCAATTAATTTATTCCCATTCCGGAGCCGGCTCCGGCGGCAGATGGAGAGGTGGTGACACCAGGATTTGATGATTGAGTGACAAAGGGTGACAATTCCATGGAGAGCGACGGAAAAGTTGTGAGAAATGCCAGGGAATGGTGAGAAAAAGCAAGGAATGGTGGGAAATAGCAGGGAAGGGTGTTGCCCTCCTCATTCCCAGCTCCAAGGAATGAATAAATTTGGAATTTCATCGCATTCCTGTGGAAAATGTGCTCGAGGGCTGTCACAATTCCTGGGAGAAGAATCAGGAATGGGATCACCAAACCCTGCCAGGAATGATGGGACACACCTGGAGCATCAACTTTGGGTCACCAGTGGGGTTTTTTGGGAATGAACATCCATGGAAGTGTCCAAGGCCAGGTCTGCTCCTGCTGGGATCAGTCGGTTCCTGCTGGGATCAGTTGGTTCCCACTGGGATCAATCAGTTCCCACTGGGATCAGTCAGTTTGCACTGGGATCAATCATTTCCCACTGGGATAAATCAGTTCCCACTGGGATCAATCAGTTCCCACTGGGATCAGTAATTTCCCACTGGGATCAGTCAGTTCCCACTGGGATCAGTCAGTTCCCACTGGGATCAGTTGGTTCCCACTGGGATCAGTTGGTTCCCGCTGGGATCAGCTGTGCCTGATGCCCTTGGCAGGAGGCAGAGCCGGGTCTGGGATCCAAGGATGGGATTGGGATCTGCTGTTCTGTGTCCAAGGGTTCCTCTCACACAGGAGAGGAATTCCAAGTGTCCCAACTCCCCAGAGTGGATTTTCCCATGGGAACAGACATCCCTGGCCTGGACAAGCTGTGGGCTGGGAAGAGAATTCCAGCCAAACCCTCTCCCAGCTCCGTGTGATCGGAGAAATGTGGAGTTTTCCATCTCTGAGTGCCGCATCCATAATTCGATTCCCAAAATCATGGAATACCCTGAGTGGGAAAGGACTCCCCAAAAATCCCACAGCTCATCCAAACATTCCCATCCTTGGAGAGGCTCAGGCTGCTCCAAACCCGGGTCCAGAATCCGGCAGCAGGAGCGGAGGTGGGAGCCGGGAATCCGGAGCCTCCGGATCCATCCCAGGGCTGTTTTCCCACCTGATTAGCCCTTGGCTGATCCCAGGGCCAGATGCCACCAGGGAGGGGTGGCCTGGGGACACTCCGGGGACAGGCACGGCCGTGTCCCCCCGTGCCACCGGCTCCTGGGTTTTCTGGGAGCAGCGTGGGATGGATGGCCCTGGCAAGGAGGTGACAATGGCACAGCGTCACCGCCACCTGTCCTGAGCTGCCGGGGGGTTGGGGTGGGATTTTCTGGGATGGGATTTGGTGGGTTGGGATTTGCTGGGATGGGATTTGCTGCTCCATCAGGGACGGGACAAGGGGACCCGAGTGTCCCTGAGTCACCACCCCACAGATCCTCTGGGATATTCTGTTGGGATTCCTGGAAAAACGGTGCTGGAGCAGCCCCAGTGTCCCCCAGTGTCCCATGAGGGGACACAGGGAGGGTCCTGGGTGGCACCAAACTTTTCCCTTTCCCACCTGGATTTTCCCTTTTCAATCCCTATTTTTCCCCTCACTTCCTTTCCTTGTTCCTCCCAAACCAATCTCATCCTAATTAAGCCACCGTGTGGTTTTTTCCCAATTAAAAATCCCAATACTGGGAGGGCTGTGAATGATTTTCCCCCCGAAATTCCAAGCAAAAACCAGGAGTTTTCATCTTAACCCATTCCCTAAAAACCCAGCCATTCCCAAGGCGTGGAATCCTCCACACCCCCTGCGTTTTCAACAAGATAATTCCAAAGAATTGGGGATTTTATTTTTTTATTTCTGCTGGGGGAAGAAAAGCTGCTGGAAAACAGCGGGATAGGGGGAAGGAAAATCCATGGGAAGCAGCGAGAGGGTGGGACGCTGATTAGCAGGATTGGGTGTCCTGGTGTCCCGCAGATCCTGCAGGATCAGCTGCCCTGGGGACAATTCCCAGCTGGCACAAGGATCTCGGGATGCTCCGTCCGATGCCTGGGAATTCCTGCGGGAAGAGGAGCTGCTCCCATGGGTGGTTATTTCAGATCCTGGAGGGAGAAAAGGGGGAATTCCACGGAATTCCGAGGAGCAGGGCTCAGCCTGGTCCTGCTGGTCAGGGACAACCCCAACCCCCCCTTCCCCTCCCCGTCCCTCCCTTTGGGATGCAGGGATGAGGCTGGAGGATTTTTCCTGCTTTTTGGGCCGGTGTCAGATCCTTTTTATGCTGGAAAAAAGCTGGAAAAACGCTGAATTTTGGGAAAAGCTTCTCCCCCCGCCGTTCCCCCGACTCCAGCACCCCCAGCTCGGAATGTCCCTGATCCCCGTGGCAGCTCCAGCCGGGAGAATTCCCCGTTCCCGGCGGGAGCAGCCGGGACAATGCGGGGCTGTGTTCTCCAGGACCCACCTACACGCGCAGGAATTGTTCCCGTGGATTGTTCCCGGGGATTGTTCCCAGGGATTGTTCCCGCTGCCCACATCTGCTCCGGACAAAGGGCCCCTGGAGGAGCCTGGAGGAGCCTGGCATTTCCCAGGGGATGAATTCCCTGGTGGTTTTCCTTGCTCCTGGCCGGCGCCGCTCCGTGCAATCCTATGGATCATCCTGGATCATCCAGCCGGGGCATTCCCGCAGGATTCTGCCCCTGGGTTCGGGCCAGAAATTCCGTGCTGCTTTTACAGCTCAGAAGTTCTCTGGGATTTCGTTTCTCCCTGATATTCCCGGATTTTTGCAGCGGGGTCTACAGGGATTTGCAGGATCCCTGGAAGTGCCCAGTGCCGGGTTGGAGCAACCTGGGATAGGGAAAGGTGTCCCTGCCCTTGGGATGAGCTTCAAATTCCCTTCCCAACCCAAACCATTCCAGGATTCCGTGATTTTTCCATCAGAGCTCGGGCTCAGCTCCTTTATGTTCCTATATTTACAAATATCCCCCCAGGAATCTGTGCCAGGAACTTCCTGCTTCCCTCCCAGCCATTCCCCACCCCCAAATCCAAGGAAAACAAAAAAAAAATTCCTCACTTTTCAGGCCCAAACTGTTCCTTTTTGAATCCATTAACTCCCATCGCCTCCCTCCCCTGAAATATCCCTGTTTTAAACGGATTTAAAGCTTCTCGTTGTCCTTTTGGGATCTGCTGTTGTTACCAGCGGGATAAAAAGTGTCTGGGTGGAAAAACGGGATCCCAAGATCTTGGCTGGTGTCACACGAGTGACACAGGGGACAGACGAAGGCGACACATTGATTCAGAAGGAATAAAAGGCATTTATTAATAGAAAATCACACTTTTTATAGAGGACATCTGGATCCCGGCTGGGAATGGGGGTGTTTGGACACCAGTTGGGAAAGATCCCAATCCCAGAATTCTGCTGCACCAATGCCAGGATTTTTGGGACGACAGCTCACGACCTGTGAGCTCATCCCGATGCCCTGAGGGATCGGATATTGCTCAATATTTTTTATTGATATAATATATTTGTAACATAATATTTTTATTGACTTAATTGCATAAAATACAATTATTATTAATTTTTTAAACAAGAAATCCGCCTTTTTATTCGATCCCACAGGCTCCATTTGGATCCCACTGCTCCCAGGAATTTCGTCTTGGTCCCTGAGCACTCGCCTCAGGACCGGAGCCCAGACAACCCCATAAATCCTTCCAGCAAGACAATCCTGCCTCAGGAGAGCTGTTCCCACGTGTTCCCCAAATCCTGGCCACCATTCCCGGCCCCATTCCCACCATTTTTTGGGCGGAAACGCCGCATTCCTGAAGTTTCCAAAGGGGAAAAGGCCAGGATCGGCTCAGTGACGTGACTTTGGGGTTTGTTTTTTTTTTCCCAGCTGAGGATCCCTCTGCACGTGCCACCCTAGGGAACACCCCAAAGTCACCCTGAAGGACATCCCAAGATCCTGAGGGAAGCCCAGGGAAGCTCCAAGATGATCCTGAGGAGAGCCCAGGTCACCTGTGCCGGAATTGCCTTCGCCCTCTGCCTCCAGCACCTCGTCAGCGCCATCGAGGTCCCCCTGGACTGTAAGTTTGGGATTCATCCTCTCCAGTCCCGCTCCAAAAATTCCTGGCTGGGGTGGGGGAGGAGGTGGGATGAAGGTGGGAAGATCCCAGCTGGATTTTCTCCTCCGCAGTTGAGTTTTCTGCTCCGCACTTGGATTTTCTTCTCTGCATTTGGGGTTTTCTCCTCCACAGTTGGGTTTTCTCATTGACAATTGAATTTTCTCCCCCACAACTGAATTTTCTCCTCCACAACCGGGTTTTCTGCTCCGCATTTGGAAGGAAAAGGGTTTTTGTGTCAGTTTCCAAGGCCTGGATTTGTTTTCTGGCTGTGCTGGGAACGGGGCTGCTCCTGAATTAACCTCCTGTCTTTTTCCCTCCATGCTTTCCCTTTGGGAATAACAGCAAATATCCAGAGTGAATGTAAGTGTTCCCTTCCCTGCGGGTGGCCATGTCCTTGTCCCCAAAACTGCATGGGGGTCCCTGAGCAGGGGCTGGTGGTGGCACGAGGGGGACACGGCCCCTTTTGAGCCACTTCCAGGTTGGGAAAGGCATGGAAAGGCTGGAGCAGCTTGGGAAGAGCTCCCAGCTCTCTGTGCTGTCCCCAGAGCAGCAGCCAGGCTGTGTTTGCCATGGAAAAGTTTTTCCTGCAGGGTTTGGGTTTGGAGCAGGGCAGGAATCCCCTCCTGGCACCTGTGCCCCACATCCTGACAAGTTGGGAGCATCCCTGGATCTCAGGGAATGAGGGAACAGCCTTGGATCTTCATCACCGGAGATGGGATCTGCAGTTTGGAGATCAGGGTTCCGGTTCCTGTGTCCCTTTTTCCATCCCTGCTCTACTAAATTCCAGGTCTGAGCTCCTTTGGGGCCATCCTGGGAGGTTGCAGTCTCTTCCTTGCACCAGGAATGTCTCAGGATCCCTGGCCCAGCCCTTTCTGAGCTGCAGATCCAGGATGAATTCCCATTGGATTCACCCTGTGGGAACTGGGACATTCCCTAAGGAGACCAAGACAAGGAGAGGGAATTGAGGGTTTTTTGGTACCTAAAGGGACACTGTGATGCTCTGAGAGGTGACGAATTCAGGGAATTCACAGGAATTTCCTCAGGATTCAACCTCCAAATCACACAGGCAGCCAGGGGAAGGAGCTGAGATCCCAGCAGGAATTGCTGCGGGAGGGCACAGAGGGATCTCCCCCGGCTCCTCACGGATCCCCCTTCCCTTGCAGTGCCGCAGCCCCCCACCATCACCAAGCAATCCATCAAGGATTACATCGTGGATCCCAGGGACAACATCTTCATCGAGTGTGAAGCCAAAGGCAACCCCGTTCCCACGTGAGTGCGTTCCCAGCCCTCACCCCGCTGTCCCTCCAGAGCCCCCCTCCCCAGCCCGTCCTGGCGGTGACGGAGGTGACGCTTTGGCTCCATGTTGAGCTAGTGCTGGGTTTTTCAGTGGTCCCAGCAAGAGTGGGAACCCAACCCCTGGGCCCTTTGGAGGGGGTTCCCCTGCTGAGTTCTTTTTCAAGGATGAAGGACGAGCAGGACTCTCAATCTCTCGATCTTCAGGTTTTTGTTTATTCTTAAGTTCAGCCCTGTCTGCACACCAGACTCAGCGTGCGAGAAGCGAGGCACAAAATGGACCCAAACACCCAAACCAAGGCACAAAATGGACCCCAAACACCCAAACCAAGGCACAAAATGGACCCAAACACCNTTGTGCCACCAGTGCTACAGAAAATGGAGGTGAAGAGGGACAAGAAGGAGAAGGGACAACACCCCAAATCCTCCATCTTGTCTCCTGTTCACTCTCATATTAAAATCCTAAACCCCTAAATTCTTCACTCTGTGATAAACTACCACTACTACTCTCTACTTCACACCTGTGTGCTCAAACTCATCCCAAAGCCTTGGTAACTTTTTCCAGGGAGGAAGGTTAAAAGCAGAGTTCTGCTGAGGGTCAGGGCTTCCTAAAACAGGCAGAGAGACATTCTCTGTGCCCTGGATTCCAACATCTCACAGCTTCCCCAACATCTTGGGAAAAGTTCTCTGCTTCTCTCTGTGCCCAGAGAGTCAGCACCCCACACACCCCACTGCTGGCACAGCACAGGTAAGGCCCTCACCCAAGAAATGGTTCCAAACCCAGCTTTTCCTTGCCGTTACAGCTTTTCCTGGACGCGGAACGGGAAGTTCTTCAACGTGGCCAAGGATCCCAAGGTGTCCATGAGGATGAGATCGGGGACTTTGGTCATCGACTTCCACAGTGGGGGCCGGCCCGACGACTACGAGGGCGAGTACCAGTGCTTCGCCAAGAACGACTACGGAACGGCGCTTTCCAGCAAAATCCACCTGCGGGTTTCCAGTGAGTGATTCCCGGGGGCGTGGAATTGAGGATATGAATTGAAGGGTATGGATTTCAGGGATGGATTTGAGAGATGAATTTAGGGATATGGATTTGAGGGACAGATTTGAGGGGATGGGTTTGAAGGATGGATTTGAGGGTGCGGAATTGAGGATATGAAATTGAGGATGTGAAATTGAGGATATTAAATTAAGGATATGGATTTCAGGGTACGGAGCTGAGGATGCAGAATTGAGGGTACGAATTCAAGGGTGTGGATTCCAGGAATGGATTTGGGGGCGTGGATTTCAGGGCATGAATTCCAGGGAGTTTTCCACGTGCCCGGACGAATTCCGCACTGAAACCAGGCCGGATCCAGCGGGAATCACTCCGCAGGAATCCTTTCCTTGCTCTCCTTTGCAGAGTCTCCGCTGTGGCCCAAGGAAAAGGTGGATGTGATCGAGGTGGATGAGGGGGCTCCGCTGAGCCTGCAGTGCAATCCCCCACCTGGCCTCCCCGAGCCCGTCATCTTCTGGATGAGCAGCTGTGAGTCGGGAGCTCCTTTCCCTCTGGGAATTCCGGAATTTGCCTGTGGGGTTTAAAATAACCCTTGGTGGGGTTGTCACTGATAGTTTGGGGTTGGTTCTGTCAGCTGGGGGTTGTTCCTGCTAGTTTAGGGCTGGCCCTGGTAGCTCAGAGTTGTTTCTGCTAGTTTAGGGTCGTTTCTATTAGTTTAGGGCACTTTCTGCTACTTTAGGGTTGGTCCTGATAGTTTAGGGCAATTTCTGCTAGTTTAGGATCGTGGCTGCTAGCTTAGGGTCCTTGCTGGTAGTTTAGGGTAATTACTGCTAATTTAGGGCACTTTCTGCTAGCTTAGGGTGGTTTTTAGTAGTTTAGGATCATTACTCAGAGTTTAGGAGTTTTTTTCTGCTAACTTAGTCCACTTTCTGCTAGTTTAGGGTCATAACCACTAATTTAGGGCACTTTCTGCTAATTTAGGGTAGCTTCTGTTAGCTCAGGGCCCGTTCTCCTACTTCAGCCTCACCACCCCTGCTCCACCCCATCCCTCCGCCGTTCCCCTCCTCCGCGAATCCTGCCTCGCCCTGAATTCCCGCCATCATTCCCTCAGCCATGGAGCCAATCCCGCAGGACAAGCGCGTGTCCCAGGGCCACAACGGGGACCTCTACTTCTCCAACGTGCTGGCGCAGGACGCGCTGACCGACTACAGCTGCAACGCCCGCTTCCACTTCACCCACACCATCCAGCAGAAGAACCCCTACACCCTCAAGGTCAAAACCAGTAAGTGGCTCACTGGGGGACCAGTTGGGGCTCTATCCCAACGGGTTTTCCGGCTGGGAATCCAGCAAGGGAAGAGTGGCTCCCGTGGTTTGGTTGGGGTTCGGGTGGGTTTTGGGGTGTCTGGGGAGGGAGGGGTTGTAGCTTCCTGGTTTTAGGGTTCCAGAGGTGGTTTGGTGTAGGAATTGCCGGTTCTGTGTGTTTGGGATAAAACTGGGAGCGTTTCGCAGATGGGGCATTCCCGCCGTCTCCGGGGAAACTCAGGGAATTGACGATTCCATGTGTTTGGGATAAAACAGGGAGTGTTTCAGCATATGTGGAGCGCTCCCATCGTCTGCAGGGAAACTCAGGGCTCACCAGTTCCGTGTGTTTGGGATAAATTCTGGAGTTTGGACACATCTGGAGAATTCCTGCTGTCTCCAGGGAAATGTAAAATACCCCAGAGGTGATTTGGGGCAGGAATCACCGATTCCGTGTCTTTGGGATAAAGCTGGAAGTGCTTCCACATTCCCACCACATTCAGGAAATATCCAGGGATCACTCCCTGCTTTGGGAAGGTGGAGCTGGCTGTGGATTGCTCCAGGGGATCGGATGTGGGAAAAACGAGTGTGGAATGTGGCTGTGGATATTCCTGGGGCTCCTTTGCTCCGGGAAGTGCCTCCAGGAGGGTGGGAGCCTCTGGAATCCGATGGGAGCCTCTGGAATCTGGTGGGACACTTGGGATGGGCGTTCCCAGGTGTCCCAACCCAGCATCGATGAGGGGACACGAGGGGCTCTCTCCAGAGCCTTTCCGTTGGCTCCAGGCTCTTCCAGGGCAGGTTTTCCACCAGGAATGAGAATTCCTGAAGGAAAAGGAATTCCTGGCGCACTGGGGTGACTCTGGAAGAGGGAATGGGGCCAGTTTGAGGGACGCAAGGACCCTGAGCTGTCACAGGGGCTCGAGGTGACAAAATCCTCAATGAACATCAACCGCCAGTGGGCAGGAGCTTCCTCACATTCCCAGCATTCCCTGGAAGATCCAGCTGGGAGGTGCTGGCTGTTTTTTGGGAAGCGCCAGGCGCTCCTGGATGCTGGTGGGAGGAACTGAATTTGATTTCCCAGCAGCTTCAATGAACGGGAATGTGATGAAAGGACCTGGGAATGATGAGTTTTCCACCTGGGTGTAGCAGCTCCTCCTCGGTGCAAAGCTGGAGTAGGGAATCAGGGATTTAAATCATTCCAACGGGTTCTTTTCCAGTGCTGGGACCATGGGCAGCGAGCTCATTCCTTGTAAATTCTGGATATTATTTGTGAATTCCGAATATTTGTCTGTTGGCAGAGCTGGGCAAAGAAAATCCCAGTGTTTGTTTTTGGGAAAAACCCAGCAAACAAAGATCTGCGGGGTTTGGAGCCGCCAAGGGCTCCATCCCCAAGTATTTATCCAGGGCTGGAAGCAATCCTGGTGGATTTTTGTGGATTTTAGCCTCCCCACCCCAGCTCCCCTCAGGTGTCCCCCACATCCCTTCACTCCCAGACCTTGGAAAATCAAATCCTCCCCTTCCAGTTTTCCTTGGGAAACAACTTCTGTAGGATCAGAGGCAAATTCCACCCCAGGAACCTCCCAGATTCCTTAAAACTTTTGGAACTGAGGCTTTAATTTCCCATACAAAAAAATTCCCCATAGACACAAAAAAAAAAAAAAAAAGGAATTTTTGCAGTCAAAAAACAGAGGGAAAAAAACCCAAAACATTTTCCCTTCCAAATTGCTCCAATTTTTAGGTTTTCCCAAAGAGAAAAACATTCCTAGGAAGTATTTGCTCTACAATTCCCACAGTTTTAGCTCTTCCCACCCCTTGGAGAAGGAAATCAGCCGCTTTTCCTGCTGTTCCTGGCCATGTTTGTCCCGGAAGGCGCCGTGCTCCGAGTGCTTTGGATCCCTGCTCCCGCCTGTCCGTCCTGGCTGTTTTTGGGAATTCCCCGTGTCCTCATCCTTGCTGATTTTTAGGAATTCTTGTGTCCCCCACCGTGTCCCATTCTTGGTGTTTTTTTAGGAATTCCCTGTGTCCTCGTCCTGGCTGTTTTTGGGAATTTTCCATATCCTCGTCCTGGCTGTTTTTTGGGAATTCCCCATGTCCACCACCCTGGCTGTTTTTTTTTAATTCTCCGTGTCCCCTGCCCTATCCCATACTTGCTGCTTTTTGGGAATTCTTGTGTCCCCCCCACCTTGTTCCGTCCTTACTGTTTTTTGGGAATTCCCCATCCTGGCTGTTTTTTGGGATGTCCCTGTGTCCCCCATCCTGGCTGTTTTTTGGGAATTCTCCGTGTCCCCTATCCTGGCTGTTTTTGGGAATTTTCCATATCCTTATCCTGGCTGTTTTTTGGGATGTCCCCGTGTCCCCTTCCCGCGCTGTCCCCGCCTCCCCAGCGCTGCTCACGGTGTTTTGTTCAATTGCAGAGAAGTCCCATAACGAAACGTCTTTACGAAATTCCCCCGCCATGTACCGCGGTGAGTCCACGCTGGCTTTGGGAGTCCCGGCTTAACCCAGTCCCGCCTAACCCCACTGACCCCCTTCCCTGCCCGTGTCCCCTTTGCTGTCCCCGTGTCCCCATCGTGGCCTCAGCTTTGCCAAAGTTTATCGGCACAAATCCACCCAAGCGACCACAAACCCCCACAAAGCTCCCCCTTTCCGCTGAGCGGGGTTTAAGTGAGTTAAGCCCAGCTTGGGATGTTTGGGGTTTATAGGGTCTGCCCCACGTGGCTGAGCTGAGTTTTGCTCCTCCTGTCCTGTCCTCAGCAAAGCTCAGGATTTAAACACCGGATCCTCATCCCCCTTTTCTGTGTCTCCAGAAGAAGCATCTCCAGAGGGAGCACTCCTGGCGTTTCCAGCTGAACTCAGGCAGGGATAAAAAGAGGGAAGAAAAATGTTTGGGTTTTCCTGAAATCTGGGTGATTTCTGTCCAGAGAGGTTGGACATGTGCCGGATCCTTCCAGAGGCTCCTGCCCTTTGTCAGGACAGGAAATTCCCTCCCGATTTTGCCCCTTCTGGGAGAATCCCATCCCAAAACCCTAAATCCGGGCAGGGAATTCCCTCAGGATTTTGCCCCTGGCTGGGAGAATCCTATCCCAAAATCCTAAATGATGCTTCAGGCACAAAAGCCACCAGAATGGCTGCCATGGGAATGGGTTGGAATTGTCAGGGATTTTAGGGAGGGATTTTTTGAGGGATTTGAGGGAGCGGGAGATGGGGCCAGTTTGGGAACAGAGGGAATCCTGGGAATGTCACCATAAATTCCAACTGTTCCCAGATCCGGAGCTGCCCCGGACAGGATTCACTCCCTGCCCTTCCTGCTGCTTTTGGGGCCGGGGTAGTTTGGGGTCAGCTCCAGGAATGTCCCTTGCTGTCCCCACCGTGTCCTGGAGTGAAATCCCTGCGGGGACGGAGCTTCCTTGGGGCCCGGCACAGCCCAGGGCACAATTCCCATCCCACGGGGACTTTTGGGGACAAGGAGGGCGTCGCCAGCTGGGAGAGCTGGAGAAGAGTGGGAAGTGCCAGGCCAGGGCATGGCCAGGGGAATTGGGATCCTGGCAGGGGGAGCAGGAGGGTTTGGAGGGCGCTGAGGAGCCGGGAAAGGCTCTGCAGCGGAATCGGCCTGGGAGGAAGCGCTGGAACGGGCTGGAAATCCTTGGAAAAACGGCCAGGAAAAGGGATTGCCAGGAAAATCAGCTTCGGTGGGAGCGGCATCAACCACCTGGAGGGGAGGGGACAAGAGATGGAATTTCAAGGGACAAGGGACAAAGGGAATTCCAGTGGAGAGTTTTCCTGGGCTTTTGGATTTGCCACTGGATACCTTTGCTCAGGGAAAAGGGATCTTAAGGATCGCTCCACCAGGAAAATGGGATTTTATCCGCACAGTCCCATTCTGTCCCTCTATTTCATGGCTGCACGGGAGAAACTTCCCGCTGTTGGTGTTGTAAGATTCCCTGGAAAACTTCCTGGCTCCAGAGGATTCAGATCCCCCTCTCCCACCCCTGTGCAGACCTGGATTCCAACCCAGGCCTTAATTAACTCAATAATTAATGAGCTGGGGATAAAAACCCTTTCCCTCAATCCTTTTCCTTGTTGCTGCCCCAGCGTTCCTCCCTGGAATGACCCGGCTGGGAATGCCGGGGGATTTGGGATGTGGAGAGGGACGTGAATCCCAAGGATTTGAGGTGCTGGTGGGATTTGGAGCTCTTGTCTGCTCTTCCTTGGGGTGCTGATCCCCCCCATCCCAGCTCAGCTCCAGAGGGAGATGGAAAAGGGGTCTGGAGAGCTGTGAATCCCATTCCCAGGATGTTCCTGAGCTTGGGAATGTGGGATCTGCTGCTGGGGATGTGGAGCATGGGGGATTCGTGGGACGCTTGTCCCAAATTCCTCTCCAGGGCCGGGATAACCACAGGAAGTGTCAGCCCCAGGATTTATTTTTCCAGCTCAGATCCATCCAGAGGGATGAGGGAAACCTTGACACTTCCAGCTGGAATTTCCACACGCTCAGAGCCTCTGGTTCTGAGGGAATTTCTGGCTGCTCCCTGTTAGAAACAGCAAGATATTTATTATTCATTAATTATTATTTATTATTTATTAATTATTATTTATTAATGGTGCTGTACTGAGGCAAAAATCAGATTTTTTCCATGCTGTCCTTAGCTTCATTAAAGCCTGGAAGGTCCTAATGAATCTCCCTGATTTTTGATTTTTAATTGCCATAATTAATACAGGCTTGTAAAATCGGGCTTGCTCCGCTTAGCGCTCCCAGTTATCCCACGGGATCTGGAGTGGGAATAAATCCTGGTCAAAGCCAAAACCTTGGCCCATAAAAGAATTAATTCCCACTTTTCTGATCTGGTGGGAGAAGCTCCGGATCGTGGTGGAGGTTTGGGAGCTCTGCCCTGGGATGGGTTAACCAGGAATGAGACTTTCTCCCGGAGCAGGGATGCAAACAGAAAATCTCATTCCCAGTTAAATCCCGAGTTAAACTCGGGATAAAGTCGGGACTTTCCTGCCCTGGTAATCCATTAATCCATAACTGACTAACTGGGAGCGCAGGCAGAGCCCGTGGGAGTGGCGGGATGTGGGTGTGGGACCAATTCCAAGGGTTCCATGGATGAATCCTGGGGTTGGGTTTTCCTTCCCTAACCTGGGAATTCCAGAAAAGCCCCTGTCCTCAGGCCCCTCCTCCTTCCCCTGCCACTGCTCTGGAAGTTTCCCAGAATTCCCAAAATCCTGGTTGCCTCCTGCTCATTGAGCCAAGGAAATTTTGGGGTACCAGGGTGGTCTCTCCACATGGATCACTGCAGGAATTTGTGTGCCCCTGTTCCCATCCTATCCCTTTCCTAATCCCATAACTTCCACCCCTGCTCCTGCTGCTTTCCCTCCCACCTCATCCTGTTTTGCCCTCACTGATCCAGATCTAGGTCAATCATTCCACTCCTTAATGGAATTTTTTTTTTCCATGAATAATTAATTTTTCCCCCCTCAAAGAGGCCTTCACTGTGCGTGGATCCACAGGGAATAGTCTTGTGTCTTCCCTTTGTTTTTTTTCCCCATTAAACTTCCCTGTCCAGCCCTAAATGGGTCATTTTGGTGGCTAAGCTGTCCCTCTCCAAGGGGAACTGTCCTTCCAGGCCTCCAGGAAAGCTGGAAAACCTCCTCGGTGCTGCTGGAGCCCCGGGCATGCTCCGCATCCTGGAGATTTCTGTGGAAAAGCAGCTCCGGGTCTGAATAAACCCTTTCCATGCCCGTTTTTCCCGCTGTCCTTTGTTATGTGTTACATCCATCAGTATTTCCCAATTCCATCGGATTCCAGCCCATTTTCCGGAGGCAGGGAGGGCAGGAAAAATGGGAACTGATGGGATAGGATGGGGACCATCCCCAATGCTCAGCTCTCTCTGCTGCTCCTTCTCTTCCCTGCCCGCATAACTTCCCTTCTCTCTCCCCCCTTTTTTTTTTTTCCAATCCCAAATTCCTTTGGAGTCCTCCTCTCCTTTCCAGGCACATTCCCGGGTGAGTTCAGAATCCAGGGATGGCCAGGGAAGTGACACCTTCTGTGAATTCCTGGAGATTTTTAAAAAGACCTGTGCTTTGTTTTCTTTGTTTTTTCTGTTTGGTTTTTTTTTTTTTTTTTTTTTTTTTTTTTTTTTTTTTTTTTTTTTTTTTTTTTTTTTTTTTTTCTGGTTTGGTTTTGTTTTTCCTTCTCTCCCACTGATTTCCAGCCCGAGGGATCACGGAAACCACTCCCAGCTTCATGTATCCCTACGGGACTTCCAGCAGCCAGATGGTGCTCCGAGGGGTGGATCTCCTGCTGGAATGCATCGCCTCCGGAGTGTATGTACCACAGAGAGGGTGATTCCCAGCAATTCCCAGCAGGATCAGTGCCAGGAATCACCTCTGGATTGGGGAGAAAGGGATCATTCCCTCCTTTTTAGTTGTTAGCAATGCTCCCACAACATGCTTGGTAAGCGAGCAGAAATGCTGAGGCTTCCAGGTGTCTCCAGATCCAGGTCCAAGGATATTTCCCCACTGGTTTGTCCTAAAATTTGGGAATTTCCCGGGAGCTCCTCACCGCACTGTGGGGGAGGGCATTTGTGTCCCCCAGAAGTGTCCTGGGCTCGTGGTCCTGCCCACACCATCAGACCATGGTCAGGGATGGGCTTTGAGGTCCCTTCCATCCCAAACCATTCCAGAATTCCATGATCCTGCATTCCCAGGAGGATCAGGAGGAGAACATGGTTTCCGAATAGCTGGGAATGCTCAGGGCCGTGGTTTGGGCAGGTGGTGGGAATAAGGGTGGCCCACCAGTTAGATCAGAGCTTCTCCCCGGGTTTTAGTGGTTCCCAGGATGGGAATTTTAGTGTTACTTAGGAATAACAACTCTTTACTCGGGAGTCACTCCCTCACCTTTGCAAAAGCTCTGATCTGCTCCCCTCTCCTCAGACCAGTGCCGGACATCGTGTGGCACAAGAAAGGCGCAGAGCTCCCGGCGGGCAAAACCAAGCTGGAGAACTTCAACAAGGCCCTGCGCATCTCCAACGTGTCCGAGGAGGACTCCGGGGAATACGTCTGCCTGGCCTCCAACAAGATGGGCAGCATCCGCCACACGATCTCGGTGAGAGTGAAGGGTACGTCACCTTTACCTTCCCTCTCTTCCATCCCAACGCCTGGAGCCGGGAGGGGACCTTCACGGAATGCCGGCAGGGACAGCGGGGCCGTTCCCTGGGGATGGGTCTGTGCCGTGCCCGTGTTCTTCAGGGAATCACAGAATGGGTTGGGTTGGAAGGGCTTTGGGGATCACCCAGGTCTGGGACACATTCCATGATCCCAGGTTGCTCCAAGCCCCACCCAACCCGGCCTTGGACACCTCCAGGAACGGAGCAGCCACAGCTTGTCTGGGAATTCCATGCCAGCCCCTCCCCACCCTCCCAAGGAATGATTCCATCGGAATATCCCACCAAAATCTTCCCTTTTTCGAATTAATTCTTGTCCAAACAGCCCCAGAAGCAGCAGGAGATGGGATCCCACTGATAGAAATGGTGGTGGGTTTGTGTGGCCAAGGAGAGGGAAAGGGGTCCCTCCTCTTCCGCCGAATCCCGGGAAACCCACTCGGTTTTTCCATCGCCTTCCTCCCCCAGGGAGCGTTGGAAGGGGGAATTCGGGGGTGGTGCCACTGTCCCTGTGTCACCGGGGCGGGGCTGTTTTCCAGCTGCTCCCTACTGGCTGGATGAGCCGGAGAACCTGATCCTGGCCCCCGGCGAGGACGGCAGGCTGGTGTGCCGGGCCAACGGCAACCCCAAACCGTCCATCCAGTGGCTGGTGAACGGAGAGCCCATCGAAAGTGAGTGAGGGAGAGACTGGGCCTCCTTCTCCAAAATCCCAGCCCAAATCCCAGCCAAAATCCCAACCAAGGATCTCATGGCTGAGCCTGAGACAGAGTTTCTTCCTTGTCTAAAACCTCGACAAAATCCCACCAAAATCCCAGCCAAGGATCTCATGGCTGAGCATGAGCCAGAGCTGCTGGTGCTGGGGGTCCAACACCCCCATGGGCTCCACGTGAAGCCCCAGCTGGTCTGGGATGGGCCCAGTTTACCCAGTGGCTCCCAGTTGTGGCTGTGGAGCTCACACACCATCACCGCGTTTGAGCTGGGCTGAGCTGGGGAGAGGCTCCGTGATATTACGGGGTGGGTTTTCATTTGGAACCGAACTGAAGGAGTTGTCCTTTTTTGAAGCGTCTCCCCCCAACCCGAGCCGGGAGGTGGCCGGGGACACCATCGTGTTCCGGGACACGCAGAGCGGCAGCAGCGCCGTGTACCAGTGCAATGCGTCCAACGAGCACGGCTACCTGCTGGCCAACGCCTTCGTCAGTGTGCTGGGTGAGTCTGCGGGAATGGCGCCACCCAAACCCCAAACTTCCATGGAATCCAAGGGTGCGTTCGGCTGGAAAGGGCCTTAAAGCTCAGCTCAAAGCTCGTCTTGAAACGGTGGATGTGGCACTTAGTGCCGAGGTGGTGTTGGGTCGTAGTTTGGACTCGACGGTCTCAAAAGTCTTTTCCAACCTTGCTGGAGACCTTTTCCAACCTTTTTCCCGCCAGTTGGTTCTGAGATTCATCTAAAATTCCACTATCTTGGAAGGGTGGGGGATTGAACTTTCCACTATCCCAGGGTTCTCCAAGCCCCAGTGTCCAGCCTGGCCTTGGACATTTCCAGGGATCCAGGAGCAGCCACAGCTTCTCTGGGAATTCCATCCCAGCCCCTCTCCGCCCTCCCAGCCAGGAATTTCTTCTCAATATCTCACCTAAACGCTCCTATTTTAGTTTCAAATCATTCCCCGTTATCCTATGACCATATTCCCATGTAAAAGTCACTCTCCCTGGTTTTTCCAAGCCCCCTTTTCCATGCTGAAGTTTTCCATGAGTTTTCCCCTTTGCTGCTCTGAGGGAATGCACAAAGGCACCCCCAGGCTTTGGAGCAGGAATCCATTGCTGTGGATTCAAACCAGGCAAAGGCTGGGCAAATCCAGGGATATGAGTCACAAAACGAGGCTGGAAGGAGAGGGAAGGTGAGGTGGGAATGGAGAAGCTCTACTGGGTTTTGGAAGTGTCAGCTGGAAAAGCGAACCAAAAAAAACAGGGAAAAGGCTGGAAAAGAGCAGAACCCATTTTTCTCCTTCTCCATGGCTGGAACTTTGGCTGTTGGCAGATGTCCCCCCCCGGATCCTTGCACCCCGGAACCAGCTGATCAGGGTGATCCAGAACAACAGGACCCGCCTGGATTGTCCCTTTTTTGGGTCCCCCATCCCCACCCTGCGCTGGTAAGAGCCAGATCCCATCCCGCTCCATCCTGAGGGGTGGGAAAAGTGGGGGTTTCCTGCTTTTCCTTCCCTTCCAACAGCACTTTGTGGTGTTGGGAGGTTTAAGAACGGCCAGGGGAACACGCTGGATGGAGGCAACTACAAAGCCCACGAGAACGGGAGCTTGGAGATGTTCATGGCTCGCAAGGAGGACCAGGGAATCTACACCTGCGTGGCCACCAACATCCTGGGGAAAGCTGAGGCCCAGGTCCGCCTGGAGGTCAAAGGTAGGGGCATGGAGGCACCAAAATCTTGGATCTCCTGGAAGTTGCAGCAGAAATAGTTGAGGACAAAATCTTGGATCCTCTGGAAGTTGCGGCAGAAATAGTTGAGGCCAAAATCTTGGATCCTCTGAAAGCTGCAGCAGAAGTAGTTGAGGTCGATGTCTTGTTTTTTCTGGAAGTTGCAACAGGAATAATCCTTGAGGTGAAGGGGGCTGGCTGTGGCTGATCTGATCTTCCAGCAGATCAGAGCTGGAAGCCTTAAAATGGTGGAGATTCCATTTTAACGTGAGGAAAAGCCAAGGCTGGGGATGGTGGAAGGGCTTGGGTTGGGCGTCAGACTGGGAGATGCCGTCAGCAAGGCCAACACTGACCCCAAGCGTTCCTCGGGGTTAGCTGAGGACAGTAAAACATTTTTGGAATTGTTTTTATCCCACTCAGCAAATCTGGCTGCTGGCTCCAGAAAATGGGGTGGTTTTTTTTTTAAAGGCTCAGCACGAATTAATGACTCGTTAAATTAATGTATGTGTTCAAAGCTGGACAAACACCCCAAGTGTGCTTGTCCTTCCCAAGTAACCCCGCCCGTCGATGAGTCCCTGAGCCAAGCCCCAGTGTTTTGGGACAAGACCCTTTGTGAGCTCCTGCAGACCCCACCAGGGCCATGAGGGGACCTGAGGAGTTTGGGACACAACCCTTGACCCTATGCAGACCCCACAAAATTTATGATAGAACCTGAGAAGTTTGGGGTGTGACCCTGTGTAGAGCCCCCCAAGGCTATGAGGGAACTTGAGGAGTTTGGGACATAACCCTTGACCTCATGTAGACCCCACCAGGATCATGAGGGGTTCCTGAGGGGTTTGGAAGGTGACCCTTTGTTTGTGACCCCACACAGACCCCACCAGGATCGTGAGGGGCCCCGAGGACCAGGTAGTCAAGAGGGGCACCATGCCCCGGCTCCACTGCCGCGTCAAGCACGACCCCACGCTCCGGCTCATGGTCACCTGGCTCAAGGACGATGCCCCCCTGTACCTGGGGAGCAGGTCTGTGCCCAAAAATTCCATCCATTTCTCTCCCGGAATTGTTGGATTTTTAGCAGAACGTTCCAGGAGTCCCCAGGGATAAATATTGACTCCCCACCTTTGGCAACATTTGATGTTTTTGACACTCCTAAACCCATTGGCTCCCTCCAGCAATCCCAGCTGATTTATCAGTAAATCCAAACTTTGCCGCAGGTTTTGTTCCTGGATATCTCAGGACATCTTGATAAAACCTGGGAATTCATAACGAGCCGCTCCAAAATTAATGTTTCTCTGCTGCAGCTGGCACAGCTTTCATTTCCTTTCCATACCTGACTCCCCTTTCTTGTGAGGCAAGGTCTGATCCCAGGGCACGAGCCCAGGGTTGGCTGTTGTCCTAAAAATGTGATTATTCCCCAGATACACCCCAGGGCGCGTGATTCCTTAGGAAATGAGCTTTCCCAGAATAACCCAGCACATCCTTAGCTGATAAAACCTCCAGACCGGAGACGTTCTCCTGCTCCAGTTGGGTTTCCACCTGGATTCTGTCAGGGAACATCCAGCCTTCAACACTGCTCCTAAACATGTTGGGGGCAGAATTTTGGGATGCTGTTTCCTTGAAGGATGAAGAAGGAAGAGGACGGGCTGACGATCTACGGCGTGACTGAGAAGGACCAGGGCGATTACACGTGTGTGGCCAGCACGGAGCTGGACAAGGACTTGGCCAAGGCCTATCTCACCGTGCTGGGTAAAGCCCTCCTGACCCCACAGCTCAGTGCTTGGCTTTGAACGGGACACCCCGACCTCGAGGTCAGGCTGGAAGGGGGGTCTGGGCTCCAAGATTGTCCCCTGGATGGTCCCCAGGGAGGTGCTGGCAGAGCAGGGGTTCTGCTGTTGCAGGATTTGCTGCCTCATCTCAGACGATGGCACTGAAATTGTGCAAAAAACACCCTGGGGTTTGAGGGCAAAAATTGAAACAGGAATTGTTGCACGCAGCCCTAAATGTGCCCAGGGGGATGTTGAAGATCCATAAGAAAAGTCCTAAATTTGGGGCTGAGGGGTGTTGGGGTGCTGAGCAATGGCACTGGGGCTGTGCCAGCTCCTCCTGGCCCTGTGTGCCCCCTTTGTCTGTCCCCTTTGCAGCACAGGGAGGGACAAACCTCACCCCACTCCCTGTTTGTGCCACGGCAAACAGGGCTTTATCATCCCCTGGCCACCTCAGATTCCCGGGAATGCCACAACCTGCCAGCGCCCCTCCACAGCTGGAACAGGAATCCCAAAACCCAAATAACTCCCCTGGGCTTGATTTATTTCCCCTCCTTGCCCCTAATGGCTCATTAACCCCACACCAGGCTGATGGTTCCCTTTTCCTGCCAGCTACAAGTGTGGGTAAAGCACAGAGGTCTCTGGGGGAAGGATATTCCTGCTCTGCTTCCCAAACTGGATCAAATCCCACTGAAATCTGGAACTTTATGTTTGCCAGGTGCTTCTTTGGCCACCCAAGCTTAAACTAACCCGGTTAACAAGCACTGTCTTACCTTGCAGCCATCCCCGCTAATCGGTTGAGAGATTTACCCAAAGGTAATCGTCACTAATTCCTCACCTTCCTTTTTATTTTCCACCTTGGTTTTGGTTTTCCCCTCACCGGTAACTCCAAGAGAAAAGGGTTGCAGCTGGAAAAACTGGGGGATGGTGCTTCCAGGTTGTCCTTGAAGGAGCTGAAGCTCCAAGTCCTGCCCAAGCTGTCCTTGAAAAACCCGTCCAGATGGGTCAAAAGCTTCCTCCTTCCTTCCTTCCTCTTCCACCACATTTTGTGTCCCACGGTGGCAGTTCCTGAGCACAAGAATCACTTGAAAACTGAAAATCCTGATGGGGGAAAAAAAAATCCCTGCATGGAATCCCCTGGTTTTTATCTGGAATTTATTCCTGTTATTGCACGAGCTGGTCCTTGTGACCAGATTAAAAAAACATGAGATTTCTATAAAATTTATGTTTCCACTGAGGTTTTGTGTCCTTTCCCTGCTGTTCATTTGCATTTCTCTGTGTAAGGTCACTAAACCAGCACCTGGTGATTCCCCCACCTTTTTTTTTTTTTTTTTTTTTTGTGGAAGAAAGATGTGTTNCTTCCCCCCCCTTTTTTTTTTTTTTTTTTTGGGAAAGGCAGGATTTCCACTCAAGACATTGCCAGAAATGACCACATTTATACTTTAAAAATCACTCTGGTCCTGTAAAGAGGTGCAGGACTTGGATTGTGCCCTGGAGCACGTCCTGCCCATGGGGCTGGGAGAGGTGGTGGGAACTGGGACTCGCTCCTGGGACAATTCCAGCCTCATTTATCCTGTTCCAATCCAACAGCACGACCTGACCGGCCCCGCGACTTGGAGCTGACGGATCTGGCCGAGAGGAGCGTGCGACTGACGTGGATCCCTGGCGATGACAACAACAGCCCCATCACAGGTCTGTCCCCTGTTGGAAT